>BQKN01000594.1:422568-434559 GCA_022839385.1 Asparagus kiusianus
CGGCCGATTCCGGGGGTTTTTACCGCTAGGGGAGAGAGGACAAACTGAGCCAGGGCGATAGGCGGGTCCTTAATCTTCTAGGGCAGTGTTATCACGACTGCTCCCGATCAGGCCAGAATTTTCTAACTTTTAATTTTGTTTTATAATTTTATATATATATATATATCTGTTTTGAAAGCAAATTCATGTTAAAAACATGCAAAATACGCAACGGAAGATAGTATGTATAAAATTACTAAGCATGTAGAGAGCATGAAATACAAAATAGGACCATCCTAATTAAATCTAACATGATCCCTATATTAAAGAGAGCATACAATGGTTATAAAGTCATACTTTTGAAGCGTGATTCGATGGAAGATCGAACAACCCCTAGCTCTTGCTCCTTATAGTAGTAAATCTCCTCGTAGTGGATTTCCAAGTCTTCAAGTGAGCTTGATAAAATCGGTGTCTTCTTGAGACACAAGGCAAGATATCCACCCCGGGGTATTTTAAAATCCTACTACTTTCTCTTACTGAAAGATTGCTAGAGTTTTGTAAAAGGTAGATTTCTCTTCTTTTTTTTATGGAAAGCAACTATGAGTAAACCCTTTATTTTATTTTTCCATTAACCATGAAAGAAGAAAGAGAGCTCATATTTATAGAGGAAGAATATGTCATGACATGAATGACTCATCCTATGAGTCACACCATGAGTCATCAAAACAATGATTCTTTCATGAGTCATGCAATGACTCATCTCATGAGTTATGTAATGAATCATGAAGAATCAAAACTATGTGCTAAAACCATGTTTCCAAACCATACCACCTTAATGACTCATCTCATGACTCATTAATCAATGTATAATGAAGTTCGTATTTCATAAATAAAAATACCACATCAATACGGTATTTCGTAATTTCCCAATCATTAACTAATAAGTCATCATATGACCAAAAAGTCAATGAGTTGACCAAAAGTCAACTGTTGACCAAAAGTCAACCAGTTGACTAAAAGTTAACTTTATGGGAAAAATACTAAAATTTATTTCTTAAGCACATAGCATTCTGATTTTACCGAAACATATAACCGTTCATGTGTATCCGGTAAAAATCATATATGCGTATCAATCATACACATTACTCTATAAATTTATATTTCATAGGATTTAAGTACGCGCTTGGTGTGACTCTAGGGCCCAACTATAAGACTCGGCAGTGGATCATATTCACAAGTAAACCAGAGGTGCTAGCTACACATGAAGACTACCCGGGTATTAGTTGTGATAAATGTCTGCAAGATACTTACACAAATTTATCAGGACCACTCAGTGATAATGCCGTACAGTCCGGTCTCTTCGTCAAACCATGTTAAACTATTGAGCCTAGGGTATGGAAAACTGTCAAACCCTAATAGCTCAATTAGTGTTTGTTGATATTAAACTCAAAACCTATAAGATCAAACTGACACTCAGTTTATCTTATTTACCTCGGCCAAGGATTTTCAGGTTATAGTTATATCAAATAATCTTATGACATTAACCCCCTATACTGGGAGAGACGAATCCCATATTAGCATCTCAATATCTACTGTGGTTAGGTAAAAGTCTAAGTACACCTATACTGACATGTAAGATATTGCACTCATGCCTCTGTTCATGAGACTACTTAGTACTATATCACCTGAGAACTTCTATTTGACAGTTAAGTATAATTACCAACTAGATGTTCTCAGTGAGTCGTTCAGTCAACTCATTCACTAATGAGTCACCTGTATACTATATCTTGATGTCTCACATCAATGATCCAAGAGATGGATCATCATTCTACCAAAGGCGAAATAGAGTATACACTAGTCTTCCCAAAGTGATGATGTCCCATTTTCAACACTTCATTGACTAGGAACATTTTAGAATATACGTCAGCGACAAATCAGATCTCTTCATTACGATCATATCCGAAATGTCTGATAGTCTGGTATCATTCTAAAGACTTTATTTGTATTAAAATATCAGATAAATCTAACCAAAATAGCATACTATTATTTTAAACAATGATGTTATATTCATATAGGTCCTGTTATAATATATAATTATTGCCTACAGGGCACCTATATCCAACAAACTTCCACTTGCACTAAGGCCAATCATTGTAGTATCTAATACCCAATAGCTCAACAAGTTTTTCAAATTGTGTACGAGCAATTGCCTTTGAGAATGGATCTACTATATTATCTTTTGTGTCAACTCTTTCAATCTTGATCTCTTGGCGATCAACTATCTCCCTGATCAAGTGATACTTACTCAGAATATGTATGGACTTATGGTGAGACCGGGGTTCCTTTGTCAGAGCTATTACAACATTACTATAACAATATAAAGGTACTGGATTTTTAATGGTGGGAACAACTTCCAGCTCTGAAAGGAACTTTCTCATCCAGATGGCTTCTTTGGCTGCATCATTTGCCGTAATGTATTCGGCTTCCATAGTAGAGTCTGCTACTGTGTCCTGCTTGGAACTTTTTCAACTGACAGCCCCTCTATTGAGGGTAAAAACATATCCTGAAATAGATTTACTATCATCGATATCGCTCTGAAAGCTAGAGTCGGAAAAAAGCCTCCATTTGGAGGTCACTTTTACCATATATAAAAAATAACTCTTTAGTCCTTTTCAGGTACTTAAGTATATTTTTGACCGCTTTTCAGTGCTCTTCTCCATGATTAGATTGGTATCTACATACCAAACTGAGTAAATAAGCGATATCCGGTCTAGTACATAACATGGCATACATGATCGATCCTACTGCCGATGCATAAGGAATTAGACTCATGCGTTTCCTCTCTTTATCAGTCTGGGGAGACATCTTTTTAGAGAGCGAGATTCCAGGAGATGCAGGTACAAAACCTTTCTTGGAATTTTCCATGCTAAACCGCTTTAGCACTTTGCCAATGTATCTAGATTGGGATAATCCTAATATCCTTTTAGATCTATCTCTATAGATCTAAATACCCAGTATACAGGATGCTTCACCCAAATCTTTTATGGAAAATCTTTTTGATAGCCAAATTTTAACCGCTTGTAATGACGGTATGTCATTACCGATTAAGAGTATATCGTCTACATACAAAATAAGAAACAATACTATACTCCCATTTATCCTTTTATACACACATGGTTCATCTGGATTTTTAATAAAACCAAAATCTTTGATAGCATCATCAAAACAGATGTTCCATCTCCGTGATGCTTGTTTCAATCCATAAATGTCTTTAAGCAACTTACATGCTTTTCCACTGCTCCCACTGACTACAAATCCCTCTGGTTGAGACATATATATATGCACTCTTCTAAATCACCATTTAGAAATGCAGTTTTGACGTCCATTTGCCCGATCTCGTAGTCATAGTGAGCAGCTATAGCTAGTAAGATCCGAATAGACTTTAGCATAGCCACTGGAGAAAAGGTTTCATCGTAGTCCAAACCAGGTCTTTGACGAAAACCTTTAGCTACCAGTCTAGCTTTAAAAGTATCTACTTTCCCATCTATAACCAATTTTTTCTTAAACAACCATTTGCAACCTATGGGTATCATCCCTTTGGGAGCATTATCTAAGATCCATACTTTGTTGGTGTACATAGAGTCTATTTCAGATTTTATTGCATTATGCCAAGCAACAGAGTCCCTACTCTGAGATGCTTGCTGATAACTCAAAGGTTCGTCATCATCTATGACGTGATCTAACATGCTACCTTCAACGAGAAAATCATATTGTCTTTTAGGTGCATGAGATCGCCTTGGATATCTGCGGAGTGGTTGAGGTTCTTCTGATACAACTGAATTTTCTGGTTCTAATAAATTATCAGTATTGATTTGTATCTCTGAAATTTCTTCTAGTTCTACCATGCTCCCACTAATTTCTTTTTCAAGAAACTCCTTCTCCAAGAAGGTAGCATACCGAGAAACAATTATCTTTTGTTCATCGATGTGGTAGAATTGGTATCCCTGGGAATTCCTTGGATATCCTACAAATTTACACAATACTGACCATGCCTCTAACTTTTTGGGATCTTGCTTTTTTACATAAGCATGACATCACCAAATCTTAATATAATTAAGATGTGGTTTCATCCCATACCATATCTCATATAGAGGTTTAGGCACTGCTTTAGTTAGAACCTTATTCAGTAAGTGTGATGTTGTTTCCAGCGCATACCCCCAGAATAAAAAAGGTAACTCAGCGTTACTCATCATGGAACGTACCATATCTAATAGGGTACGATTCCTCCTTTCTGACACGCCGTTAAGCTGTGGTGTAAAGGGTGGAGTAACCTGAGAGAGAATCTCATTCTCTTTTAAAAACCCTAAGAATTCTGAGCTCAAGTATTCGCCTCCTCGATCCGATCGAAGAATTTTAACTTTCTTGCTCGTTTGGTTCTCTACTTCATTTTTATACTCGATAAATTTTTCAAATGCTTCAGACTTGTGTTTCATCAAAAACACATGTCCAAATTTTGAAAAATCATAAGTAACAGTAATAAAGTATGAGTAGCCACCTTTGGCCATTGTAGATATAGGACCACATACATCACTATGTATCAGTCCTAAGAGTTCTGTAACTCTTGCTCCAGTTCTCGTAAATGGAGTCTTGGTCATTTTACCTTTAAGATAGGACTTGCAAGTATCATAAGACTCAAAGTCAAATGGATCTAAATATCCATGCTTATGTAGCTTGCCAAGTCTTTCTTTATTAATATGACCAAGTCTACAATGCCATAAGAAAGCGTCGTTCATAATTGAGTGCTTTCTTTTATTAGCGTGATGAGTATTCAGAATTGTGTTTTGATTAAGAATATAAATGCCATTACACAATGTTCCATAAGCAATCAACTTTTGATTAAATATGATATTCATAACATTGTTCTCCAACTTGAATATATATCCATCTTTATCTAATAAAGATATGGATATTATATTGCACATCATAGTTGGTACGAAATAGCAGCTTTTCAAAATCAAAACGTTCTTATTTGGTAAAGCTAGATGAAAATCCCCTACTGCAAGTGCTGTAACTATTGCACCGTTACCAACTTGTAAGGTCATCTCTCCAGCTCCAAGTTTCCTATAACTTCTCAACCCATGTAACAAATTACAGATGTGAGATCCTGATCCGGTATCTAATACCCAAGATGTAGGATTTATAGAAAAACAATTCTGAGTAACAAACACATCTGAAGATGAAGCAACATCTTGCTTCTTCTTGATGAGTGAGGCTAAGAATTCTGGATATATACTCTAAACATTTCTCAACCAGTCTATGTAATTAGGATCGGTTAACTTGTTCTGTTCTGATATGATTTTTAAGCCAGACATAATGGTCTGAAAGAGAGAGAAAAGTTATTTTAGCAGATGTTCAATACATAAAATAGTTTGGTTCATTTTTATCTAAGTTATGCCTCCCACTATTTATCGAGTCCCTCAAAACCTTATAAGAGGTGATCGGAAAACAACCCCTTGTTTTCAAGTTGGATCAAGTTCCAATTATCATTGAATGTATCAATCTTAAGAAAAGCCAACAAATTAATACACTCAATAATTGGTTGACAACTATTGTCTTTTACACTCTTGTAATTCTTGATATGATTTTACCCCTGGTCTTTTATGATCTTGACGATAGCTAACAAATCATAAAATCTAGTCAAGTTTGGACTCATCATTTCTTGACTGACTTAAATTTAACTTATGCACTCTTGACGAAAGCCAACAAAGTTGCATAACCAATTTAAGCTATCCTTATATCTTATATACAGATGAATACTACTTAGCCATAGAATAGTATTGCCTTGACGATAGCCAACAAACAAAGTATTTATAAGCTTAGTAGTATTCAACTGAAATGATGGAGGGCTACAGACGATTTCATAAATCTTTTACCGTAATCAAACTTGGTATAATTAAAAGATGCTCTATATTTATACTTGCAATACTTAAACTAGCCAGGAAAGTGCAAGATTAGTGGGAGGGTTCCGAGCTATTCACCGGGAATATTCATCGGACCTTAATTAAGTAACCACCGCTCTTTAAGACTATAACGCGAAAGATTGGGCATCACCCCTTATCTTAAGTTGGGCATCACCCCATAAGTTATATCTCATAATCACTTTCCTAGACACTGATAGGGCAAATCTGCAAGCGCACAGACTCGTTGTAGCTATCAAGGTCGATCCCACAGGGACTAGGGTTAATTACCAAATTTTACGTTATCAACTAGCTAAATCAAAGAGTAAATTAGAAGAGATTTAATGAAAGAAATAAAATAAACAACTAATCGGATGGAATTCAATATAATGAAGGACTAGGATTGGGTTATCACCACAACTTAGGTGTTCAATGATGAATTATTTCAATTCTTGGTGTTGGTTTAATCTAGAAAGGGTGAATTAGCCTAAATTAATCTAAAGCCTCTTTCAAGGTCTAAAGATCGTGCCTAATTAATCTCAATTAACCTACTTTCGTGGAATCAAGATTAAATTAAACCCATTAAGCTTTATGCTAATCCAAATCAAATCCCCAAGGAATCTAGCCTACTTTCGTGGTTCGAGTTCCCTGCTTAATTTCTAGAGATCCGGTATTAATCTTCACCTTTCAGTCCTTCAATTAATTACCTATGATTGCTAATCCGGTGATCAAGCGAATCAACAAAATTAAAACACTAGAAATTCAGTTTAAAGATCTAAACTTTCACCAAGAACATATATTAATTCATCATCAATCACCAAAAAGTTGGGTTCTTTCCCAACCCTAGACAAGAAATTGTTAGACCCTAGAGGGGGGGTGATTAGGGTCTTATGCTAATATAATCCGATTAAATACCAATTAAAAATAATTAACAAGTATATTCTTGCAAGATGATATATAATTACTTATGAGCAAGAATATGTAATATACACAAAGTAATATATCCTAACAAAGAGATGTAGGCAATGTATGTTCAAGGATATAAAACTAACACAAGATGATATATCCTAACAAAGAGATATACAATAAGATATGTGCAAGGATATGCAAACTAACACAAGGGTAAACAATAACTACAAGTGTGATAGGGCAAGATGATCAACAAGCAATCCACAAAGGCGATGTAAGATATGAACATGAAAAACAAGTGCGCCAATGCAATCACAAACAAAGCAATATGTTTACGAGGTTCGGTCCCCACGACCTACGTCCCCGCTCCTCACCTCGAGGAGATCTCCACTATCACAACCGGGTTTTCTACGTTCACCCTAACAACGTTTACACCTCACAATACAATCACTATGCAATCACACCTTACACACTAAGTGTTGGTCCTAGCCCGTGTCCTCCTCCTCAAGTGCTCGGTTACAACCTCTCCCTAGGCACGTCAACCGACGCCACTCCTCTTGGATTCGACCCCGTCTCTCACCACACACTTCTCTCGGTGTACAAGTGTATTACAAGTGAATCCTCACAATTAAGCACAATATAAATCAATTTGATTGTTCTCTAAACAAGGTGAGAACTCAATTAAGCACAACTCTTAGTCACAAACCCACAACCCCAAATTATACTATGAATGTAAATACACTAAGCTCAATAGGTTGTGTGTGAACAAAGAGTATCAATAAAACGATTAAACTAAACTCAATATAAATCTAGCTTATGGAGATTATAATCAAAATAATAAATTGCTAGATGAGTTTAGAAACACTTCTCTAAAGATGACAAGAGAGTAGGAGAAGAGTGAATGCTCAAACACCAAAGGATGATCTCCACTTGCTCTTGTGAAATTGAATTCACAAACTCAAACCCTCAATTGCTTAAAAGCTTCTTAAACCAAACTTAAACAAACACTAAACAAGTTTAAACCCTTTTTAAACTATTTTAAAACATTCTCTTAGATTTTCTTGGAGGTATGAGGACATGGGGTATATATAGGCTCATGAAACAACCCCAAAAACCAATAAAAACACCCCCAAAACATTAAAATAAACAAAAAACAGAACTAGCTGTTACTGTAGTAACGGTCGGATGCTACAGTAACTTCAGTCGACCGGTACGGTCGATCGGGAGCCATATGCAAAGCTGAGTAACGTCCAGAGACATTTCCGGTCGACCGGTCCGGTCGACCGGAGTTACTGTAGCAGTGCGCAGATGTTTTGTAAAATCAATTTAAAATAGTAAATGAACTCAAAAAATCATGAAATTTTGTGGGAAGGTTCTAGACATGTAGAATAACATGTTAGAGAAAGAATTTCTGAAAAAGCATTTCCCAATTGAGAGAAATAAATATTTGAACACAGATTTACAGTTTCTGAAAAACTGCTGACATACACGATTTTGTAAAATCAATTTGGCACAGTAAATCAACTCCAAAAATAGTAAAATTTTGAGGGAGGTTTCTAAACATGTAGATAAACATTTCAAAGAAAGAATTTCTTGAATATCACTTCCCACTTATGAAAACTCATCTATTTTGTAAAACATGCACGAACATGCACGAACGAAAAATATGATTTTGTAAATTCAATTAAACATAACAAATCAATTTCAAACTTGATAAAACTTTGGGAAATGTTTATAAACATGAAAACAAACATGTTAGAAAAAGAATTTTCCAATTTGCATTTCTCAATTGTGAAAACTCATTATTTTGTAAAAACATGCATGAATATGAATTTGTTAAGAACATATTTTTGACAAAAAGAGTTTAAACGCATATTGAAACTTTATGAAATGTCTTCATAAATATTATAACACATGAATATAAAGTAAACATGGTTAATAAAAAAATACCACAAAGTTTTCTCAAAATAGCTCATTTTGTGAGAAAATCCAATATTGTGTGTGTATATGATATTGAGCTTAGAGTATTAAACACACATAATATAAACCTATACTAAATTACCCAAGCTTGATCTTGATCTTCAATTAAGCTCGACTTGGTACACGTTGCAGATGAAGCTTGAACTTGATCTTTAACTTGAATTGTATGTTGCTTCACTCCACATTTCCGCCAACCTCCGTTTGATATCATCGTTAAGGCGCTATTCCATCCATCCTCCAACGTGTTGTTTGCCTAGAATAAATACAAAAACACAAACACTAGACAAACAATATTAGAAGTAAATTGTTTGTTAAACATCATCAAAATAAGAAGGTCAACATAAACTTTGCAGAATATAGCACCCAATTGTATTGACATCTACAATTAGGGCACAACAAACATATCAACATATGTAATAGCAATATGGAATTGTAGTGGGCAATTAAAGGAATAAAATGCAACTACACTAATTACATTTTCGGCAAGCAATTTGCAACTCCTTGCAGTGCTATCTCCCTTACAAATCCTGTATTATTACAATCACATATACATAGGACGTGCAAGCCCCATTTATAATGGAAAAACCATCTCATAGGATGAGTAATAATATTGCATTGAATATAAAATAAAAGCCATAAATGAAATAACTAAACTAAACAACCATACCCCCCCACACCCGAACAAGGACCTATACCCGTAGGCGTAGCCCATGATCGGTGAGCAAGTGCCTAAACTCGTAGGCGTAGCCCATGCTCGGGGAGGGAAGAGGTCAAAAAAAATATTGCATTTGTAGCAATATTACATCAATACAATAAATACAAGAGAATCGTTGTTCACTACCATCCATAAACATAATATCCACACAAAATGATATAAAACATATAACTTAATCAAATTTAAGAAATATGCATCTATCTAGTTATGCAACAAATAGGAAAACTAGATAACATAGGGATTATCCTAGCTCAAATAGGACTATCATGCTTCTAACATATAACTATACTAGTTGTAAATAAGTGTTTTGTAATTTATACAAGTGTTTTTACTCTTAAAAACTTATGAACCAAAAATAACATTTTTGAATCAACAACTAGTATAACTAATTACAAAACAACTCGTATTAATTAACTAGTTTCATTAAAACATCTTTTAATTAAACTAGTAACTATAAGCAAGTACAAAGTCCTCTATGAGTTAGATATGCATGTAAAGATTCAATTAGATGGAACCATGGCTCTGATACCATGTTGGAAATTCATGCTAAAAACATGCAAAATACACAACGGAAGATAGTATGTATAAAATTACTAAGCATGTAGAGAGCATGAAATACAAAATAGGACCATCCTAATTAAATCTAGCATGATCCCTATATTAAAGAGAGCATACAATGGTTATAAAGTCTACTTTTGAAGCGTGATTCGATGGAAGATCGAACAACCCCTAGCTCTTGCTCCTTATAGTAGTAAATCTCCTCATAGTGGATCTCCAAGTCTTCAAGTGAGCTTGATAAAATCGGAGTCTTCTTGAGACACAAGGCAAGATATCCACCCCGGGGTATTTTAAAATTCTACTACTTTCTCTTACTCAAAGATTGTTAGAGTTTTGTAAGAGGTAGATTTCTCTTCTTTTCTTTTATGGAAAGCAACTATGAGTAAACCCTTTATTTTATTTTTCCATTAACCATGAAAGAAGAAAGAGAGCTCATATTTATAGAGGAAGAATATGTCATGACATGAATGACTCATCCTATGAGTCACATCATGAGTCATCAAAACAATGATTCTTTCATGAGTCATGCAATGACTCATCTCATGAGTAATGTAATGAATCATGAAGAATCAAAACTATGTGCTAAAACCATGTTTCCAAACCATACCACCTTAATGACTCATCTCATGACTCATTAATTAATGTATAATGAAGTTCGTATTTCATAAATGAAAATACCACATCAATACAGTATTTTGTAATTTTCCAATCATTCACTAATAAGTCATCATATGACCAAAAAGTCAATGAGTTGACCAAAAGTCAACTGTTGACCAAAAAGTCAATCAGTTGACTAAAAGTTAACTTTATGGGAAAAATACTAAAATTTATTTCTTAAGCACATAGCATTCTGATTTTACCGATACATATAACTGTTTATGTGTATCCGGTGAAAATCATATATGTGTATCAATCATACACATTACTTTTTAAATTTATATTTCATAGGATTTAAGTACGCGCTTGGTGTGACTCTAAGGCCCAACTATAAGACTCGGCAGTGGATTATATCCACAAGTACAATAGAGGTGCTAGCTACACATGAAGACTACCCGGGTATTAGTTGTGATAAATGTCTGCAAGATGCTTACATAATTTTATCAGGACCACTCAGTGATAATGCCGTACAGTCCGGTCTCTTCGTTAAACCATGTCAAACTATTGAGCCTAGGGTATGGAAAACTATCAAACCCTAACAGCTCAATTAGTGTTTGTTGATATTAAACTCATAACCTATAAGATCAAACTGATACTCGGTTTATCTTATTTACCTCGGCCAAGGATTTTCAGGTCATAGTTATATCAAATAATCTTATGACATTAACCCCCTATACTGGGAGAGACAAATCCTATATTAGCATGTCAATATCTACTTATGCCTCGGGATGTACCCAACAAGAACCGTTATGCACAACTCGATAAGAACTGTGGTTAGGTAAAAGTCTAAGTACACCTATACTGACATGTAAGATATTGCACTCATGCCTCAGGTCATGAGACTATTTAGTACTATATCACCTGAAAACTTCTATTTGACAGTTAAGTATAATTACCAACTAGATGTTCTCAGTGAGTCGTTCAGTCAACTCATTCACTAATGAGTCACCTGTATACTATATCTTGATGTCTCACATCAATGATCCAAGAGATGGATCATCATCCTACCAAAGGCGAAATAGAGTATACACTAGTCTTCCCAAAGTGATGATGTCCCATTTTCAACACTTCATTGACTAGGAACGTTTTAGAATATACATCAGCGACAAATCTGATCTCTTTATTACGATCATATCCGAAATGTTTGATTGTCTGGTATCATTCTAAGGATTTTATCTGTATTAAAATATCAGATAAATCTGACCAAAATAGCATACTATTATTTTAAACAAGGAT
>BQKN01000595.1:0-15739 GCA_022839385.1 Asparagus kiusianus
AACAGAAATGAGGAGCTACAAGATTGAGATAAAAACTTAATTCACGAAGTGCAAAGGGCCCATTTTCAGATAAAGCTCAAATCTACACCTGAAGTAGAAGAGCCCAATCTATTAGCAATTTTAGAAGACCCACATGCAAACTTGCACCTTTACAAGGAAAAATAACTCAAATCATCATCTTGCAGGCAGAAAACCACCAAAGATGGAAACTTTAAGATACTAAACCCCTCAATACAAGAAACCACTTCAGGCTAGAAAATAGTATCTAGGATGGAGCAAACCTACTCAACCTGACCCATTTATGGCTGAATAGGAGTAAAGGAGGAGCCTTTGAGCCCCAGTCCTCATAAAAAAGTGCTGGAAATAACAAAATCAGAATCTTTGAAGGATGAACAATGATAGCTTTCAAGATGGGCAATAAAGGCGTCATGTGGAATATATGCTTTGAAACTTTGAAAACCGACACCTTTACAAAAAAAATTTAGCAAAAACGACCTCATTTTTAAATAATTGTCAAAACCGATCTAGTTTGAACAGTTAAAACTGGATCGGACGGCTGAAACTTGAACGGTTTTTGAAGAAAAAAAACTTCGAAACTTCAAGTAGCGTGAAGTTTAGCAGCGTATAATGATGTTGATTAAGAGCTATAATATTTTCACGGGACTTCAAGTCCTGTGAAATAGTTGAAAAATCTTCACGGGACTTGAAGTCTCGTGAAGTTTGAATGGAAATTCAGCCTGTAACTTCACGAGACGTCAAATCCCGTGAAGCTGCAGGTTAAAAAAAACATGCACAGATTGTTGTGCATCTTTTTTATATACACGACGGTTTTTCTATATGTATTTCACAACAATATATACATGAAATTTTCGCCATGAATCAAACAATATACATGAATCAAACAAGATATACTAAATTAAACAATATTCTATCACATATATACTGGATTAAATAATACTCACGAAAATACACATGTGAACAATAATCCATCACATATATGCTGAATTACGAGAATATTCTTAAAATTCAGCCGTGAATCAAACACGAATCAAACAATACTCATGTAAATCACATATATAAATAATAATCGATCCACAAAAGATACTTATATTTGAAAAATCATTGCAAGTAACAAATTGCAACTAGTGACAATCACATACAACCCAAAATTCCTCCTCCTTCCTCTCCCTCTCTTCTTCCTTCCCCTCGCTCTTCTCCCCTTCCCCGCCCCCTGCATTCCTGGCGAGTCTCGATGATCTGAGTATATGATTGTGTATGAGGCTGAGAAGTACCAGCTCCATCAGCATGCACCGTGCTATGAGAAGTGTCGGCTCCATCGTCACCTGACCTACGTCGTCGCGTGTACCTTTGCCCAAATGATCGAAACATGTCCTCGGGTCTACAAACTCATCGACATGAGTCTTATGAAACACGCTTGCTATTCTCTGTTTGATCCTGTTGTAGAGCCCTACGGTCGTCGGATCCTGGATATCACTGATGGGCTCAACTATATCAGCTTCAATGTCATCAAAAGCTTTGATCTACGAGTTAATAAATATATACACAATTTAGCAAATAATATCTTAATAAAAAAATTGTCGTTTTAATTTAGCTTAGAAACTTACATAATCTCTCTCGAGCATAGAACTAGGGATGCAACTATCTGTCGGTGGGTGTGACAGGTATTCAGCTGATGGTTGTGGGTCACGTGTGATCCATTTACGTGTGTTATCCCAATACCAACGCATATATATGGTATAATCAACAGCTGTATCTCTCTCATCTTATATGAAATCCCACCTATTAATCCACTTATCTATGTAAGCTGCACGGAATATGTTGTTGGCCTTCTTGTTTTGATGATGTTTAACAAACAATTTACCACTAATGTTGTTTGTCTAGTATTTGTGTTTTCTTATTTATTATAGACAAACAACGTTGTTGGAGGTTGGATGGATTAAGCCTACACGATCATATCAAGAGGAGGTTGGCGGAATTGTGGAGTGAAGCATCATACAATTCAAGTTCAAGATCCAAGTTTAGCTTCATCCGCAACGTGTACCAAGTTGAGCTACAATGAAGATCAAGATCAAGCTTGGGTAATGTAGTTTAGGATTTATATTATGTGTGTTAAGTACGTTAAGCTCAATATCTATACACACACATCTATTGGTTTCCTCGTATATATATATAGTTATATATATATACATAAGTTTTGGTTTCTATGCATATATATAGTTTTATATATATACATACATAGTTTTGAGTTTTCATGTTTATATGCTCATATATGATTTCACCTTTAACAAGCTTATATTTAATGAAATCATATTTAGTGTTTTGAAAATATTGCATAGAATATGCAATTTTGTGAAAATATAGTATTCATTATTTTTGGACTTAAAAATAATCATATACATATTTTATTAAGTCTATATAATCATTGTGCAAAGTTTCAAAACATGGTTTAACCAAAATATCAAATTTCACATGTTTACATTTTCGTGTTTTGAACCATTTTGCAAAATGATGATTTTTTCACAAATGGGAAATGCAATTTGGAAAATTCTTTTTGTAACATGTTCGTTTTCATGTTTATATACATTTCCCAAAGTTTCATAATTTTTGGACTTCATTTGTTATTTTTAACAAATTTCCAAAAATCAAAAAATCAGCTTTCAAAATCAAATTCTGCTGTGTCAGTATTCGGTCGACCGAACCGGTCGACCGCTCATTTGTTTTCGCCATCAGCATGCGACAGAGAGTCTGTCGGTCGACCGGTCCGGTCGATCGAAAGCTTCATCGGTCGACCGACAAGATTTCCGGTCGACCGACAATGTAGCTGTTGTCTTCTAACGGCTATTTTCCTGTGTTGTTTGCTGGGGCTATTTTTGTCTTTTGGCTTGGGGTTTTTGGCTGAGGTTTCAAGTGAGTATATATACCCCGTTGCTGATCTCTTTTCAAGTTAATGAAGAGAGTTTTAAAAACAAGTTTAAGAAAGTTTTAATCAAGGGTTTAAGTTTGTTTAAAGTGTGTTTATGAGCTTTTAAGCATTTGAGTGTGTTTGAGTTTGTGAAATTCAATTTCACAAGAGCAAGTGGAGATCATCCTTTGGTGTTTGAGCATTCACTCTTCTCCTACTCTCTTGTCATCTTTAAAGAAGTGTTTCTAAACTCATCTAGCAATTTATTATTTTGATTATAATTTCCATAAGCTAGATTTATATTGAGTTTAGTTTAATCGTTTTATTGATACTCTTTGTTCACACACAACCTATTGAGCTTAGTGTATTTACATTCATAGTATAATTTGGGATTGTGGGTTTGTGACTAAGAGTTGTGCTTAATTGAGTTCTCACCTTGTTTAGAGAACAATCAAATTGATTTATATTGTGCTTAATTGTGAGGATTCACTTGTAATACACTTGTACACCGAGAGAAGTGTGTGGTGAGAGACGGGGTCGAATCCAAAAGGAGTGGCGTCGGTTGACGTGCCTAGGGAGAGGTTGTAACCGAGCACTTGAGGAGGAGGACACGGGCTAGGACCAACACTTAGTGTGTGAGGTGTGATTACATAGTGATTGTATTGTGAGGTGTAAACGTTGTTCGGGTGAACGTAGAAAACCCGGTTGTGATAGTGGAGATCTCCTCGAGGTGAGGAGCGGGGACGTAGGTCGTGGGGACCGAACCTCGTAAACATATCTTTTTGTTTGTGATTGCATTGGCGTACTTTTACATTCGTGCTTATTATTCATATTGCCTTTGTTAATTGCTCATTGTTGTTTTTCCCTCTATCTAGTTTATGATTAATTCACCCTTGTGTTAATTTTATATCCTTGCACATATATTGTCTATATCTCTTTGTTAGGATATATCTTATTGTTTATATATCCTTGCATATATTTCTATCATATAGGATATATCACCTTGTGTATATTGCATATTCTTACACATAACACTTTGTATATCTATCTTGCAAGAATATATTTGTTAATTAGTTTTAATTTGTATTTAATCGGATTAGATTAGCATAAGACTCTAATCACCCCCCCCTCTAGGGTCTAACATATGCCCCAGTCCATATGATGCGATGTAGGTCGTCACCTACGGTCGATTTTCTTGACAAGATCCGGCACATGCTGAGAGCACAGAAATTACCGTAACTCACGGTCGGGGACAAACATCTCCACAATCTTCCAACATATCAAAGGAACTCTGGCTCTCCACAAAGCATCGCTATCTCAACAGATAGGTGTAAGAGTATGCATATCGAGCTCTGACGGTGAAAATTAGGGCTCCACTGGAACTGAAATAAGATAAAACCTTTATTAGTATCAACAACAAAACTAAAATATTTATAATGAACTGAATTTTATATTTACCTGTTGATGTTGGAGGCCATCAAGCTCATTCGGTAAAACTCTATATGTCGCGTCGCTGATTTATACTTAGCATACCGCACGTTATACCTATTTGGCATAAAGAATATATGAGTACAAATTCAATACGAATAAAATTGTGTGGATAATTATACCTGTATGCCAAAGAAAACCGGCCCTGTAGGTCACGATGCACAATGAAAGTAGGCCGTCCTATATGAATGCGTTCCCATGACCAAATCTGTATCGATGTGCAGCATCCATTGAATTATTTATTCTGCATCAAGAAGACCCTACCTAGTTTTCTATATAAGTATGCCAACACCGCACTACCCCATGATAGACTGTCGCATACACCAAAATCCTCTAGGAGTAGCAGTCATCGTGCATGTACAAGATTTTTGTTCGCATCAGGAAATAGCACGCACCCTATCATGTGTAATATATACGCACGGGCATGATACTGAAGCGTCTTAACTATAGTATTAGCTGGTATATCTCCCATAAATGTCGTACAAAGCCACGATAGCTTCATCGCACTACTCCTCAAGTCGGGAACCTGACCAAGAAGCCTATCACATACTTTAGCCAAATTATGATCATCGGTGGCTGTAACTGCCAGGCCATCGATGCGGAGCCCAAGTATGACGACTACATCCTGCAATGTAATAGTACACTCCCCTATATGCATATGAAAGGTGTTAGTCTCCGGTCTCCACCTCTCAATCAATGCACGGATAAGGGACCAGTCAAGCTTAATATATCTCACTGCTGAACACTCCCGGAACCCGACTTGAGCTATCAAGTCTAGTACCCTCTCATCCTCAACGACCCAACCCGAATGTCTCTGTGAATGATCGACCATGGTGATATCTCGTACGAGCTGCACATTAAACAAAATTGATTTAGTATATTGAGAAAAATTAAAATTAGAGCCAAAAATAAGGAATATATATACAAAATACTTTTTATCTGTCCCAAGCCAATATGGTGTGACAATGATCTGTCTAAAGGTACAAAACGTCGCCATGTATTGGTCCCGGATCCATAATGGATGTATCTGAGATTAAATATTAAAAGACAATGTGTTAGATAATTCTGATGAATGACTTAATCATATGTATTTAACATATTCATGATTCAAGATTCAAAGAAGAAAGTTACTTATTACAAAAAACGAATGTCACATGGGAACAAGGATTAATATTAGAATGTTATATATTACAATAAGCGAATGTCACTTCTGAACAAGGATTAATATTAGAATGTTACATATTACAAATACAAATGTCACATGGGAACAAACACTAAAATTAGAAATCAATGCCTAATTCTAGCTGGACATCTGCTTTTGTTGTGGCCCGGTTGATCGTATCTACTACACTTATTTTTCCTCCTAATTCCTTCTCGACCGTCATCCATGATATTTCTAATTCGTACGAAATGCGGGCGCCCAACTGATCTTTTATACAAAGGAGGTAATATGCGTGTCCCATCTCGTGCCCAATGTCGACTATCATATGGTGAACGAAAACACTCTTTGTACGTTTGCCGATAGTTGTAAGTTGAATACCAATTTGCGATGAATTCATAATGTGAAATCCTCGCACTACCCTGTAGATCAGAGCAAGCCGCGACAACGTAGGCACAATGAAGTTATTGTAGTTGCGATACATTACAAGTGCATATACAAGTGTGATCCACTAGCATATTAACTTTGTAAGAGCGACTTTCTCTATGTGATATTCCCTCAATGACCTCTCGTTCATTAAAACTATATCTTATGACATGAAATGATCGAGCATGCACAATCCGATCCGCTAATATGTCTTCAACCTTCGGCATGAGCTTTGACATGATATTTTCACCAAGTATGCGACGTCGGAGAAAGAATTTATTAAGCATGTAAAATGTTTTTGCAACTAGTGACTGTATTGGCATACGCGTACTCCCCTAAGCACGCCATTGAAACTCTCAGAAGGGTTCGTAGTCATCATACAGAACCGTTTCCCGCCATTTTCACATAAAGCCCACTTATCAGCATTGTGTGGATCCAAACTAGTTTCAATCCATTCATGTACAGCTCGTGAAATGAACTTAATCCTCTCCCGTAGTTACTCATAAACTAATTTTTCCGTTACACAACCGACTTGCCAAAGAAGGTCTTGAACCTGCATGTTTTCATGCTTCATCTTGAAGTTGTCCCTAATATGTCGCAAACAATAATGATGTTGATGGGGCGACGGGAAGTGTCGTTGAAGTGCTATTGGAATTCCTTTTATCCTGTCAGATATGAATGTAATAGATCACGCCTCCACGCTAGGGATATGATATCAATGCATGCAAAAACCCACGCCTAATTCTCTATGTTTTCAACATCAACCACTGCAAACGCCAAAGGAAATAATCAGCCATCTGCGTCTACACCGGTTGTAACAAGCAATACGCCTTTATACTTACCGTACAAGTGAGTGTCGTCAATGCTAAGAAGAGGACGACAATATCTAAAACCCTCAATACAGGGCCCAAATGCCCCAAATACACTTATGAACTGTCATTCTCCGCCATCAACAGGGTCTGATGATACTTCATAGACTGTGTCCGGATTTTTTCTTTTGAGTGCTTCGAGATAATATGGTAAGATCTCATAAGATTTGTCTCAATCCCCGAATATTTTTATCTTCGCCTTCCTCCTAGCATTCCAACACTTGTTATATGATACATCCAAGTTGATCGTTTTATGCACTAAAAGACGAATATCACTTGGCCTTAGATCAAGATCCTCCCTTAGATTAGGTAAAATCAATCAATATATGAAAGAGGTGGACACGCGCTTATGACTCATCTCTAATCGAGAATTGCTACATGTGTGGAGTTCGTTGTAGTGTGTGATTTTAAATTGTCCGCCTACTCTTACACCCAAGCGTGAATTAAGAGCCTAAGGACATTTCGCATTGCCGTCATGGTTCCCACCACTATCTTCTTCTTCGTCATCTTTGTGGTAAAAACAAACCATATTATAGCTTGTTGCATTGTTTTTTGTTGGCCTAAACTTGACATTTTTTGGATGGCCCACAAACGAAGCGCATGGATCAATTTCTCCTTGCTTTTAAATAGATCTCCCTTTTTGAATGAGAAGTCCTCGCCTTTTGTATTATCAATAATATTAGTGCCAATATGAATACTTTCCATCGTAAAGTTATCAATCCATTCTTCTCCATGAAATTCATCGGGCGGAGGATCCTCTAAAATGACATACTCATTGTTAGTATAACATCCGTCAATATATTGGTTGTCCCCTTCATCACGATCTACCAAACACGTCATGCTATTAATTTATAAGCCATCATCTTCATCATCATCCTCGGATTCAACACTTGCATTATCATATTGATGAGCTGTGTTAGCATCGAAGATATTTGAAGTGCCCACAAACGAAGGACCGCTCAAGTATTGTGACCGTGTCTAACCTTCATCATGTTGCGGAGATAGAAAGCCGACAGAGTCAACTTCAAAGTCCTCCAACATGCGGGAGTATATTCCATCGTGATTCACCGATTTGCCCAAATTTCTCTGATGTTTTTCAATAAATAATTCCACCGAATGTTTCTCGTCATGTAATACTCCAATGAGACCTATATCATAGTCACTTGAGATTTGAATGCCGCTTGTTCTGTTCTCCACAATAGGATAAATACAAATAACATTAAGGTGATACTCACGTGAGTTGGTTAATGTAAGTTTGTGTAATTCATTAACCAATTCATCAAAAGTATACGATTTTAATATAAAAAACAACTTCGTCACACCTCCTTGATAAACGGACATATTATCTTCAAGATAGTTAATATTTCCATCATATGAACAAAGAATTACAATTAGATCGTTCATCGTTACCTCTGAAGAGTAAACAATTCAATATCAATATTACACGAAAAACTTAAAAATGTTAATTACCATTAAATCCTCTTATATTGATTTTAGAAACCCATAATTTTAACTAAATTTATATATTGATGTCAAACTTTTATAGTAACACTAACTTTAACATTTTTTGATAATTTCCCTCTAAATACACAAAATTATTTAATTTTTCTTCACAAAATTCATAAATAAATTAAAATTTATTTTTAAATCTAAGTTTTTACAAGCAATCACCATGAAATAGTAAGAATATATAAAAAATTAGAAGAAAAAACTTTTTAAAAACTTTTTACCTTAATATTGTCGATGCCCTAATTTTCGGTGAACTCCAGTGATGACGGAGACGAGATCGATCAACGCCGGTGAGGAAGATCAACGTCGGCGGTGGCGGCGGCCGTAGGATCGGCGGTGGCGGCGGCGGTGGGGACGGGGAAGAGAGGGTCTAGGGTTTGGGAGAGAGTGGCGTGGGTTGGGTGAGAGAGACTATCTGTCACGTGGGGGGTTTTGTGCCTGTTATAGGCGTTGACAAACTCGACGGGACTTCAAGTCCCGTGGAGTTTAGGGACTTTGATAAACTTCATGAGACTTCTAGTCCCGTGAACTTTTTTTGAACTATGAAACTTCACGGGACTTGAAGTCCCGTGAAGTTTATCAGCTTAATTAAATGGCCACTAAACTTCACGAGACTTCAAGTCCCGTGAAGTTCCTTAGTTTTTTCGTCAAAACCGACCCAGTTTCAGCCCGACGGCTAAAACTAGATCGGTTTTGACGAATATTTTCAGAATGGGTTGTTTTTTACGAATATTTTTATAAATGGGACTGTTTTCAAAATTTGTCTGTGGTAATAATTGTAAATCTGAAAAAGACCCAGGTGAGAAGTCTCATATGAGAAGAGAGAAAGAGTTGAGAATTGCTCAGTCAGATACTGCAGAAAGTGACAAGAGGAAAGACAATTGTGAGGGAGATATTTCCGTGGACACATTTTCAAAATAGACCTTTTCAGAAACTTATTTAAAAAAACGATTTAAAAAAAATATTTACGAAAATGATGAAAAAACATCAAAAACATGACGGGATTTTAAATCCTATGAACTTTAAAGTCTCATAAATGAGGCCTTAAACTTCCCGGGATTTAAAATCTATGACTGAAACTAGGTCAAAAATGACAAATATATTTAAAAGGGGTTGTTTTTTGAAAATAAGTTTTAAAAGGGTATATTTTAAAAATTATTCCTATTTCAGTGGTGAATAATGAGGGAGATAGAAAAGTCCTCTTTTAATATGTTGGGTGGGTCATGGAAAGTGTCTTTACTTGTCAAGGACGTGAGGAAGCTTCCTACATTTTCTTAGTAGTAGAGTTAAAGTGATCATTTACCATGTGTGAGATTTTTTTTAATTAACTTCCAGGAGTTTGTTTCAATCTGAGGGACATTATCAAGTGGATTCTCACCTGAAGAATTGATAGGCTAATGGTGTGTTCGGGGGATGACTAAGGGAAGGGAAGGAAGTGAAAAAAATTTCCTTCCTTCCCTTCCCCTTCTTTACCCCACCTCCCCACCCCCTCCCCCTCCCCCCACCCCAACCCAATTTAGGGGGTAAGATTTTAGTTTAATGTTGCTCCTCATTCGCCTCCTCTACCCTTCTAATTGGAACTCCCAAACAAAAGTAAATCAAAATTTTTCTTCCCCTTCTCTTCTCTATTCTCCATCCAAACAGGTCATAAAGGATTTGAGGATATTTTAACATTTTGGACCATAACTTGTGCAGTGGATAGGATTCATTAAATAGTTTAACATCTTTTTCGTTCGAGGGACTAAAATTCCTAAAACATAATTTATGTCTCATGGGGGTTGGTCATCCAACAATAACAGGTTATCACCAATGTCCAACTTGAGAATATTAACACTAATAGATACATTAAGGGCTTGTTTGGATTGAGGGGAATGAGGGTGAAGGGAAGTTAGGAGAACCATTCACCTCCATTCACCTTGTTTGGGAACACTTAGGAGGTGAAGTTAATTCACCCTAGTTCCCATTGGTTCACCCCCTAATAGTATAAAATTTGTTACCCCCAAATTGGGGTGTAACCAAGGGGAAGGGAACTCACTTTCCTTCCCTTCCCTTCCCTTCACTCAGTTTCCCTTAACTTCCCTTCACCCCCTACAAATCCAAACAGGCCCTAAGGAAATTATATATACTAGTTACATGCATTTAACCGGTACTTAAAAAGAAAAGAAAAGTAAACAGGTCATGTAAATGCCCTCTGCAGGAACTATAATACCGAAAACACCCATTGTAATCTGCAAAATAATTGCTGATAGGCTGTACCATGGAGAAATTGAATTTACTACCTCCAACAGTTCTTTCTATTGTGACTCCTAGAGTGGAATTTTTTGACAATTTTCAGGAGGTTTATTTGCAACAATAGATTTTCAGCCCGGGAACTACCTGCAATAATAGAACTAGGAATAGCTAGCTCAATTTTGGTGATAGTAAGGGGTTCTATCCGCAATTAACCCAATTGTGAAAATTAAAATACCAACACCATCCATCTTGATCTGCAAATTATAAATGATACGAGTCGTCGTGTGAACACCTTTGATCGCGGAATTATCAAATGTGAGCTTAAGAAGAAAATAACAAAACACACAAAGCAATTCGATGTGACGAAGGAAAATACCTTCTCTAGATTATGAGAATCAATTGTTTACAAATCTCTCTTCACAATCTCTCTAGAATAAAGAACAAATATTTCTATTCTCAAATCTCACGAATTTCTACTTAGGGAATTCCCAAACAATAGGGTTTTAATATATACAAAACCCTAAAACCCAAATCTGGCAGAAAGAAATTCGACCCAAACCGCTATCAATCGACTGATCACGCACAGTCGCAGACATGCACAACTCTATCAGTCGACGGTTGCCTCCCATCAATCGACTGATGAGCTCATCAATCGACTGATTTATGACCAGTCGACTCAGCAGAAACTTTTTGATAACTGGAGCGGTTTTCGTCAGTCAACTGATCAAACCCATAAATCGACTGATGGACTGGAAATACGATTATTTGCCCTTTTCGCTTCACGTTCCAACCCGCGTTTCCTCGTGTTGCTTCATGAGAATCGTTATGCTCCCGAAGCAGAAGAGAGAAGATACATCCGTATCATGGCTCCCCCTTTAGGAACTTGAAGTCCCATTCAAGTTAGAACTTTAGCTGAGGAAACTCTCGAGCTCCCCCTTCTTTGTTAAACCACCTGACTTTGCTAGGAACCTGACCTTAACGTCCAACCAGAAACGACTCCTTCATCCCCCGTCTAGTCGTGGTCACCTTCCGCTCCAAAATGCAACCCTCTTTCAATAGCTCCTCATAAGGCCTAATGAACAGCGGAACAAACTTCTTGTTTGCATTCACTAGCCTCTTCGCCCGGGTCACCATCACCAAGTTTGTCTTCTTTGAAAGAGACGCCGAACGAAATATGAACTTCTCACCATCTTTGGTGAATGTGTACTTCTGAGCCCGTATTTCGTAGATTGCGTATCTATCCCATAAATACGAATTGCCTAATATAACCTGACAAACATCCAATGGAACTACGTCGCACGTGACATCGTCAATATACGACTTGTGAAGTGTAAATCTGAAAGTACATTAATTAACTACACTCAACTCCATCTCCTTCTGAATCCACCCCAATGGATAGGGCTTTGGATGCTTGACCATCTTCAGACCCAGCTTCTGAACCAATGCCTCAAATTCTTCTCACTGTCTGGATCAACTATGGCATCTACCAAACTGGTCTTCAATTGCAACTTAAGAACAAAGAGCTGCTCTCTGGGGAATTCGTCCTCTTTCGCGGCCTGTTTCTCTGCCATAAGGTTAAGACTGTTGTTGAGCTCTATCATCTCTGAGACTTCTTTTGGACCTTATGCTAGCATGTATGCCTTTTTCTCCTTCTTCTTCTTCAACCCATTCAGTTTGAGATGAGGATATTTCTCCCAACACCGATCAGCGACATGTCTTGTCTTCTCGCAATGACTACAAATCAGTTCTGCTTTCCCTGGATCACCCTTCTTCTTTCCTCCTTAGGTTGGGAACCACTAGACTCGCCTCCAGCTTTCTTGACATCCCCATTTGTCTCATTGTCTTTCTTATGCTTGCCCTCAATGACAACAACCTTCACACTCGCCTCTGTAATCGACTCAACCGTGAACAGTTTCATCTCTTTTCGAATATATTCGTTCAGACCCGTCATATACTTCATAAAAATAGAGTACTCCTCCGTCGCAATGTTAAGGATCATTGCCTGCTGTTGGAACTTCGTGATGTATTCTTGAACGGTCTGATTGAACCTTTGGCGCAAGTCGTACCACTTGTATCAACGCTTTTTAAGGAATCTCACCGGGTAAAACTGCTTCCTCAGTAGCTCCTTGAACTTGTTCCACGACACCGCTCTCTTCCCCTACTTACAGTAAGATTTCCACCACGTCAATGCTTGTCCGGATAGCTTCAATGTCGCAAAAATAATCTTCTCATTTGACGAATAGCCATAAAGAGTGAAATAGGTCTCCATACGCTCGATCCAATCATCAAGCCTCTCGACGTCAACACTCTCATCATAAACAGGAATCTCTACTCTAAAATCAATCTTCAGATTCTAGTAAGGATCCTTACCCTCTTGATGTGGAGCAGTCTTGGCAGTCTCAACCTCCTCATCGGAATATGAACTTTCACTCTCTCCACCAAACTCTTCGGGTTTCTTCATGGACTTCGAAGAAGATTCGTCCTTTTTGTTCCCTCCATGGATGAGATCGACGAGTTGTGTGAGAGTCGACCCGATTGTTTCGATCTGTTTCTCCAACGCATCAAGCTTTGTTGAATTATCACTTTCTGTCATCGTCTTCTTCCTTGATTTTCGGACTTCTTCTAAAGAGACGAGAATCTCACCTAACTTCTTGTATTGTGATCGAGTAAGAACCATACGCAGGATTGCCCCTTCACAGGATCTGATTGCTCTGATACCGACTTGATACGAGTCACCGTGCGAGCACCTTTGATCGCGGGATTATCAAAGATGAGTTTAAGAAGAAAATAACAAAACACACAAAACAATTCGATGTGACGAAGGAAAATATCTTCTCTAGATTATGAGAATCAATTATTACAAATTTCTCCTCACAATTTCTCTAGAATAAAGAACAAACCTCTTTATCCTCAAATCTCACGAATTTTTACTTAGGGAATCCCCAAACTATAGGGTTTTAATATATACAAAACCCTAAAACCCAAAATTGATACGAGTCGCCGTGCGAGCACCTTTGATCGCAGAATTATCAAAGATGAGTTTAAGAAGAAAATAACAAAACACACAAAACAATTCGATGTGGCGAAGGAAAATACCTTCTCTAGATTATGAGAATCAATTGTTTACAAATCTCTTCTCATAATCTCTCTAGAATAAAGAACAAACTTCTCTATTCTCAAATCTCACGAATTTCTACTTAGGGAATCCCCAAACAATAGGGTTTTAATATATACAAAACCCTAAAACTCAAACCTGACAGGAACCTGGAAATTCGGCCCAAACCACTATCAGTCGACTGATGAATCCATCAGTCGACTGATCACGCATAGTTGCAGACGTGCACGACTCCATCAGTCGACTGATGCCTCCTATCAGTCGACTGATTTGTGATCGACCGACTCAGTAGAAACTTTTTGATAACTAGAGCGGTTTTCGTCAGTCGACTGATCGAACCCGTCAGTTGACTGATGGACTGGAAATCTGATTCTTTGCCCTTTTCGCTTCGCGTTCCAACTCGCGTTTCGCCGTGTCGCTTCACGCCTCTATTCTCAAGCTACCATGAGAATCATCTATCCTCAAGCTCCCATAAGGATCGCTAAGCTCCCGAAGCAGAGAGAATATACACCCGTATCAACAGTGAAGGCCAATTTGGAGCCACACAAATCACTTATCTGAATATTGAAACGCTCAAAGACTCCAAGTTACATAACATAGTTCTCCTTGACTATCACATAAATCAGTTTCTTGATGGCATAAACTTATTCTTATATACATAAGAGTTCTAACGTTTGGAATGTTAAGTACAATGCCATTGTAAACAGATTTATGTACCTACAAATTGCTGGCAGTAATAGCGTCGTTCTGCTGCTTAAACATGTTCTTGATTGCTTCTTCTTTCTTGTCGATGAAGTCAAAAAACCTATACACGGCATGCGAACAGCCTGTGCTTGAAACTTCCACAGGATTTCTATGCTGCTTGTTGAATCGAATAAATTGCCTGATTGCTCTGAGAAGAAACAGAAGAAGGGCCAAAATGGCGGCAACTCCACATACCAGAAACAGTCCCCAAAAGCTGCTGAATTGGAGCTGATTAGGATCTGAGCTTGTTGCTGTGTGAGAACTGCAGCTTGTTTGACAAAACCATTTCTTGTGAATCCTCTGGAGTTCTCCATTCTCTGAAAGATTCAGGATAGCGCTTGACAGGTCGAGTGCGAGAGGAGAGTCTCTTGGAAATGCCTGATATGATTTTTTATATACAAACAATTGGTGTGTATAAGGGGACTAATACATAGCGAATCATCTATAAGGTATGGATGTTTAACCGTCATAGTTTTAATTATTAGCCTTATGTATCAATTAGGAGAGTAATATGATCCTAGTTAATGGGAGCAAGGAAGACAGAGACTTGACAAAGGATATAACACTTAGCTGGATTGAATGGAACAACATGATTCATGTAACTGACCCAAAAATTTGAGAAAGGCTTTGCAATTGGTTTTGTTATGCAAGTAATTTCAAGTTTTCAACGTACGTGCATGTCATGCACCTACATTAACATCTATTAACAGATAGCCCACAAAAAAAAAGGAGGCATGAACTGAGTAGGTCATATTGTCTGATACCTCCATAAGCTCCTAAACTTTGAAGTTAGGATAACTTAAAGAACTCCCCTAAAGTTCAAAAGGTGATACTCTACCCCTTCGTTTTCAATGTCATTTCTAGTAGGGGTGCTAAACCGTATCCGTATCCGAGAAAATATCTGTAACCGTATCCGTACTCAAATCAATAACCGATAGGATATGGTTACGGATATGGTTTTGTAGTGAAATATCCGGATCCGTATCCGAAATATCCGAATACATATTAATCATACTATTATGATAGTTCAAATCCCTGGATTATAGATTTTAGGTTAATTTTGATGATCAAAATGTCTAATATTAGCTTTTCAGATATAATGAACATATTAATGAACTCTTTTGTATCACATGAACTATATTTTTTCAATAGTACCTAGTTTTCTCATACCCGTTTTGTATCCGTTTATATATCCACATGTATATCCGTATATGTATCCGATTTTAGTATATATATATATATATATATATATATATATATATATATATATATAT
>BQKN01000595.1:17374-51847 GCA_022839385.1 Asparagus kiusianus
AGAGCAAGACTCCTATCAACTTAAGTTGATGTCCACCAAAGTTCCTAGCCACACATTTATTAATATAAAACACCTTTTTATATAATACAAGGATTCCTAGGCAATATGAGTGGTTAAAAATTTTGGTGGACACACTATTCCCTATCCACTTAAGTTGACACAAGTTTTCACCTATATATATATATATATATATATTACGTACTTGAGAACTTACTTAAATACCGGACAACTTTCCAAGTGTCCAAGCAGTATCAGTGTCAGTAAGTGTCCATGCTACAAATTTCCTACACGCTTTTATTCATTGCAAGATGTTTGTTTATTTTACTTGTTCACTTTCTTCATTCAGAATTAGTATGTGTGCGGCTTTGACTACTATTTAGATTCGAATTTTAACTTTTCGAATGAGAATTAACATACTTGATGTGTTTTTCAGCTGTTGAGTAACAACTTAAATCTATATGTAACATTTATATTTTCTTGCAAAATGTATATAATATTAATTTTACTATTGATGCATCCTATTGTAGTTTTCCTTCTTAGTTAAGTAGTACTTTTGATGCATCCCTATTGCGTTATATTCGTATCAAGTCCACAGTCCTTATATGACTGCTCCGCTACTCATACCATGCACTTGCAAGAAAAGGAGTTAACAGAGCACCGATGAATCTACACAAATCTTAAAGAAATTCATTATCCAAAGGTCAAATCTCTTCTAAATATTTAAAGCGAGCTCTAGTAGCATCACCCAAATATGAACTTAAAAGTGTAAGAATAACTAAATAGAGTATATTTTCGTGACCACAGAAAATGATCAAGCCAACAATAGATTTTTTTTGCAAATGGAGAACTCTTACAAGAATATAGTCATGCACTGCCGCTTCGGGGGACCTCGAAAGTCACTGTTCACTCGATGTTCAAGTACCCAAATGACAATCCCAATCAAGAAGAAAAATGCACCAATCACACCCCACATACACGCTGAAAACGGCCTGAGGAAAACCCAAGCGCTTGACTTGGCACTTTCCACTGGTACCACTATCACAAGGCCAGTAGAGATATAAGGCTGAGTAAAATCAACAAGCTTACTCCTATCTGTCACAATTGCAATATCCCCAACGGCAGCATCAACGACCTAAAATGTTTTCATACAAAGACTAGTAGAAGTTCATAACATAGATTTAAGGTTTTTTCCTATATCAGTCCCTTATATCTTTCATATTTTGAAGTTAGTCCCTCAAGTCATGTAAATTGCTATTAGGTCTCCCAATTCTTAAGTTTTGTTTGATATTAGACCCTCAAATCATTGTTGAAATTGCTATTAGACACTGTTTTAGAAGCGAAAGGCAAGGTCAAGTAGATGAGATTCTATGTTGCCAGAGGTGAGAGATCCAAAAAGGAGATTGAGTGAAACCAGGCCAATCTCATTTAAAGCACTGCTATCAGGTCCCCCCCATTCTTAAGTTATTTTGAAATGAGTCCCTCCAATCACGAGTAGAAGTATCAGTTAGAGGGAATAATTTCAAATAATTAACGAGAATTGGGGAACTTAACTGCAATTTCAAGGATTTGAGGGATAATTTCAAACAACATGAGAATTGGAGGGCCTAATAGCAATGTCAAAGACGTGCGAGACAATTTTCGAAACATGAAATATTTAAAGGGACCAATATGAAAAAAAAGATTTTTATACTTGAAAGTTGAAACTAGAAAAGACTTGTTTTAACAAATAATTACCCCGTCAGCAACCATATCTACAAGTTCCGAATAATTTGGGTTGGAACGGCCATCTCCAAAAGGTATAAACTGGTGTGGAACATCATAAGGAATTGATCTAATTGCCGCTTCAAATACATCAATGCAATATCCCCTTATCGTGTGATTATCATTTAGTGCTGTTACAAATTTTTCAAAGCTAACCCGATACGGGACTACAATTCTGAGTGGCCTTTCTTTAGTTGCAGCAACCCAACCACGGGGTGTCTTTGTATGCCCACCAGGCCAGGTAATATTTTGTGATAGTTGGATACCTCTTAAACTTCTCTTTTCATTTCCATATACAGATTTTGGTAAATAAACTGACATATCAGAATTGTTAGTCCAGAGACCCACTGACTGCATCATGGGACCATCAATGTTAATTATTTGATATATGCCACTTTTGAGATTGTGATCAGCATCGAATTGGATTCGACCAATTAAGCCAGTAACATCTAAAAGTAATAATTTCTGGAGTAAGAGATTTCCATCATCAAAAGTTTTCAGCTTGTCCAACCGCATCTTTCCTTTCATATGGACTAGCTTATCATTAGAACTGAAAGTTACATTTCCAGACTCACTGAGGAAATTCTCGATGGCATAGGCGGTAGCCCAAACTGTATCATATGCATAAAACCCATAAGCATTAAGCTTAGAAGTTACCACTCCTCTTTCCCGTAATCCCTTCCATTTAGACAAAAAAGCACTGTTTTGGCTCGACTGTGCGACATATTGACAAAAGCCTACTGCTCCTTGAAGGTAACTCAATGATTCGTTAATAAATGAATTAGATCTACCGACAACAGTACAGAGCCAATCTGTTGCCAGCCAAACATAGCCATCAGTGATCATATGAAGCTCTCGAGCTACAGAAAATATCTCAAGGCCAGAATCGGGGTTAGCATGTACAACATAAACTCGTGGTCCAATTACTTGTGATTTCCTTAGCACATCCATTACGTAGCTCCGAGTAGCTCGAACTGGCAGTGCAAATTTGTATAGATTGGATTTTTTCTTAGCAAGCTCATCATCAAGAAAAGATATCCCATTTCTCCCATAGTCATCATCGACATAAATTGCAATGACCCGTCTCCAACTATAGTAATTAATTAAATCTGCCATTGCTGCCATCTGGTAGGAATCACTTTGTGTCATGCGAATGAAGAAGGGATATTGAAGGGAGGAGAGTGTGGGATCAGTGGCCGCGAATGACACAAGAGGGATTTGCAGTCCACTAGAAATTTGTGAAACTATATGAGCAACTGTTGAAGATTGTGGTCCAATAATTGTAACCACATCCCTCTCGAGAACCTTCAAAGCTGTAGAACAAATTGTTATTAGAAGAATACTTTTTTATTGTTTATTTGTCTCCAAAGAAAAAACAAAAAGGAAAAAACCTCTCTTAGTTACAGCTAAGAGATTCCACATCTTAAAGCAATCACAAAATAAAAATAAAAATAAAAATAAATAGAAGAAGAAGAAGAAGAACAACAACAAATAAACATGACATTGATTTCCTGGAATTATCAGAAGCTTCTTAGATGAGTAAAGCTGATATATTTATTCCATAAGGAGAAGTTTCTTAAATGATTAAACATCACTTTGGGACTACTGGTGCTCAAGTGCATGCAAGTTTGTTTGATAATTGGACCAACAGGTGACAATTTATGTACTTCATTGGCATACTAAGCAATTACCAAAATCATGATGAAAACAGGTTGCAACATTTACAAGATGGTTTGTTAATAAGAATGTCAAATCTCGAGTTTATCAAGATCTACAGAACATTTTATAAAACCACAAACTGATTAATCAAGCTGCACATCCTTCACTCAAATAAATGTATACACAATTTCATGCCCATCCATAAGTATTAGATAACTATCAAACTCTGATGTTGAAATAGATAAGAATTTAGTTTTAAAATGAGTTATCCAATACTATATAACACATTTCATTAAGATACCTATAGTCAAAGCATTTTCTCTTTATGTTTGATAGAAAATGCACCAGAGCGAATTAAATGACCAACAAGAGTTACCACTGTAAATATGTCACAATGTTCACAATTATCTCTATGGTATTAATCTAATATTGGAAGCAGAATTTGACCAAGAAAAAAAATGTCTCCAATACAGTAAAATTGCGATAGATAGATAGATAGATAGGGCAGTTGTTAAGACTACCTCCAATCGATCCAAGAAAGGCATTGCAATCAGAATTCTCCATGATCAAGTTTAGCCGAGTGCCTACAAGAATGTTTTTATCTGCATTGACATCAGCAACAGCAGCTTCAATCGCTGCCTTTGCAACTGTGCCGATGATCGAGTCATAAGTTAAAACAGCACCGATGTTAACAACTTCAGGCTTTTCACAATTGCGAATACCACTCAAGCACAATATCAGAATAAGAGTTGCTGTGAACTTCAGAAAATACATGAGCGAAGCTTTGAGATATCTCGTAATATCACAAATTTACGCCTTGATTCCCAGAGTTCAGATGAAATATTAATACAACCGATGAATCTGAAGAAAACCCATTTCCAGAAGCAGCTCAAAACTCAAAATTAATCACGGCTTAAATCATGAAGTGGAAAGGCCACATTTTTTGACAGATCTCAAACCTGCATCTAAAACAGAAGAAACGACTAAAATCTATGAAACATTATGAATCCACATCCTTGAACTCAAACTGATTGGATAACATTTTTAGATTAAGCTCTAGACTGCATCAAAGATAAACAACTAAAACTATCAGAGCGCAGGAATGTCAACTACAGAAGAAGTTTCAAGATCTTTATATCCTAATTCCAAGAAACCCAGTTCATAGGTGTAGGTGTTAAGCTATTGGCTATCAACTGCCCACATTGAAGACAACTCGAGTGAAGTTGAACTCTACTCATTTTGCAAACAAAGAAGAAAAGAGCAGAAAAACACAGTGAAGCCTGTATGCATCATTAATAATTGGGCATTGACATTGATTTGAGAAGCTATCAACAGACATGAAAAGGTGTCAACTTTCAATTCTTTTCAAAAGTTTTGGGCTACGTTGAGACTAACTTCAGTGCCCAATGGGATAACCAAAAGAAATTTGACTCTTACTCTTCTGGGTCAAAGTCCAATTGCTAGTGACACTAGAAAAAAGCAGTGGATTTGGAGAAATACCCATTTCGGGTTAAAGCTCAAATCTTCATCAGAATCTCTCAGATTGAGCTAGAGGAGAACCCAGATGACTGATTGGAGAAAAACCCATCCCTAGACGAAGCCCAAGAATGCAACTTTAACCAAGAAAACCCAAATGAACGCTCAAAAGGAGAAGAGACCCCTAAATTGTTTGAAGAAAAAGGTTCACAATTTAAGATCTCTGAATTATTTCTAGAGAATTTTATACTTGGAAATCTAAGTATTTTAAAAGGATATGACTAATAAGTTATTATCGTAATATATATAGCTAATGAGTGTTAATACGGTGGCCCAAAATATGGGACCAATAGAGGGGACATGTGAGGTGTCCCTTCCATATTGCATAATGAGTTAGCACAACCAACTCATTATATAATAGGGAGGGGACACCTTACCTGTCCCCTTCATTAGTCTCATATTTTGGCTCCTTAAATCATTTTCTATAGCTAATGCATCCAAAGCCAAATATTTATATAATAATAATAGGTACATGTGTAACACATGGAATTAAAACCATATGTTTTATCTCTTTGACCAATTAATTTGTGGTACACCACTCAAAGGGATGTGCGCAAAATATATGCAATATAAGGTGTTTTTAACAAGGCCGGAAAATATAATATTGAGAATGTAAAGGGACATTTCAATTAATATAATTAAGAACGACAAGAATTGATATACCATAACGGAATTTGGCTTACCAAATAAAATTGAAGATTCATTAAAGGAAATGATCGATAATTAAAATAATTAATTACATAAAACACTCATGGTTAAAAGTAACTTAGATCATGTTTAGAAATGGAGTTTTTGCGAGTCCAAATTGAATCTCGTTGGCAAGTATTATTTATTGGTATTTATTGCAAGATCAAATCCCATGATAAAATTCATATCCTACAATTATAGGATTTGAAACAAACACCCCTAATTGAATCTCGTTGGCAAGTGTTATTTATTGGTATTATCCATTCGATTACTGTTGGTCCTCATAAAGAATAAGTGCAAAATTCAAAATACAACTAATATATTTTTTGGAAATAATTAAATACACATCTGTAAAATAAATACATGTGTCACATGAGTGTTGAACGATAAAGGCACCATATTTAGGATTTGTAAATGATCAAGAAATAAAAACTATTATTAGACCAAAACAACATAATCTTTGTCTAATTCTTAAAAGGTAAACTTTAGAAATATACTCTTCGGCGGGGTTAGTCACCTAGAACTTAAAATTAGAACTGAGATAATATGTGGGATAAATTTTTAAGGTGTTAGTCACATAGAACTAAAACTAGAACAAAATTTTACAGTGTTAGTCAAGTAGAACTCTAACAAAACAAGAATTTGGATAATTATACAAAATTGTCTCACTTTTTTTATTTTTCTATACAAAAATGAGAGTTCTAGTGTCTCAAATTATTCCAAGTTTTAGCTTGGAACTAGGTGGTAAAAAACTAGAACTCATATTTATTTTGTTATTTTTTATTTTTTATATTCCTTTTTTTTTACTTCTTTCCTATTATGGTTATCACCATCATTAGACCATCATTATAATAATCATTGTCAATATCTTATAGTCTAACCAAAAGTTATTTAATAGTAAAGAACATTCTTGTAAGCAATTATCAATCAATAATAGTAAGTTTAAAATACATAAATAGTATTTATATCTTCAAAATGCATAAATATATATTTCATGATTATAAAAAAAATCCCACGTTATTTTATCGAAATGTCCTGCTTCACAAAATTGTTCTTATTTATCCCACTAAAATATCCCATTGGGGGGGGTTAGTCACCTAGAACTTTAAATTAGAACTGGGATAATCTGTGGGATAAAATTTTAAGGTGTTAGTCACATAGAACTAAACTTAGAACAAAATTTTAAGGTGTTAGTCACATAGAACTAAAACTAGAATAAAATTTTATAGCGTTAGTCAAGTAGAACTTTAACAAAACTAGAATTAGGATAATGGTACAAAATTATCCCACTTTTTTATTTTTCTATACAAAAATGAGAGTTCTAGTCTCTCAAATTATTCCAAGTTTTAGCTTGGAACTAGGTGGTAAAAAACTAGAACTCATATTTATTTTGTTATTTTTTATTTTCTATTTTTCTTTACTTATTTCCTATTATGGTTATCACCATCATTAGACCATCATCATAATAATAATTGTCAATATCTTATAGTCTAATCAAAAGTTATTTAATAGTAAAGAACATTCTTGTAAGCAATTATCAATCAATAATAGTAAGTTTAAAATACACAAATAGTATTTATATCTTCAAAATGCATAAATATATACTTCATGATTATAAAAATTTATCCCACGTTATTTTATCAAAATATCCCGCTTCACAAAATTGTTCCTAGTTATCCCACTAAAATATCCCACTAGTGAAACATTATTCCACTTTAACAAATATCCCATTTTGCATCAAAATGTCCCAATTGACTAACACCCTAGCGAAAAATTATTCCACTTTAACAATTATCCTATTTTGCATGAAAATGTCCCAATTGACTAACACCCCCTTATAGGAGGATGCAAAGAATCACTATTCATGCTACATTAAATGCTAGAGTAACTACAGTAGTGTGAATAGTAAATCGACCGTAGTAGTAGCAGTAAATACTATACGGTGAACGACGCCCCAACTATAGTATTACTGTATCGTGAACATTAAATTGACCCCCAGCAGCAGTGCTTACTGTACCGTGAACAATAACTCAAATCTGGCATTGTATTTTTAAAGTTAGTGTTTATACTACAGTATTTTTTGTATGATAAACAATAAATCAAATCAAATATATTAAAACTTAGATCATACTCTTAAGTATAAAGGAGTAAATATGATTTCTAAATCAAATGTATTAAAACTTGGATCCTCCTTTTTAAGTATAGAAGAGTAGATATGATTTCTAATGTTAAGTATACAATAATCAAATTAAATGTATTAAAACTTAGAGGGGGTTAGTTTAAAACGCAATACTTAAAAAATAGGGAGTTGTGCTTTACAAGGGGTGCACACTAATTACATGAAATAAGAGGGTGAGAAAAGTTCGTGCTTAGCACGCATCAGCTTTCGCTAATGTTGTTCAGGTATAAGCGAAGAAAAGTTTTTGTATTTTGCTATTCTAAAATGATTATTTCACTAATCCTTTGTTGTCCTTTAATGCTTATGTTGCAATGCACAGTGAGGAAAATGGTTGATTTATTTTCGTCTTTGAATTGTATTTTAAAAGGGTAAAATATTGATACAAATTCCTGTACTGGGATGCATCCCAAATTACTGTTTGAAGGAACCCTGTGAAACGAGGCTCCTGCATATTTCCTGATTGAGCAAATTAGGCAGCTTCCGTATTAAATTTTTTAACAAGTTAAAACTCTCTTCAAATTCATCATTTCTTCATATATAGGACAAATTGCAGATAAACCCGCTCATATATACCTTCATCTGCGCTTATTACCCCTCAACTATTTTAGCCCTATGTAACTCCCCCCCCCTGATTCACACGAGAAGGATAACATTGCACGTAACTCCCCATGAGTGTTAAGTGATACTAAAATGGTTGACAAGTGACAAGTGCAAGTGAAAATATAGATAAGGAGGTTTATCTGCAATTTACCCAAGTACACACAAATACGCGCATGCACAACACGTACTTGTTTAGATAATGTCCTTCACACTTCACACAAACCCATCCCCTTTAATTAATGAGATGATAGTGAGTGCACCCATAGCTCCAATATAAAACAAATACATCCATAAAAACAAAGACAAAAAGGGTAAAGAACAAAAGGGAATTATTCAGCAACAATACAACAGAATAAACGCCATCTTAAAAAAAAAAAAAACAAGTATTGATCAATGTCCATCAAAACATGTAAACAGAAAATATTTATATGTCCAAGTAAGAATCATTCAGATGGAAAGCCGAGGAACTCATTGATAAGCTTAACAACAGGCATTGCATCCCCTGGTGGATAAGGAAGAATAGACTCCAAATCCATGGTTTCAATGGTTTGATGAAGGGTTTGAGGACGAGCGCAAAATAAATGCTTTCTCTCTGCCAATTCTTCAGCTAGTTCGCTCTGATGGTTATCCATCAAGTCCTCGTTGACAACTACGATGAGGGGTTTACTCAACCGTAGGCTTTCAAATATGCTCCCTGAACCTGCATATTAGAATAGTTCATGTGGTATTGTTTATTTCTTTGAAGAAGCTACAAAAATGGTAAAATATTTAGAGAAAATCGTGATTTAGGGAAGATTTCCGAGAAATAATAATTATTAAGTAATCATGCAAGATGCAAAAAGTAGCAGTATCTGTTGCATCTAGACAATTTTTATGTCATATGACCTATATATTTCTAGATCTTTACACATTTATCTCATATCTGATATGTATTCATATCCATTTTCCTCATCTGCTCCATATCCATGGTCAATATTGGCAGATATGGTTGGATTCGCTTTTAGTAGATATACTTGTATTGTTATTTATGATTAGAAAATGATATGGATACCGTAAGTGTCATGTTCAATTTGTTTGCACGCAACACATACACGCAAGTAACCAACCCAAGAAAACAAAATGGAAGACCCTTCCTCTCACCATTCATAATCATTTTTCCCCACTACTTTTACATAATTTGCAATCTTGAGTTAGCTTTTCACCCACTAAATTTGAACATGACATCACTTCTTCTGTGTATTTATCCAGCCACCAAAATTATGAATATATTTACTCTCACATACTGAAATTGAAGAATGAACGGCAATTTTAATGGGCTTTGTGATCCTCTGAGATCAGAGGTTTAAGATCATTCAATTCACTAAATCAGTTAGATACTCAATCAGATTTATCTTCAATGTCCTGGCCTCACAATCTATAGTCATGCTATTGCCCCTTTGTAATGGTACTCGTACCTTATAGACATCATGGCACTAATAATAGTCATGAGGCTAGATTATGATCAAGAGGTCTGATGAGCAAATACTAGTTCATTTCATAAGTAAACACACAATTACTCAGGATTTCACGGCTTCAAGCACATACTTGACTGAAGAAAAGCCGCAGATGAGGTTTCATAAAACACTGCCAATAGCTCTTAGAAATTTGACTTTTGACCTCTCATGTGATTTTTTTTTTTTTTTTGACTGACTAAAATTTCAAACTTTCAAGCGACATGTTTACGGTTTCAAACCACTTGTAAAGCCATAAACAAATTTGAAGAGTGAATCGTTTACTTTTATACTAGAATGGTTACTTTCTTATAATACTAGGAAAAGGTAAGGTACAAATATTTTTATTTTGACAATTAAAAACTTGTCTCTAGATCATAGTTTTTCAGCGCCATGTTTGAGGTAAAATGCATATGAGATTTCACTGATTTATAACAGAGAACTGATAGTAGAAGAAGACCATAATAACATATAAAGAGGAATATATGTGCTAGTTCTCGAAAATTATCTCAAAAATTTATTGAGACAATTACCAATAAGAAGCACTGCTTGTTTGTAAAAAGCAATGAGTATAAGAAGTTCTGGCACACAATATTACCTGCATGACTGATGATTAAAGAAGCAGATTTCATGTATTCAGCAATACTTGGTGAGAAAGTGAAGTGATCTACAGAAAGAGATCCATCATCTCCTGAAATCTATAGTATGAGTTTATGAGAAACAGCAATCTGTTTTCACTATCACAAAGAGGACAACATACAAAAAGAGTTCAATGATTTATGCCAGGGACTTATATGCACCCTCTATGGTAAGAAAGAAAAAAAGATGATTATATAAACGATGCTAAGTTGCATCTGCTTTCTTTAACAATTAATATTAATATAAGAGGCCAAGACTGCAGAGGCTGACCTATGCTTGACTATTAACATAATCATGGGAACAATTTTTTCTTATAAGGTATGATTGAAGATAAATGCTCATCGGACATGTGAAGACTAGGAAACTGAAAATATTCAAGCATTACATGAACAATAAAGCATGTCTTCTCCGAGCATATGTGAAGCTAACCAATAGTAACTATAGTGTTTGCCCAAGATACAAATTGACACCATTATATAAATATAGTTACTTACTGATGGATCCCCTGTAGCATCACCCAATTGCTGATCGACCCCTGTAGGGTCACCCAATTATGGATAGACGCCTTGTTGTTCTTAATTGTGTAGATAGACCCTCTAAGTTAATTCCTTTTGACTCTTAAAAGAGTCCAAAAAGTTTTGTAGAGGAGGATAGACCCCATGTGGTACTATTGGTGAGGACAGAACACCCAAATGCTATTGGTACTATTGGTGAGGACAGAACACCCAAATGCTATTTTCCCTAACTCTTAAAAAAAATCATGGTGAGGATCTATCTGCAAATAGTATGAGGGCTCTCTCCGCAATTGGGTGCTACTAAAGGGGGTATATCTGCAATTCGGTGCTACCATAGGGTGTCCATCTGCAAATTACCCATATAAATATATTATGTATACAACAATGAACTTTTTCTTTCTAATACTAGTCTAGTTATGAAATTGAAATACATCATAAGAGTCTGCAGAGGAGGAAAAACTGAAACCTTCGAGGGAAAATAAGATCCCCGACCCATTTGAATCAGAAGATCGGTGTAGCCTTTTCGAAACAACTCTTCTTTTACTTTGCCGGAGTCTACTGCTTTAACAAGAGCATCAAAAGATGTGGTTCCAACCGTCACAAACACTGTTTTCTTTGCTCTCCCATTTTCTCCGGCTTCACCCATTTCTTCCAATAGTTATTTTATATGCTAGTTGTTTTCTTTAAAATATCGACTAAATGAGAATAAGATTGCACTGCAAGAAACATGTAACAAAATAAGTGAGAAATTAAAGAGTTATGAATATAGTTTAGTACTAAATTAGGTACTGTGCTACATATATAATAAATCAAGGATATACTTACCAAGAGGCTTAATGACTCCAATGTTGATAACACTCCATTTTCATTTCAGCAATGGTGATCTGTGAATTCAACACATGATAGGAAAAAAAAAATTGCGCAACAAGGACAAAAATTGTTCATCGTAATAGCTCGAAAGATAAAGATAGCATTGTTCTCGCATATAATCAAATTGTTTAGAAGCAAATTCACCAGAGAAACTTAAAATTTTGATTATAGTTCTTAGAAGCAATATATAACCTGAAAATTAAAAACTAACCAACTGATTTAATCATGAAATTGATCGAAGACATAGATTTAGACCAATAAGCAAATGGAATGTGAATCGACACAAGCACAACCCAAAGTAGATGGACTGTGGAAATAGGAGTAACTTAGGAAAAGGGCAAAAAATTATGAAAAAAAAATTGGCAACTTCCCTAATATTCAGCTTGACCCATGTCTCAAATTGACTCCTAGGTAAAACCCATTAAAAATCTCAAGAAAAAAGAGAAGGGAAGGTTCTAAAATATCATCATAGCAATAAAAAGAAGAACTTGAAATTAATGGGAATTTGCTTTGAGAAGAGAAAAGTTACCTTCTTTTTGCGGAAGCGAGTCTCTCCCCCTCTGCAGGCGTTCTCTCTGGAAGCAAAGCTCTCGGGTCGGATCCAATATTCGTTGAGTTTGGGCTGTAGTAATGCTACTATTCAGCCCATATTTGCACAGTTTATACCCCTATTTCCCTGAAATTAAAATGGAAAAAACTTTTTTCTTCAAGGTATCATGTGCGAAAATCTCTACAGCCAAATATAGGCATTGACAATTTCACTATTTAAGAAATGCAGCAGGTTTCCATAATATAATTTTGGAATCTACAGTCAAATATTTAACTGATTAATAATGTAGTAATTTCTTTTTTTGTATTTCTTCGTAGGGTTTTTATCTGTTTACCACCTTTTTTCCCCCCAAACTAACATATTTTAACTATTTTCTCTTAAGAAAACTTATCATTTAATCACTTTTGTGAATTAAAAAAAATTATTATTTAGATTGCGAAAAAATACAAGAATACAAAATAACAACATCATGCCATTAATTTACTATCGCATTGGATATACATATACATAGTTTGGGGGGGGTAGGCAAATTGTTACTTAAGGAAGAAATGATCATTTAATCCTATGGTTTTGTATCATATTCACTTCTACGAGCGCATAACAAACAGATTGTACTATTCACAGTCTCAATACAGCACTTCCAAGAGAACATTAATTACAGCTCTCAAGAAACACCCTCGCTTTGTGAAATATATATTACAAACACTCGTTGATGCAAATATTGTCCCCATAATTTACTCAGATCAATCTGAATCACTTCTACTTCTACTCTTATGGCGTCGGTGCTGGCTCTTTTTCTTCTCTCTACTTTTCTTTCTTTCTGATCTTTCCTCCCTCGATCTCTTCTTCCTCTTCTCCTTAGAACAATGTTTTTTCCTCGAGCTACCTGTATAATGAACTTCATCATCTGAAGACTGTTGAAGTTTTATGTATGATGGCTTCTCTGGACCAAGAATTCGATGTTCCCACTCTTCTTTCTCTCTCGTCTCGGGATGAACCAACGTTTTTCCAGCATCGCTATCTATGGAAGGATAGGGACCAGGTTCATCCATCCTTGAGCCAATAGCACCTCGACCCCTTTTAGCCCTGAAATGTAGAAGCTATGGGCTTTATTAAATAGCATTCAATTCGCTGCAATCTTCAACAGATTAGGATTTCAACAAGAAAATCAGATACAATTTAAATGATGCACTATGCCAGTTATCACAAAATTTGATGACCAACAGCTATCCTATTTGCAGTGCAATCTCAGAAATGGGAAGGGTAGCTTTAAATCAACAGCAAAGAATCAGATTTGGAGGGTAGATATGCAAATAGAATAGGTGTAGAAGGATGTAGCTCAAAAAACTCAATATTTTAACTTTCACAAGTAAAATAAAAGCATAAATCATTCTTTATCTAAGGTAATAAACTACACCTTATTTCATATCTGATGAAATCTAGTGACAAGAGGTTGACCTAAGAGAGCTTGGTTGTAAGATCTTAAAAAGGATATGATAGTGGTTAGCTTAGGGCATCTCCAACAGCTTCTCTAAAATTTTCTCCAAATAGGAAAGCAAAAGTCATATTCTCCAACTAATTTTTACACCAACTCCAACAGCTTCCCCATTTTGAAGAATCCATTTTTTCCTCTAAAAATTTGGAGAATGCTGCAGATTTGGGGAAGGTTCCCCATTTTTTCTCCTCCATCCCTATTTTGGGGAATGAGATGGGGAATCTGTTGGACCAAAAACCTAACTAAATTCTCTAAAAGTGGGAAATGGGGAAGCTGTTGGAGATGCTCTTAGTACAGGAGGTAACCCCTAACAGAGGTGAAGGGAAGTATAACATTAATGTACCCAGCCCAAAAAATTTGGGATAAAGGATGTGTTGTTGTGTTTTATGTTACATACAAGCAAAGCCTCCATGTGATGCTCTACATGAATTCTTTTTCCTACATCCGGAATCATCCCTATTCAGGATATCCCCTTCTAGAGCAAGAAAAGGCATTTTTTCCCTAGGTTATCAAACTCTAATTTCCATGCAACTTAAGAGAAAATTTAAACCTACACGACAAAATGTTACCTTGAGAGGAGAAACTCTTCCACTTCGTCATCCCTCAGACCACCATCCTCGCTTGAGTAACAAGCATGAGCACCATGACCAAGTTTGCTTGCTGAACGTAAGGCAGAGCTTGTACAGGCTTCTTCATCATGCCTTGAACTAGAAGAAACCCTTTTACGGGAATTTCCACGGCTCCTCTCATTATTGTGTATATCGTTGTTTCTTGCTCTATTCTTTAGCTTCATATCGAGCTCCATCTCCTTCTCCCGAGCACGCCACATTTCGTTCACTTCCACTGCTCTATTTGCTGATTGGCAAAGAAGGATCAGTGACAAACAGGATCAGAAGCTAGGAAATGTCCAGTATGTAGGCTTGTCATGAAGGAAATATCATTAGTACAAGTAACAACTTTTGTTTATATAAGTTCATTCCATTTTATTGTCTCCCTTCCCTTCATGACAATCATACATACTGCATTGCTTGTCAGTTGAGTTGCATCATGAACAAAAAAGAAACAAGCATCATAAAACATTGGAGTTTGCTCTAAGACACATGGATGAGAACAAGGGCCAGAGGTACGATATGAACACAGAGATAGGATACAAAAATTCCTTAAACGTTAGGCTACTTGCGACAACGAGAGGACAGTTGAATGCATAAACTAATAAATGCATACATAGGCATGTCAACCGTTGATCCCAAATATGTTAAAACATTTAGCTTACAACTTCACGACTTCACAAAAAGAATATGACTTTGTTCTTCGATGTTCTATGAAGTAGCTATACATATCTAAACTTATCAGAGTATTGAACAAATCAGTGTTCCCACTAAAGTATGGTCCTAAAAGATAAAATGAAAGTAAACAAATATTTAGATGTAATATAAATAAAGAAGTGAATGAAAATTGTTCAACACAAGTTCAAGAAGTGCCCGGCATGTTTTAGAAGTGTCCAAGGAAATGTCAGCATATACACACGTATCTCTAGTAAGTTCAACATGTGCATGAATTTAAAGTAGAAGCACTCATGCTACATAGGTTGATCAAATGGAAGATTTTCAATGCAAAGCACATCATGTACCCGTAACAATCTCTTTCAAAGAATCCAATACAAATTTCAACGAATACAAAAAATCTTGGGCTAATTGATCGAAACATCATCTTATATTCAAGATAAAATCAATAAATTAGGTCATGCTCAAAATTGGAGACGGAAACAAACAGGAACTCAAAACTTCAAACTAATTTCTTAAAACACTATACCAACCTTGTTCCACTCCAAGAACAGTGGCAGTTAGGAAACGTGAATTTGGGCGACCCCTTACATTAGGCTGCCGTAGATAAGCATGCACGCCTTCTTTTTCAGCTTCAGCCCGCAATCGCCTTGCCTCCTCCATCAATAAGGCAGCAAGGCGGTTCTCCGTCTCCAAATCCATATATAGTCTAATCCCTAATCAATAAACTTCATATTAGCAAGAGTAAGCTTTAAGAATCATCAAAATAGGTCTAACTAGCAAAACCCACATTTTCAAATCCAACCCTGGAATAGGAAAAGCACCTGCCAAGAAATTATTACAGACTCGAACGAATACAACATAGCAAAAGACATGAAATGGGTACTACGATACAAATTTTTTTCGAAAAATAATTCATATATAATGCTAGGCATAACTAGGAAATAACTAAATGCAATTCTTCAGATAAACACCAACTAATTCAGAGAGCATTACATCTAAAACACCACGGCCAGTAACTCTTCTTCAAATAGATTCCATTTCTTCTTCATCAAGTTCTCCCCCCACAATTCAAATCCCAACTCAAAACATTCAGCCAAAAAAAAAAGAAATAATCTCCAAAATTATGGCATAGCTGCAATCTTTTAGCTATAAAATACGGTAACTAAAAGAAGAGCACAGCAATTAAAACTCCAAGGTTCCTGATATAATTAAAGTTTTTCTCCCACAGTTCCAACTGGAAACCGATAAAGATGTAACCTTTGGCCCTAATTTCGTCAGGAAAAAAATTTCCTTAATCATACATATAATTGAATGAAACTAGCGAATGACAACAACGAAAGATCAAAAAGACATAATTTCTTCAAACTTGAAGAGAAAAATTACCTCAAATCGAGCAAGTAAATGACGATGGAGGAGATTGGATCTCTTGCTTGCCCTTGATGGAGTCTTTTGACAAATTGGGGAAGAATTGGGGTTTTCGACGACGGGGCAAGAGGGTACAAAATCTCCCGCAGTCGCCGTCGCCGGATTTTATGTAGAATTGGGGAGAAAATCTAGGGGTTTTTTTTCGCCATCGGTTTGATTTTCTAATGGGTTCTGCTTAGGGTGTTAAATGGGTATGTTTGGGTATTAAATGGGCGGGTCATAAATGGATGGGCATGTTTTGCCCATTTACCCATTTACGATCCATTTAATATTTTCTAAATTTGGCAGGTTTTTGCCCACCCATTTAATAAACGGGTCACTCATTTGCCTATTTGACTATAGTAGCTATGTATATAATATTTTTGGAGTGTTTTTTGTAAATTTTTAGGGGGGGTTGCAAACTATTAGGGGCTATTCACAAAATTTTAGGGGCTTTTTGTAAACTTTTTGGGGATTTTTTGCAAACTTTTTGAGGGCTCTTTGCAAACTTTTAGGGGTGTAGGCGTCAAAAATTGCCTATAAGTCCCAAACACAGCTCAATACGAAGAGAAGACGAAGAACGTCATCATCTAAATCAGAGAGGACTAGTCAATATAAAAGGAAGTAAAGGAGAACACAAAATAACTCAGAAAATGACTCGGAGCGGTCTCATAGTTGGTGAGACAGTCTCCACTGTCTCGTGTAGCCGAGACAGTGAGGACTGTCTCGGTTATGCGAGACAGTGACAGCTGTCTCGCCAACTGCGAGACAGTTTTCCTTGTTTTCTGACGGTTTTGTGACGTTTTACAGGGTCCACATGAATCCATGACTACCTTGGAACGTTCATTAACGTTAATGGACAGTTATACGCCCACATTGACAGTTATACCCCACTACCCACGAAAATTACGGCATTTAACGCAATTTAAGGTAGTGGGACGGCGGTTACAAAGGCTCTGCCACTGTCTCCTTTAGCCGAGACAGTGGACACCGTGTCGCCTAAAGGAGACAATGATCACCAAAGTATTTACATTCTTTTCGACGGTTATGACTTCCAATGGCTATAAATACCCCTCTACACGCTTATGCAGAGAATCACGAAGAGGACCAAGGTAGAACCACGGACAGAGAGGCTGGCATTTTGGTGAACTTTGAGAGTAAGAGAGAGTTCTTCATCCACTCATGAGCATTCTCAAGAATCTTTGGTGTTTCCTTGAGTTCAAGTCTTGACTTGATCTTGAGAAGAATGTTCATCTTACTTTGCTAAGATATTCACTTCAGTTCTTGTTTTCCTATCGAAACATTAACTTTTCGCCTTCTTCGTATCCGATTTGGAACGTTGATTTGGTGGTCCACGGTTAACGCATCCTCGGCACACGCAAAGATCCTACGCAAGCAAAAACTACTACGTAGGAGTTTCTGCATGTATTTCTAGGGAATATATTTTTTATTTTTTTGTAAAGAAGAGTTATACACATGTAAAGCTCATTCATTTGTTTCTATTGCACAATTTAATGGAAACTACAAGGAAATTTGTTCCCGACACAAACAGGGGGCCTTTTGCAAACTTTTTTTTTGGGGGGGGTTACAACCTTTTGAGGGTTTTTTTTGCAAAATTTCTAGGAGTTTTTTCCCCCAAATAGAATCCTTCGAGAATTAGAAACTAGAAATAGAATTCTTATTCAACAAATGAGTCAGAAGAATTCTATTGACAAATATACAGATGATGTAATACATAATATATTAGGCTCTGTGTAACATATTTATGCAGTAAGGAACAAAACTGTAGAGTTTAATCCAAACTTCAAGAACTAAAACCAACAATTGCTACTCATGACCCAGTGCTAGGTTTGTGATAAAATATTAATAAATACAACAATATTTCACATGAGAACATGATACAAATCACATTGACACAAACTTTGTATTAACGTTGCTTGATTTAAGTTCATAAACAGCTTCAACTAACTTTGCTTCCCAGTACAAAAGATGTTATTGTAGTACTAATAGATTGTGATACATTTGCAAGTCATATGTCTAAATAAGGTTAAAACAAGTAGTATAATCAGTACTAATAAATTGACTGGTCTCATTTTAGTCTATCTAGCCATGCACCAGGACTCAACCATCTAACAACTGTACAGTGTGTTAATTTGTGAGCAAGTCTGGAATCAGCCACAACTAATGTTTCGCCAATGATTATCAATTTTTCTTTTATAGCATTTCCAAGTCTGGAATCAGCCTCAGCTAATGTTTCGCCTTCACAATGAGTTCCCAAAAACTTGCAAAGACCCTTGCACATTGCTGCTCTGAGCGCTATAAAAACCAAAACAAATACGTTGTCCAATCTTTCATTTGTACTGTAATTTGTAATTTGATAAGGGTAGAGCTCAGATTGATGATGAGCTTTGATCACAGAACCGGAAAGGCCTTAGATTTCCAGCTTACACTATTTAAATCTAATTTCAACAAAAGAGTATATTAGGTCACCTGTTAATACAAATGAAATTAAAGTATTAATCCTGGAAATTTTAACATATTTCACATTTATATACAACCAAACTGCTGCAGTTAACCACAAAATCAAGCTTTCTCCATAGATGTATCATCACAATCAAGACAATTCATAAAAATCAAACTACAGTCCCATCACAAGACTAATCGACATGCTCACGATTTATTTAAGAACATTCATCATTAAGTTTTTGATACCTGACGATTAATTTTTGCACAGGTTTAAATTAGCCATGCCAATGCCTCTAGTGAATCATAGGGCAAATGAAGCGATCAGATTTCAGGAAATCAAATAAAACAACTACCATACCAAACTAGTCAAAAAATAGTGATAATAAATGAATAGTGATTTAAGTAACTCTTAAGGAAAACCCTCGCTGGCAACTGACTTCATGTTTCAAACTCCTTATAACTTTAAGTACTAGTTTTAGAGCTTGCATAATGTTCAAGCTTATGTTCATAAGTTCAGTTAATTTGTAATTTAGTTGATTAAACACTTTCTAGAGGGACAAATAAGTTTGTCTAAATCAGGATTAATACAAAGAATGACAACAATAAAATGTTTATCCCAAATCTTTTAGCCAGCTACAAAATCAATATCCATCACGCTCAATGAGGAGTCAATCTATTTTGTTAAATTGGAAAACCTAATAAAAGTTGCTACTTGCTATTGGTCTATTTGGTTATGTACTTAAATGAGTCAATCTACGAATATCTCTGTGGTCTCTTCTTTACGTACTAAATGCAAATGATCATACACTTGGAGAAAGAGAATTTTTCAAAGATGTGAAAATTTTAAAGAGAAGTGTGCCTCCATCAAGTTATTATTTTTCCCCTAGCTTTCCCATCCCTATCACTGTTTTGATCAAAATTCTACCAAACTTACCCATAATTCCAGCTCTAAAAAATCAATCCTTCAGGGCTACACATCTCTGAGTTCAATACTCCAATGTAATCAACCATCATTTGTACTTGACGCATGATTTATTTTTCAGTTGGTTTCCAAATTGCTTGTTCACGAAACAATTTTATTTCACAGAACTCCAACTCCACTCCCTCAATGAGGAAAATTATGTTCTTCACCCTCCCACACAACCGATGCTATTTTGTAAATATCGAAAATAATGTACATAACTAAGAAAATTGTGCACGATTATAAGAGGAAATAAATCAAATTCCATAATTCAGTTAACACCCCACTCAAACATCCAGAGTCCAAGTTAAAAAAGTGCGCTCCTCAGCTTAAAATCACAATAACAAGAAATTTACCCCAGATCAAAGATCAAAACGCTGCATTGTCACGCTAAAACTTGCACCTACGCTTTGTAATTTTTTTTTTTAAAAAAAAACCTCCAAAGCATCTACAATCTGACGATTTCAACAAAGATGCAAAGAAATAACAAACGATTACAACGCTTCAAGTAAAATAAAAAAAAATCTTTATTGAAATCAATTAGAATTACCACACGAATCTGGTGCTCGGGAAAACAAAGGCGTTAGGGTTAGATTTCTAGGGTTTCAACGGGTTCAGATTAGGTTGAAGAGAGAAAGATGAAGAAAACACCTTCCGAGTTGGAAAGAACTTCTGCTGCTCAGGGCTTCGGCGGAGGACCGGAGCTAGGGTTTCGGCGGAGGAGAGCAGGGACGAGCGTGAGGAGCTCGGAAAGAAACGCGGGAGGATTTCCTCTTCTCTAAGGGACAGGCGGAGGTAGGGGTGATCCGCGACCGCTTCTTCTTCTTCTTCTTGTTAGGGATTTCGCCGGAATCGAGAGCGATGAAATCGGAGAAGAAAAAGGGCTGAGCCTTCGGGTTTTAGTTTTGGGGGCGGGCAAACGGGTGAGCATTGACCGCCCGTTTAGTAATCATTTAGGAATTTTAATGAGGAGTTTATCCGTTGAATGAATTTTTTTTTCCTTTAACAATAATACTTTTTTTTTTGAAAATTAATACCGAACAAATTTTCAAAACAGCCCTAAACAGATCTTTATTTTTCAAAATCAACCAACTTTTTTTTTATTTATCAAAACAACTTTTTTTTTATACATGTACGTAGTATAAATCCTTGGCCTTTTATATTTACACATATTTATTATCTTTTCTTTTTGTGGAAAACTTATAACTTCTTTTTGCATTTCATAAACCACATTAATGTCATGGATGCTTAATCATGTGGGCTCTAATCTTATTGTTTGTAAGGTATGGTTTATAATTTTTTTGGGGGGGAAATAAAAAGAGAAAATCTCTACAAACTTTTTGGTGGAGGGTACATAGACAGCCGCGGTATAGTGGCGCAGCTGGAGGAGTTAAAAGGCACGAAAACATCTCATTTAGGAATCAGGATCCCTCTTTCTTCGAGATCCAGCATGTCATCCAACACGTCTCAGCACTTTAAAAAAGAACAAAGCTCAAATAACGACTCGATGAATCATGTACATGTAATAATGCACATAGCCACAGAACTCAAAGCGAGTAACTGTCACAAAAGTTGCCACTTATTAAAGTTGCCACTTATTATTCATGATTAATTAAGCCAGGGTGTATATTCCCGAAAAATGATGAGAGGGTTGTCGCGAATTGAGAGGTTCAACTGAACCTCCCGCCCACGCACCTTCAGAAGCGCAACCCTGTGTCCCTGAACTTATCCTCTACGATCTTGTCGAGCCGCCTCCGCCGTGAGATGGTTCACAGAATCACCAACGGCTCCGCGCCTGAACAGGTGGCTGTTTTCAAGACCCCGTGCCCATGCAGCTCCTTTCTTCTTGACCTCTAATTAAGCTTCGCAGGTTCTCAAACTTACACAGCGCGACGATGCCCATAGAGATTAATTAGGGGTTGTGACGAAAAAGGATTGCTGAAATCTTGACGAAAGAGTCGGGGGTTGGGGCTGCGAAGAAAAATGGACAAGACCGTACAAGAGCAAGCATCGATGAGGTTATTACTTACAAATCTTTAATAGCTTGTCAAAATGGCCACAGATGAGCAATATCAAAATACTGAAGATTTGGGAACTTATTATCGAAACAACCCTAAAAAAATTAATGGACTCCAATGAGAAGTTAATTTGGCATCCATCCTGCATGTTTTAAGGAGCTTGTTGAACTGAAAACTTGTTTTCAAATCCAAAACAGAGTTCCAGTCTAGTATACGGACATATTTTCCGTAACAGGACAAATTCTACATAAGCATTTCAATTTGCTATTAAAAAAAAGGTGGCATTTTAGCTCAAATAGAGCAAGTCAAATGAGCACTGAACACTAATCAAATGTGTATGTTTTTGAAACAGTCCACATCTCTGCAAATTATTACAAAGTCATTCGAAAGAAAGAAAAACTAATCTTTTGCTGAACGCAAATGAGAAATTATTAAACATCTCTGTCCAGAGAACAACTTCATTGTACCTGAATCAAAAAAAAAAGGAAATTTTTTTATAAATAATTTAGCTATTTATATAATGTACCTATAAAAGAGAAATGACGGCTTAAAATGTTTACACAGACTAGAGATTCCAACCTCTCAAGAATCAGATGTCTTGACGATGAAGTTCTGGCGGCTGATGGGATTCATGACGACTGGAGGTCCAGCAGTGCGAGGCCATGCCTGAAACTTCTTATCGGTCTCTTCGAACCATCCCTTTTGAGTAATAGTGCTGGGGGTGGAACCTTTTATCAAAGAGGAGGGGGGGGGGGGGGCCGGGTTCAGGGCCTTTATATTAGTTAAAACTGAAACAAAGTTTTTATAAAGCTGACCTCCAAAGATCTTTTTATCAGAGACTATTGTATCACAAGCATATGCAATCACGAAAGATCCTGCAATAGCTGCAGCGATCGTCACTGTTGATACTTTTGCTGACATATTAAGCCTGCAGCAATATGGGAATCGAGTGAGAAAAGATGGAGTGCAAATCCGATTGCTAAACGATGCCAGGATAATAAAGAAAATTGAGGGTAGTAATACTAAATTAAAAAGAAGAGCAATACAACCACTGTTATGTTTGGACATTTGGATTCAAATCAAAGTCCAACAAGGATCACCATCATACCCAAGTGGATTTGGCTTGCTTGAGGACTAAAGACAAGAGGCCTTAGATTTCAGGGGCTTTTTTAACCCAAGGATAAAATAATAGACACACAAACAAGGCACTTAAATGAAATAGACCCGCACCAATCAAGATTCATAACAAATAATAACCAAGAGCAAACGAAGAGGACATATGATAGATATCCTGACTTATGACTTGCTACTTAGCCGAAATGTCAAAAAAAAAAAAAACCCTTATGCAAGTTGCAGATTTACCAGTTAAATGATACAAGCGCGGTGACCCGGATGGTTGGGAGGTTCCAATATGGCTCCCACGGTCATAAGTTCGATTCCGAGTTGGGTAATCAAAAGAAAAAAAAAACCAAACACCAAGCTTATAGAACACTATTTCCTAAAACTGGGTGCATGTTTTTCAGATTCCCACCAATAAAAGTAACACACAATACAGGACATGTCTCACCGATAACTTGTTCAGAGGTTCTCTCTTCTTTTTAAACGTTTGTCAATTTTCTCTTAGCTCCCATCACACAACCACATCCACAAATGCCTGTACAAACACCCCCAAATATTTTCGTCATCCACATGAACACAAACAATCTACGTCACTACCATCTCCCAAGATAAACTGAAAGTAACATGTACATGTTACTTGCAGCAATCGTTCGCTATCAACAAGTCTCATGGGGTAAAAATACATGAGGTCAAGTTCACACCACGATAGCATGCACTGCAAATTAAGACTAAAAGGGATAGCATGTAATTACCCAGTAAGAAAGAATGGCTCATCTCGCAGAATAGAGAGAAGATGCACGCTAAATGCACAGACTAGAATTTCAATTATAAGCACATACTTCTTCAAAAATAAACTTTTGCGTACTACATTTGAATTCTTATGACCCATTATCATATTTAAATTTTCATAATAAAACCTTATAGACCTAAAGGAATTTCAAGCACAATGCATATACATAAATTGGTATCGAATTTGACACAGGATGAATATTAAATTCACAATAAAATATGTTCCAAAACGCAGCAGGTAAGGAGTCATTGAGACTAAGCTCAAGCTATTTCATCATTTTTAGTGAATCATGTCCAAAACGTACCGTATCTAATCCATATCTGATCCATGTGCACCGCCAACAAAACCAATTTTCACCTCATCATCGTGTCGCAACGTCACAAGGGATACTATTGTCAATATTGGCATTGTTATAAATTATAGATCCTAGTTAATAGACTAAAGCATGACCATCAATGTCAAATATTTCTTAGTTTCTTCTCATCAGCATCATCATAATCATCTAAACCTTGTTTTCAAAGTGAGTCTGCTACTGAACACAAATCAAGTTCCAGAAAAAAATTCAACAAAGAATCGAACAAATTTTTACAAATAACTGTGAACGAGACATTCACTTTCCATGAATTGGTGACAAAATTCCAAGATAACTATGAGCAACGATGGACCATGCAATAAGATATTTACATCAAATTGATATGCAAGTATAACGATCTTTTGGTCGTGCATTGTAAGCACAATGAAGGATTCAAGGTTAAACGAGTTTTCTCAAATTGGTTCCCTCTATGAACCAAGTACTCTCATAATAACTTGATGCTATTGACTTCTCTCTTTTTCCAACACAATCTTTTCCAAATTTAACTGCCTTTTTTATTTCCTCCCTTCACAACAATTCACTGCTGTTGAGTACACAAAATTTGCAACTGCACCTATATATGTGATTTTCAAAACAGTTGCAACCACGATCATAGATGCATGTTTTGATGCAAGTACAACTTTTTTGCAATTACAGTTAAAGAGAGAGGTTCCTTTTCGCCAACAAAATGACTTGAAAACGAATTGATTTCAAGTAAATTTTGTGAGGAGCTTCATTCCATAACTGTATTTACAAAAAATATCATTTATCAAATAGGTGGAATATACCTTTGATGGGGAACCCAGGTTCAATCAGGGCCCTACATGTCAATGAAAGGAAAGGATACAATCGTCATTCCAGAATATCGTAGCCATTCAAAGCCCCGGCCAAGCCCCCAAATTTTCCCTATTCGCTCAACCCTCGATTCTTGCTCGATCGCTCGCCGGCGAACTTCGATTCTCGTTTTCTAATCAACAGTAAATCCCTATCTCTCTTAAGTACTTCTTTCTAATTTGAAAATTATTGGGTTCGTTTAGTTTGATCTTGACCTAAAATTTGGATTTTTCTAGGGTTTCAACGGTGTTTTATTTCTTCTGCTTCACAAAATTTTTTCGTGGGTATTTTTGAGATTTGATATGATGGATCTAGAATTTGATACCGTGGCCTAAATACGTAGTTTCTTTTAGGGTTTTCGATAGTAGTTGGGCATTTTTGGATTTGACTAGAGGATACTAGGCAACTCTTCAACCCAGTTCCCTACTACGATGTCCACCTTCTTCTTTAATGAGACTTAGAGTGCAAAATCCTTCGCCAACTTTAAAAGCTGAAGACTCCAGAAAAGAGACTAACCAAGGGAAAAAGGAGACGTACTCCTCCTGCTCTTATGATTTGGCAATCAAGGAGCTAAAGTTGCTAAAGAGAACTAGATATTCGTGATGCTCATTTTATCTTGAGGAAGCTTTGAGACGATGGGAGTTCCTTCATTCTATAGATGGCTAGCTAGTAAATACCCCAAATTTATTGTTTAGGGCTGTAGAGGAACACGATTGTGTTGATTTCTACATGAGCTCTCATGGATCTCCTTCAAGCTGAGCTCGATTAACTTAGTTCTGATGTGGTTCTATATGGTGAAACTAATTAGCCTCATGCTCAAAACCAGACATGTTTTCTCGAAAAAGAAAGTAGTCCCACTGTGGGTGCCAAATTGTTGATATTAATGATCACATAATCAATTAAATTGGTTTGATAGGGGTAAAATTGATGAGGGGCCGCTTACTTCCCTGAATATCTGTTTCTAAGTTGAGTGGCTGAAGCCAGCACATATAGAAACTCGTGAGAGGACGGGGACTGATTCTCCCGTGGTTCCTTTGACGATCAAGTCAGCCGGTGAGCTTGAGTGGGGAAAGTGAACAACTGTTAGAGTTCTTATGTGTGCAGTATAATTACAGATATATCTTAGAAGATCAAATTTCCAGCCCCCTTTTATATTAGAATAGTATCTATATTTATACTGAGGGTATAATGGTAGAACTATCACTTTGGCCGAGCACAGGATGGCGTTGAAGAAGTATGGGCTGGCGGCTGCGTCAGGACCTACTTTGCACACGTTGTTCGGCAAGTAGAGGAGAGATTACCTCACCATTAAATGTGAAGAGATCTGAGGCATGGCTGTACCAACATGGTCCGATGAGTGATGAAGACTATCGGGGCTAGAGGTATGATGCACCTACCACACATTAAATGTGACGTTGACGTGTTATCAGCGGGAGAGGCTCGAGGCTGAAGTCGTCCTCTAGCTTCGCCCAGAAGTAGCACCTTTTGAGTCATCTTCATGAGGCGTCGAATAATTGGTCGAGTGGGCTCGTTACAAGTCATCTTCGACAAGAGGGCCGACAAGTTTCGACATTCGAGTCGACATGAAGGGATGTCGACTCGGCGAGTTGGCTAAGTTGGAATCCTTGTTGGTCTTCGACCGCCAATTGGATTGGGGTATTGCATGCAGAAGTACACATGTCCGTTGTTGGTAAAGGGTTGCACTTTGGTGATTGAAAACACCATAACAACACCAATTAGGCTTAACGTGAAGAATTATTTTTGTCAACAAAGTTAATCGAGGGGCCCTCTACTTTAGTGTCCAATCTCATAGACTCAATCTTATAACTTGATTTCATCCATTCATATAGAATATTAGTGAAAATATTGTGTTGTACAGTTGTACTCACAAATTAATCAGGAGAAGAAATATGGTCGAGTAAGGCCACTTTAAGTTAACGATAAGATTAAGCTATAGTTTTTAGATTAAAATTAGTTCCTAGCTTCTGTTTAAAACTCATTAACTCTAGATTGGGCCTGATTTCTTCCCAACACTCTGGATTGTTGAGAACACATGCTAGTTTCTAGAGAGATTAACATAGAAAATTAAAGAAGAATCGAGAGAGATATATTTCTAGAAGCCTAAAGCAATTAATCTGAGTTCATGTCGAGGAGCATAGATCATCCACCCTAAGTAACTCCTACCGACAACCATAAATCCATGCACATAAAATATTTCATGGTCCATTCTTATTAAAAACAAACTTTTCAAGAAGAGAATGCCGCTACAAAATCCCACTCTTTAGAGGCAGTTTAGCCAGGCTAAGCATGAAGAGCATCATCGACACCTTTGGCCCATATTATTTATTCTGACCATCCGTTTCCACCTACCCAAATCATATAACAAATAAATGTGTGACAACTGTGTGTACATGTCTTTCTTATTACCATTTCTCTGGCAAAAGACGTGTTTCTACACTATCCTATTATCACAGTTCATGAGACAATGACTTGCGAGGTAACGTTTCTACCGTGTATAAATGTTTAAATAAAAATTGAAAAATTTTCTTTAACAAGAAATTAACTAAACATGTTATATACAAAGCTCGTTCACATTGGCCATAAAAGATCCGATATATGCCTGTGAGAAACAAAATGCAAATAAGAAAAGATTACCTTCAGGAATTTGATGGGTTGACTAATAAATGCTTTTGTGTATACGTAAGGCAATCAAACAACCACAAGAATCAGCGAAAGGGACACAAATTAAAACTGTGGGTCCTTTCAACTTCGACTGCCATCAAATTTGATGAGCTCAAAATTTCACAATCTTAAATGTAATAGTTTAGTGTTAGTTTAAAAAGTATAGTCTAGTTATCACTATTCTTAAAAGTTTAGTTTATAATTTTCTTTTAGGATTGTATTAGCTGAAATAAAGGATTTGTGATTAATTATCTAGTGTTTATAATTACTCTATTGATCACTGGTTGCATGGTAATAAATTATTTCAAAACTTCATCAACATAAAGATAATATGAAATATTATTTTCAAGAAGATTACACCTTGTTTAAGTGCTCCAAGCTTCACGGGCTTCCCTTGTATTTATAAAGCCTTCCAACAGATTCAAAAATTATAGCTTTTCACTACAACACTGATAATAATGTAATTTTTTTAAGCAACTCTCTACATTTATTTTAGTGATTGCATTTATTTTTGCAACTGTCAGAACCACACTAATTTTCACTTTCAAAATCATGACCTATTTTCAAAATTATTTAAGTCTCCCTACAGAGAGCTTTGTGTCGTCAATTAACTATACATAAATAAAGATAGATGAATCTTGAATCTTTATGCTGTTTATTACGATAAAATTTGTCTAGGTACAAAGTAGTTATAGTCTTTAACTAAGGACCCAAATTTGACGAACCGATTATAAAAATATATAACTTACCTAATGAAAATTTATCAAATTAATTTGCATAATTTTTATGGTCTTGTGCTTCTACCCTAGTTATTCGTACATGTCTTTAGTGTGAAATGTTTAATTTCGCAGAAGCGGCCTCACTTCCTACACTAATTAATATAGCTGAATCCAGATCATACCCCGCACACGTTCCTATCAAAAGACACATTATAACCTTCGCCCCACAAGAATGATAATTAATTAAGTTATCGTGTCTTACTACGATAAGTGGCAAATTATCTTCATTTAAAACTTGATAGGTTTGCAAAGTTCAAATTATTGGTAGTCGATCATGTGCTTCGAACTACTACTATCAAAGAGCTAGCCATGTCAAGTACATTTATAATGACTAGTATAGTGCACGTGCGTTGCACGTGGTATATGGTTATATCAAAATAACTAAAAGAATAATATATAGATATTGAATGAACGTACTAATAATATAATGTATTTATGTTTTGCTCTAGTGTAATATTCTTCTTAAAAAATTTATCATTTTAATAAATATCTTGAGTATCATACTAATATTTTATTCGTGCATTCAAACTTGTTCGTGGATTCGAAGATTTTTATAACAATAATAGATCTTACAAAGCGGCAAATAATTCCATAATTGATTCGTATATTTCATGGATGTAATCAATCAATCAAACAAAAAGGAGGATTGTGGGCACAAATAAACTACATAAGAACGCATAAAATTAAAAGTACCTATTGAATTCATAACATCAAAACTTTCAAATTCATATAATAATACCCACCGTCGACAGTACAACACCATCACCAGATTTCTCACTTTGCACCAGAGAATTGTTAGATCCAACGCATACCAGATGGTATATATATTTGTTCCAACTTTCTTTACAATAAAGAATCTCGATATCAATCTCCTACTCTTAATGTTGCAACCGTCCCTCCCAATAGATGAAAGCTTAAATTCCAATGTCATCGATCCAACCTAATACACGATATAGACCGGTTCAATGCGCATCTTAGGTCACCCATTTTATTACTGAACTTGCCTGCATAGGTTTCTTGACATGTGTTGGCACTATTGAGTTAGTTCTTGAGGTCGTACACGGCTCTGTCTTGGTCATTGAGCTGATAGTTTCAAACAAGGTCGATGACATCTTTGAGGTCCCGGACTGCATAATCGAAGACGACGTTCCTCGGTGGCGGCATAGAGGATGGCTGATCAGTTGATGGCATCTCTAATGTGGGCGTCGGTGACCTTTAAGAGGTCTTGGTTAGGGGTTTTAACGTTAGTGTTGTTGGCTTTGTCTTTAGGCTGAACATATATAAAGGAAAAAAGGATGAGTTGTTACTGATAACAGAAGCCTAAAGGTTGGGGGATTAGTATCTAACTAATGGAGTTATAATGGCGATTTAATGGTAACTCTTAATGGATTAATAGGATTGATTAATGGATGGTTGTTTAATGTTGACGTTAGAAAATTTAAATGGTTAACATAATAATTCATTATAGTTGTAATGAAAGCACCTAATAATAAGTTGAAATCTTTGACGGCTAATCCTCAACTCCTCTCGTGTTTATAATTAAATTAAAATTTTAAAAATATTTTTCCTTATTAAAAAATTTATATGTTTTTATAGTTGATGTATCATTTTTTTGGATTGGCATGTTAAAAAATCTATAATGAATGACGGTTTTTATAAAATTGCACGTGCATTGCAAGCTCTAGTACATGTTAAAAAATATATAATGAATGGTTTGATGACATTAATATTGACATTAATATTGGATTAGTGGAGGGGTTACAAAAAATAGAAGTTAACTATTAGTGGACAATTAATAGGAGAGTTATGACATTATTAAGAATGCATGCATATATATGTATGTGGTTATGGTTATATGTATGTGTTTTATGGATTTTAAGGATGTATGTATGTGTTTTAAAGGGTATTTTCGGGAGAAATGTTTTAACATACCAAACCACTTTTAGAATAGTATTAGATTGATACCACGATGAAGTCCTTCGATGTCTATTTTTGGCGAAATTATTATTGTTTTTATATTTTGGTAGCTGAATGTAATATTGGCATTAAAAAGTAGAATATTCATGAAATGGGGTATGTCAAGAAATTGAAGCTAGCCACATTTGAGATCCCCTTGAGTGTATTTTATGGGTTTTGTTAGTTGTTGCTTTGAGATAAGAAGCTGTCTAGGTGTGGTAAAATTTTGATCTGAGGACTACAGATCTAGATTTACAATGGTTAAGACTGCTGCAGGATGCAACGTGCTATTGTTATTCTTGTAAAGGAGGATGAATGCTTGTTGGGTTTAATGAGATCAAGCAGAACTTTGACATATGAAACAATTTTCGGTTTGCAGAAGTTGCGATTGAGCAAGAGCTGCAATTTGTAAAAGGAAATTGCATTTGTGGAAATTCCGAAAAAAGAAACTTACGAACCAATGATTTATAAGAGTTAAATACTTAAGGCCTAAGCCATTCGGAAACTCATGCGCTCTCGTGGCTCACTTTCAAGTGTATTTTCAAGTGATGAAGGTTGATGCAAAGACAGATTATTGGAAGCATTCAAACATATGAATCAGATTTTCAACTATACTAATACATTTGTCAATTGAAAAGGAAAGGAACTCAAGTAATGTAGTCAACCTAAGAAGCTCCATGAAAGTAGAATCATTCCCTCTGCTTATTTCAGAGAAAAATGCTAAAAGGTTTTCCATCTTTGATCTAAGTAAACTACTGAAGTAAATTGACACTAAAATCAAAATTCCCATGCTCCCCGGAAGAACTGGATAAACTGAAGTAGCAAATGTTTCTCGGATTAATTTTGTGAGAGGAAAAAACAACAATAACAACGGACAGACTGCTCCAGTAACACATAGAACATGTCAGATGAAATTAAAAAAAGGTAGCTAAACATAGTAAGCTCATAAAGAAAATTGTATAATCAAAAGATATAATGAAGCAGGAACAGAATAAATTATATAGCCATCAATCTGGTATGATAAAGAAATCTTCCAATAATCTGCATTTTTTTTATTTGACATGCAGGCAGTATTTTCAAGTGTATCTCAGAAGCATAATTCATTGTATTGGTCATTAATAAGCGATTAGATACAAATATTATTTTAGCTACATGGAATTGGGTTATTGTGATAAGATATTGTCCATGAACTGGTGACTAATATTTTTTTATCTGATAGCATCATCTGCTTGTCCTCTACATGGTGACGGCCATTATCTACGCAACGTAAACCATATATATAATCATCAGAATAATCGAACTGTCAGCAATCAATAAGCAGGACCAAATTCAGCGGTTGAGGATCCCCATGTTTGAAAATTTCTTTTAAGATAATATTCAATGCGGATAAGGCTGGGTATCTAGCTGTATAACTTGTACGCTTCAGTTTCCTTTCAATGAAAATATTCAATGGGGTATTAAGTAGCTCCGTTGTAAAATTAGGATTTCAAATAGACACGCTTATTGAGAGTACTACAAAGAGAGCTAAGCTATATGCACATTACAAATGCAATCAATCTAAAGCTTTCAAAATTAAGAAGCATGGACTCAGCCACTATGGAGACAAATAAGAACTATGTGATATATTGACACAATAAAATTCTGAAAAAAAAATACGAGAAAATAGAAATGATCAAGACCAAGAAAACTGAAGAAAATGAGGTATACACACATCCTCAGATCCCAAAGAAACACCCAAAAAAAGTTTTAAAAAATTTAAAAAACAGCAAAAATTGAAGCCATACCTTGAATCCCAATCAGAAACTGCAGAAGCTTGAGGAGAGCAACCGAAAGAGAGGAGGAAACAAGCTACAAAGAGAAAAGCCAAGTCAGAGTTCAACAAAAAATTGGTGTCTGCGGCGTTTAAGCCACGAAGATCACGACCTAAACCCTAGATCAGATCTAGGGTTTCGATGGAACGGGGAGAGAGAAAGAGAGGAGAAAGGGGGAGACTGAAACCCTAGATCAGAACTTGAGATAGATGTTACCTGCTGCGTTGAGAGAGAACTTGAGAGTCGAGATCGAGACCGAGAAATGAGAGAGAGGAGGAGTCGCGATCGGGGATCGGGAATGAGAAATGAGAGAGGAGTAGGGATCGGGATTTGGTAAATACCTAGGGCAGGCTGTGCTTTGGAATATCAGGATTTGGCCTTTCAAATTCTCCTGTTTAAAATAATTTGATTGATTTGAAATCTCAGCTTAATTTAAATCCAAACTAAAGATTTGGATTTGAAATACCCAGAATTTTAAATCCAAGGTCCAAACGCAGCCTTAGTGTATTTTGAGATGAACCCGCCCCGATTAGACTCATTTAACCAAATGCGTAGGTTTTGGACGGGCTAAGTGATGGATGAATCAGGTGAGTAAATGGGCATGGGCAAAAATTATCTTCCCTAGTTCTGCTTATGCTATTCGGCGAATCGCGTTCTTTCGAATCTTGCTTTTGGCCTAGGGGGTTTCGGGTTTGGGTAAATGTCCAATCCGTTCATAGGCCACGGTACTTTCTAAGTTAACGAGCAAAATTGATTGGTGCATTGCTGTCGTATTTGTGTGACAACAACCAAAAAGTATAGTTTAATATTTAAACTAAAAGTATATCTTATACCTAATATTTTGAGTAAAATAACAAGTTAAAGCAAAATATATCATCTTATGATGATACAAAACTATTAACAAATAGTAGTTTAAAATTAATTCTTTCAAGTATGTTAGATCCAAGGTGATCTAGAAAGCGTGTATGTCTAAAAGTAAACAAAGGTAAATCTTTCGGGTTTAGAGATAAAATTCTTTTTAAAGAGTGAGTGAGTTTAAAAACAAATGAGGCAAAATAAAAAAAAATACTCACATCTACAATTCACTGTGTTGCTACATTAACATAGCAAAAGCTAAAATATAATAATTAAGATATTTGGTTACAAGTACATCTAACCATGTAAAAGAAATAACTACGAATATGAGTGAGCTCAAAAAAAAGAGGGAAACTTTGGTCTTAGAGGCAGCAAAAAAATTATGGATTAAATATTTAGTTAAAAATACATCGTAGCTGACCATTTAAAATAAAAATATTATGACTCACAATGTATACTAAACTGCTGAAATACAAAATAGATTTAAAAATAATATTGAGTATTTCGTGTAAAAGTATAGCTCTGGAAATGAGTGGGTTAAAAAATAAATAGTATGACTTTGGAATGAAAGTATAAAAGATTATAACAAAATATAAAAAACTCACATATGATGAGTTGGTGAAAATGTAGAGTGAGTTTAAGATTTATTCAAATGAGTATTTTTGAATCTCAAGAGAATGACTTTAATAATAAATTAAGACAAGATTTTGGGTACATACATAAGAACTCCTTTAGGAAGAGGGTAATTTAGAAAGGCAATGGGCTAAAATATTGAGTTTATGCACAAAAAATATTTTAGATGTCGCCTCATTAGCATAGAAAAATAAAAAATATAACATTGTTAAGTATTTGATTTATAAAATATATGATGTATATATAATTTACCTCTGACAATAATATTATTTGTTTCTTTAAAAATGTCACTTATTTTACTTCTTATTGTACTTCCTGGGGAAAAATGTGTCCAGGCCCCAAAAACAGAAACTTCATGTGCTGCAGCCCCTCCTAGTTTTTCCCATGTGATTCAGCCCCTTGAATTGTGAAATCTTGTGCTGCAGCCCCTTTTTAACAATTATTACATGCCAACTAAGCTAAAATCCCCAAAATAACCTTATCCCCTCTCCTCAATCCTTCAAACCCAGTTCTCTCTCTCTCTCTCTCTCTCTCTCTCTCTCTCTC
>BQKN01000595.1:58084-70671 GCA_022839385.1 Asparagus kiusianus
AGAGAGAGAGAGAGAGAGAGAGAGAGAGAGAGAGAGAGAGAGAGAGAGAGAGAGAGAGAAAGAGAGAAAACTGGGTTTGAAGGATTGAGGAGAAGGGATAAGGTTATTTTGGGGATTTTAGCTTAATTGGCATGTAATAATTGTTAAAAAGGGGCTGCAGCACAAGATTTCACAATTCAAAGGGCTGAATCACATGGGAGAAATTAGGAGGGGCTGCAGCACATGAAGTTTCTGTTTTTGGGGCCTGGACACATTTTTCCCTACTTCCTGAAATGGTAAATGTGACATCCTATTTCTTAAAATTATTTTCCATCCCTCAGACATAAGTATTAATTCAAACGTAGCTAGCTGAAATCTGTATTACTTTAGGAATAAATTACTATTTTTAGTTTTAGGTGGATAGTCCTCACTCTAAATAAAATCCCAAAAGATCTTCTATATCTCTGCATATGATATTTCCAATTGCTATCCAAACAAAACAATAGTTAATAAAAAGGAAGAGGTACTATTTCACTACTTCTCAAAATATGTGAAACAAATAAAAAAGTATCACTTTTGCTACTTTTTACTTTACAATTTTTGAAGTACCTTATTTATTCTAATTCTTACTTAGAGTCATCCAAACGAGCTCTAATATATGATCTATTCTTACGAGAAGGAAAAAGAAATATTTCAGACATAAATATTTCTCTTCACCTACATCTTAAATAACATTTATCATCCTCCTTCAACTCCCTTATTAATACTTACCAACCCTCTCCATTTAAGGGAAACAGGCAGATTACCTACAATTTATCCTCCACAAAATAATAATCTCAGAAACTATAACGCTAATGAACAGGTCGACTAAAGACAGAGTAGATAAAGAATCCGAAACTTTCTCTTAAATATTTAACCTGTTCTTTTTTCACTGTGCTCCAAATCCAACATAACAGAAAACAGTGCATTACGTTCCTATGCCAAAAATAATTCCATACAGCTGAGGGCCATCCTGAACCCATTTCCAGCCTTGCTGTGTGACATGCGCAATATTGTCAAACAAATGAGAAATCTTGGTTACATTTGATGAATCATTCATAAGCTCTGAGGTTCAACTATACTAAACACATTCAAAAATAAAACATATACACAATGACACATACCTTACATTTAAAATATAACAGGGTATAAGTGTATAACATTAGGTTATATTGACAGCTTGAAGGCTGCTATCAACTTCAGATGTCTTCATGCTCTCCGCTTCTGCAGTCTTCACCCATTCAATCAATATGTCATTCACTTTCTCTGGCACCTCATCGTGAGGGCAGTGACCTGAAAGCGAGCACCAAAACAAGCATGTATCATTCGTTGATAGTAACAAGTTATGTTGCTCAAGAGAATAATAATTTAGCATTGGTTATTACAAATATGTAAGAGAGAGAGAGAGAGAGAGAGAGAGAGAGAGAGAGAGAGATTTCTAACATGTGCATTTACGTTCATGAAATGCATAAATTTTCTATTGGGTATATTTCACAAAAAAACCACCAATTTTGATGGGTTTACCCAAAATTATCATAATCTTTTTTATTAGAGAAAATTATCATGATTTTTTTACTAAAATATCATTCTGACAGCAGTAGGGTAGGTTGTTATAGTTGACATGATTTTGACAATTTTATCCTTGTGTAATTTTATACTTTACCCATTTTATGTATTAATCTCTCCTTCTTTTTTATTCTCAAGGGCAGTTTAGACCTTTTACCCAAGTTGTTAACCTGCTAGCATCAAATTCGAACAGTTCATGAGAAAACCATGGAATTTTATCAAGGCCAAAGACTGTCAAATGCCCAGCACTACAACGTGCTGCACCAATATGCGTACTGGTACTCGCATATATACATGTCCACATATACATACATATCTTCATATGCATATCAAGAGAAACTTATCCAAAGAAAGAAAACATTTCATCACAAGGGCTCTACCCTAATATATAGATGTAGTTTTGCGCTAATTTGGCCTCAACTGATGTATTTCAGCAACAACAAAAGAATCTTTCGGAAAACCATCAAATTAGGGAAGAAGTTTACCTGCATCCAATTCTTCTATCCTAACCCAGCTGCAGTTCTCCCTGAGCTTGGACAATCTCAACTTAGAGTCTGATAATGGATCTCTCATCCCCTGGAGTTCAGTACGAAACAGTTTGTAAAAAATGCATCAGTTCCAATATCTAAGAAGCAGTGAGCTATGTTTGAATTCAACCTGATTACCTGTATTACCAAGACCATTCCTCCAAAGGAGTCCAAAAAACGATTAAGAGGAACTCGAAGGTTGAAGTTAAACACACTTTCTAGAACCACAAGAACTCCAGGATCATATGACTATGCATGTTAAGGAAAATAGATGCTCCAACTAGAACAAATGTAGTAGGAAATCAACAGAGCAGCTAACATGATCACAAATCTAGTCTTCAGTAAACAAGTGGTATGGTTTTTTTTTTAAGTTTAAGAGCCGACATATAATGATTAGGCATTATGATGCCTCAAATTCTCACAACTAGAGGTGTTAACAGCAGCAACAACTACAATAACAACAAATCCTTTATCCAAAATGTTTCGAGTTGGCTACATGAACCCTGTTCTTCCATGTCCTTCTATTCTGGGTCATCTCCTCTCCTCTGTTAAGTTAACCATTATCCTATCCTTTTTAATTGTTTCCAACCAAGTTCTCCAGGTCCAACTCTAGATCTTTTTGTCCCATTAACTATAATATCATTACTTTTCCTAACCAATGCACTAAGAGATCTCCACTGTACAGGACCAACCACCTTAGTTAGACCATCGTGGGGCGGCCCGCGGCGGCCCCCCCACCCAAAAAAAAAAAGAAACCCAAAACAAATATCCTTAATGGAAGCAACCTCTAATTTATTATGGATGCACTCATTTCTTATCCTATCTTTTAGTTTATGCCCACAAGGCCATTGCAACATCCTCATTTCTGCTACACTCATTTTCCGCTACAAAGTGCTAGAGGTACCAAACATAATATAATTTTCACAACATAAGCTGCATGAAGGCACAATCTGGAAGCAAGGATGAGAATGATTAAGGTATGAGATGATAATGGAAGTGAAGCGGCTTTACTCTTCCAATTCTCTTATATTTTGACAATGCATGATCAATAAGTGTTATACTGTTAACTGGAGCTCATAAGCCAATGTATACCTCCCCGCAAATTAGCTTGAAACATGAACATAAAAGCTTCAAAGGGGCAACAGTAAGTAAGAACCATTTAATTTATTTTTTATCTCAATCAACACGTTATAGAATTATTCCATAGCCACGAGTAGGCTGCTGTTGCCACTGTAGTCAATATATTAAAGTACTATATTGGATACATAGTTCATTTTATCTACATTTAAGATTACGAATTTTATCTATTTTTAAAATCACAAGGAAAATTTTGTCGGCATATTAGGAGTAGAAGTCTGTCTCCAGAGTTTCATAGATTCACATAATAGCAAAATTACTGCCAACTGCATAAGCTATACTACGGATGAGGATACAGCTCTTAGTATCTCGCTAATGAGCCAGCTATCAACTCGTTCAGTGCGCTGCAAATAAAAGAAAAAGCTGATAACATACTTAACATGCTTACAAGTCCCGAACTCCCAATAAAAATATAACAAAAGGATCCTTAAAGACTAACATACAGATGGATAACACTTCTTCAGAATGACCTCAGCTCTGAATCTCAAGTACAGCAGCAGGAGGCGACTGCCTAGCCATGCGATCCCATTCCCAGGTCTTTGTGCTGGCTATAAAATAGAATCAAAGATGTGGTTTGAGCTAATTGAATATCTTCGTAGCTATTAAGGTTCAACTATGTACTTCGGCTGATCGTTGAACTCCATAGTTATAAACAAATGAATTAAGTGCCTCACATTGCTATTTACATAAAATAAAAAGAAACACCATATTAACACCCTTCTCAGCATTTCCTAAAATAGACATACTCGAAAGTCTTTGATATATGCAAGAGCAAGGTTAAACTCTGGTTTAATCACATCTAAAGTCTGAAACCAGTAGACCCATACTTTACTATGCTACGCCAGTTTCCATAATACAATTAATTTGATGGGGCTCTAAATGAACACGGAAATGGGTGGTTTCATATGAATTGCCTGCAAAGGTGTTGCCTGTGCATGACGGGAAAGGTACCAAATTAAGATATCCAAAATCCAACTTCAGAAAAGTGAACATAAATCTGTTTTACTTTAAGCAGGTCCATTTCTAAATAAAATAAGTCCGAAAGGAATGAGAATATTGCTTTAATAATTTAAGCAAGAAGTAATGTAGTTACAGCTAAAAAAAATTACATTGTGTATCCTCTCTAAACGTTGACCTCTGTGGGATATATTCACTAGGTTAAGCTCCTAAATCCAAGCATGTCCATACGGATCCACTCAAGAATGTCATTCCATTTAAGAAGGCATCAGGAAACCTAGGATTTACTAATAAACTATTGTTGAAAGTGAGAATGTGAAGATTTGATGTGGCCAACTAGGATTTCTTAATAAATATACTTTTAATGAAAAGTGGTCCTTTTTTCCACCTTCGTGTGACTTCACAATTTTTTTAGGGAAATTCAAAATTGCATTAAATCCTACTTGGGCAACTTTTTTACATTTCACTTTCATAATCACTTGTTGTCTTGCATGCAAACAAACAACTAAATTGTTAAAAGGCAGTCACTTTCGCACTTCCATTTTTCACTTCCATGCAAAAAAGGACTCCCTATAGGCCTATGCACATAAGTACATAGTATCATGCCAAACCAGCATTTGGTATCTTTAATGCAAATATGCATACATAAGTGGCTGTTCAAGCAGGCATGTGTACTATGCCAAATCAAAGAATAGAACATGATACATACAATTCCAGGTACAGGGAGTTGTATGACAACTTGAATGACTGTACCTCAATTGACTGGACAGAAGGATAATTTGGTACCACTGAACCAGCTGTGTTTATAAGAACGACTGACTTAGCCAAAATAGGCCACAAACCAGCCACAGCAGCGACAAAATAACCTGAATGGGAATATATGGTTAATATAAGAATTAACTGCATATATACTATGCATAAAGCAGAAATACAATGATATTTGGCACTGAAACAATGGGATGCCCATACCACCAATTGAGTTGCCAACAAGATGCACAGATTCACCCACGACATCAACAATAAAGTCCCTCAATAATTCTGCCCATGTAAGTTCTGTGTATGCAAGGTTTGGCTTCTCCGACCCCCCGAAGCCTAAAAGCGTGATTCCCCAAACTCGATGTCCCCGATTAGCCATACAAGATATATTATCACGGAAATGCTCCAAAAATGCTCCAAAACCATGAACAAAAAGAATGGCAGGACCTTTATCTCCAACAACTGTATACTGTTTTGGGAGGGACAAATTAAGCAAAGCCCACAAATACAGAATGCAGCAATTTCTTTTTCTTCAGAAAGACGTAATTTCATCTATACAACTTGTGCATAAGAAATCTATGAATGATGTATTAATATCCAAAGAATCAAAACCAACTAAACTGTCATGTAATAAATTTTAACCAAGAAAAGTTAAGTTCTTTTTCCCAAGACAGTAAGCAATCATCTACAGTGAATGTCTTCTCTTGGCTTTATCCATGTGTTGGAGTTAAATGAATAGGCACATGAAGAAAATGTACAACCAAAAACGAATTAAAGCAGTTTGGTGCAATACCTGAATCAGATGGCCTTTCCATCTCCATACTCTTATGGGAAATATCGTGTCCTTGTACTTTTGGCTCTTCAATGCAATGAGCCAATACCACTGCATAATCAACTCTAGCGTTATGCATATAAAATACTGATAATTAAGGGGCACATTAGGACAATCTCTCATCTAATCAACAAGTACACTGAAAGATAAATTGATGTTGCTAGCATATACTCAAAAAATGCTGATGAACTCATACCTCCATCGAGCAAACAGTGTCAACTGCGGCTTCAACAGTTGCTGCTGAGTATCCAAAGGGAGACAGAAAGCCTCCATTACGTTCTCTCTCATACTTTATAGCTTCATACTGCACTCTCCTCCTCGATATAGTTCCAAGATAAAGGGCAGTTCCGAAAAGGCCAGCAAATGAAGCCCCACGTCTACTTTCAACCATGCGCAATTTATCATGTAATCTGTCAACAGAATAAAAATAAGCTCTCTTCAGGTTGTAAGAAAGAAGAAATTCAGTTGCATAAACTAAGCACTAAACAACTAAGAAATAAGATGCTGGGCTAGAGAACTTGTATAACAAAGTAATTACATACTCCTGCCAATCATCCCTCGCTGTTCCCTCCAAATATCTCAAATAAGCAGATAAAGCATTCAATACGGTATTGGTTCCACCTCTAACTTGATTTCCTCCTTGTGATGCAAACACAGACTTTTCCAGTTTCCATCGTAAGTTGTTGTATGCCAATGTGACTTCAGAACTGTTTCCTTCAGAATTTTCTATGCCATTAATAATATCAGTTTTCATTACAGTTTGACTGTTCTTCTCTTTTCTCAATATGGTTTTAGCTGATGTTCTCTTTACAGAAATCCATTTCTCATCTTCTTCACATGCCATTCCCTTCATATACTTCCTTACATCATCAAATGTAGGTAAAGTACCTAAAAATTTAACATATCATAAAAAATGAGTAGGAAATTGCCAAGTCGTGGACATAAATAAAAAGCTATATGCCTATTGTACAAGTACGTATTTCTGTGCATATTGATGAACATCCGTACATGTATAAAAATACTTTTAATAATGGAGCGATTCTTTGCCTAGTCATTCCTGGGTCTACTCATTTCCAAACACTTTGGCAAATACATGGGGCCAGACATGCAGGAAATAGGCTGACATGCAAAGGACGCCTGATGCCAGACTGTGTTTGGAATGAATAGATTCCCAAGTGAGTAGGTCAAGTAATTTTTCTCCAAGATAACATAAGATTACAATAAATAAGCTAAGTTAAGATTGAACAACATGGAAGCACACCTCTAGGTAGTTCCAGATTCAGCACAGGTAGTGCTGGGGCTGAGACTGGATTAGACAGCGGCAGTTTCAGCTTTTGGAGACCATTATATGATGGAGGTATCTCCTTCAAGTTCTAAACAGAAAGGCATAGTGTGTCATTATGCTGCGCATTAAATACCTGAGAACAACAGATAGAGCTGAACATTGACATAACTGAACATACAATGATATAGGATTACCTTCACATCATAGAATGGAGTTCTCCATAGCACAAATTCTGGGCTTCCCCATGGAAAATTTTCAGCTGACAAGGATGATTCAACACCATCAACAACACTACGAATATTATGCTCTACTTCATCTTCCACAAAAATGTGGGTAGCTTTAACCTGTTACAATTAAAAACAATGAGTTTAATCAGGAGACATGAATAATAATGTGTTGCTGCTGATGCAGATGGAGACCAGAACTAGGTCACATACATATATGAATATCAGAATAAGGGAAGAATCCTTGCCAAGCAACCTCATTCACAAGTTTCACTATGACGTCTTCTGCACTACCAAAGCCAATAAGGAGATCTGATCCCTGATCCTTCAGCAGCTTTTTTAGATCTTGCAATGCAAAAATGAGCAATTCTAGCATTTCATCAGAGAAACCTGTAACAATTAAAAAAAACAAGACCAAGACATGTATCATGTCAAAAAACATTGATTATGTTAAACATGGAAATTATGGAGTAGGAAATAAATATCTATAAAAAATTGAAATCTTCCACATATTCCATTTTAGGATATCTGTACAAGATGCCCGTCTATGCCCTCTTGGTGACATGAACACATTTAGACGGATTTAGTTAATGGACTAGAATAACGTCCAAAAAACACCAAATTTAACTCTATACTTTTAACTTCACCGTGATTCTCTGACTTTTATCTTAGCTACTGCCTACTGCTTCCTATTTTTGATGTTGAAGAGCAAAAGGGAAGTGAGAATGATTCGTGAACCGCTGCTATAGACATGATGATATGTAATGTGGGTCATGAATACGTCTATCTTAATTACAAAAGAGTTTTCATCCCAAATTTTCAGTTTGGCTACATGACTTTGTTTTCTCCACTTAGCTCAGTTATGGACCATGCTAAGTTAACAATTCTGCACAACTTGTTGCCTTAATCCATGTCCAGTTGGGAAATTCTTAAGTCTGAATCTCACCTTCAACTAACATTCTGTCTATGAAGCACGGACACGGACACGGCAGCACGGACACGGCAAAACCCAAAAAAATAGGACACGGCGACACGGCTAGAATTTTTTTAATATTATTATTATATATAGATAAATTTATAAAATTCAAACAATAAACTAAAATGTAATCCTCAAACACAAAATCCTAAGGGCATCTCCAACCATACCCTTCAAATTTCATCCTCCAAATTGGAATATTCTAGGAATATTCCAATTTGGAGGGTTGCTCCAACCCACACTCTCCAAATATTCTTCTTTTTATTTTTTTGTCAAAAAAGCCATATAAATTAAATAATGTTGGATATAGTTTACGTTAATAATTTTATTGTTAATAATTTATTTGGAAAAAAATTATAACATTATAAAGGTGTCGATGAGAGCTTTAAAATGAACCCAATATTAATACTGCAATACAACATATTAAAAAAGAAGAAATTCTGAAATAACAGTGAAAGCATACATCGATAGAACAAGAAAGCAAATATTGTAATTTATGCTTGTATTTTCTCATGGAGCAAGTTAAATAGATCCCCGTATTTAAAATTTCATGTCTGATACTTATTTATTTAATTTAAAAATTAATAATTTTATAATAATACTAAAATAAATTAATCTTAGTTTCATTTTAAAGATCTCAACGAGCCCTTTCCAAATATATAATGATTTCAAATATTAGATTAATAATTTTTTAACTATATTTATTTGAAATTAAACATCTAATTTAAATTACTAAGAAGGATGGTAAAGTGGTAATTTTTAAGAAATCAAATAGTTAAAAATAGCAAAATTGTAATTAATAAATCATGAATAGTGTTATGGAGAGACCCTCCATTTTTTCTCCTCACCCTCCAAATTTGGAGGGTCAAATTTGGAGATCTCCAAATTTGGAGAGTGGTTGGAGAGGTTCCACTCTCCAAATTTGGAGATTTTGGAGATATGGAGGGTGGTTGGAGATGGTTTAAAGTCAGGGGTGTTTTCATTGCCCAAGTCACTTCATTTGCAAATTGTCCTACGTCTCTCTGCAGGACCCACATGTGTGTAATTTCAATGCCCAAGTCACTTCATTTGCAAGCTGTCTGCCACCACTCACCAGTTCATTAAAGTTCAAATAGAGAAATGATCTCAAATACCAAACCCAAGGCATAGACTTTCTCTTCTCACGAGGCATAGACTCTCTTCTCACAAGGCGCTCACGAAAGGTAAGATAAAGATTTCAATGGAGCTGTAACAATAATCTCTCCCACAAGATCTCCTTCATCCGTGACCAGATCCAACTCCTCCTCCTCCACCCCCTCTAAAAGACCATTTTGCCCTTAGCCCTAGCCCTCACTTGCACCAGTACTGCCCCTTCCCTCTGGTTTCGATCACCGGCGGGTTCGGCTGCCTGAACCATGAGCTAGGGTTTCGGCATCCTGCTCCACCACGCAGATTAGCGGCGATGGGCCCGACAGCCTGCAGTTCCAACAGCAGTAGCAGTTTCAGGCCGAAATAGCCGCCGAAGTTTTCACAAAGAGATGCCGACAGAATTAGAGAACTCATCGGCGATGACTGCCTCCAACTCCGCCTCCGACGAGGCCAACGTCTCCTCCGGACGAGCCGACGAGGGGATTGTGGACGAGGACGCGCCGACAAAGAGACGAAGGGATTGTGGCGGCGTTTTCTTTTTGGTTCGTGAATCCCAGTCAATCGGGTGAGTGAAGAAATTAGGGTTTGGGTTTGGGTTTCGGGTTTTTCTTTTTGTTCACCCTCTCAGTCGTGTCGGGAACGAGTCCAGCTGTGTCGGGAACGAGTCAACACGTGTGTCGGGGCGTTGACGTGTGTTGGCGGCGTTGACCGCGTGTCCGACGCGTGTCGAACGCGTGTCCGTGTCCGACGCGTGTCGGACACGGACTCGGGGCTTGTTTCCGCGTGTCGGTGCTTCATAGCATTTTGTTGCTCCTAGCAACTCATGCACTTCTTGCTCTCCAGTATACATGTAAAAATCAATTTAGATGGTTGTATCGCATCTTATCCTTAATAAAACTACAATTACCTTCCTATAATTGCACCAATTCTAATCATATTTTTTTTTACTTTCTGCTCCTTCCATTTTCTGAAAAACTAAACTTAACAGTGTGCTCTCGACGTGGCAATCAGATTCAAATTGATTGAAAATTTGTGATAGGCGTAAATGTGCGAAGTTCCAAAACTTTCATACAATCAGTTCATAGAATCAGGGATAATAAATTTGACAGAAAGAATTGACAAAACTTGAACTAAAAGGCTGAGGATCAAGAAGATACTGCAAGAGAAAAATCTAGAATCTTGATGACTTTGAAGAAGAATATATGTGACCACTAGTAGAAGGTGGTGGCCTGTACACTGAGAATAGAAAATTTTCACCACTGCTCTTATGTGGAAACAGCATCAACTACTCCAGTATCCTATTTGCGGTCATAAGGTTGGGCATACCTTTTTCCTAAAATAAATTAAAATCCATTAAAATAGGTACAATTTGATTTCAGCTTGAGTTAACATTTTGCAGTCACTATTGATTGACTACCTAGTATGGTCCAAATATATATTTACTAGTTACTCATTCTGAATCTTTTATGTATGCTAATGCGCATCAAGCTTCACAGCATTAGTTGCAATAAATTCCCAATCAACACCCCATTTGGCACTCTAGAATATAGCTTGTACCTAAATTCACAATATCAGATGGTTTGGTTGTTCTTACAAAACGATGAAGCCATTATCCCAAAATTGTGGGCCAGTTACACAAATGCATACCCTCCACTTTGGTTATTAATGACCATCTCTTCAGTCAACAAAAAGAAAGAAAGAAAGAAAAGAGATTTTATATGAGAAAAGGATGAGTAACAACGTGTGCGTAAAATCTTTAAGCTGAGCCACGAGCGGGCACCATAACATCAAAATCGTAGGTTAAACTCAAGACTGCATAAAAGCTGAAAACTCCCAGAATTGACCTTTACAGAAAACTCCCATATCTCCAGACTGCACATAAGGTGTTAAAAGGAATAATTCTGAATTATTATCCAGCCTTGCAGTACAAAGGACATTAGCACATTAAATATTTAAAGCTCCTTGCAAGTTCCACAATATTTGTTAAAAAAGGAAAACCACACAAAATCATCACTTAAATGCGAAAAAAGGGAAAAAAATACTAACTTGATAGAATCCGACGATCGAAGACATAAACGGGCACGACTACTTGATTCTCTTTAACTGCATCAACAAACCCCAAGTGGTCATCAACCCTAAGATCACGCTTCAACCACACAACCGCCGCCCCTCGGCCTCCTCTGCTCGACGCCGACGCCGACGCCGACGCCCTAACCAACAGCGCAGGCGGACGCCGACGGCGATCTCGGAATTGATGGGAGAAGACGCGAGGAGAGGAGATAGGAGGGCGAAAGCAGACGGAGGAAGCCATTGAGATGAAGATGGCGATGATGAGAGACTGAGATCCATCAATTAGGGTTAGGGTTTGTCCATAGGCGAAGGATTTTTTGTGGTTAGGGTTTTGTTTTGTATTTCTTGGGGAAGAGTGAGGGAGTTTGTGGTCGTTGGTCATTCTGTTATTTAACGGGTTGCGGATCTTATTACTGATTTTGTGGGTCGGGTCATACCCGATCCTGTGCTTTATATTAAAACCCTTCTTTTGTCTTTTACTTTACCTATGCTATTATTTTATACTAGCTTTTACACATGTGCAATGCACGTGATTTAATACCATGATTAAATATTTTTGACAGTTTGTGCTCATTTTTTCTTTAAACTCTTACATCCCGATTATTTTTTTATGTTTGTTTAAATGAGATACACCCAATTTAAATTTTCATGTTGATATTTGAATTGATAAAAAACAAATATAATTTAAAAATAATTTGAATTTTCATATTATTTTTGATCGATATGAAACAAAGGTTTATTTGAGAAAGTATAGCATTGTAAAGTGAAAAATATTGAAATAGTGTTATACAAGGAAGGTGAATATTTAAAACCAATATGGAAAAATAATTGATTTAAAGTATGTTAAAACGATGCAAAAGAAAATATGAAGTTTATTCCTAATCATTGATAGACTTCATAAAAAAATATAAATTAAAGATTAATACTAACTCTAGTATACTTTTATATGATAAAAACATCCACATAAGAATATAAAAGTACTGAAAAAAATTCATGAAACTCCCTTCTAAAGATTCCTAATTTCACTCAAAATAATTAAACTATTCTATAAAATATTCATAAAATATTGTTTTTATTTCTTCTATTTTATTTTTTATTGAGTTAAGATCAA
>BQKN01000595.1:90671-124520 GCA_022839385.1 Asparagus kiusianus
TATGAGCATCGTGAATTTTGAAGGCAGTCCATGCTTCATTCATCGGTGAAAGGATAGGAAGAAATATAAAATGTGGATTTCCAGGGACTGTATCAAGCACGTGTGGGTTCCTACATTTAGTTTCGACTTGATGAAGCCACCAAGGTTTGTGTCACCTCTTGCATTTAGTCGTGGAAAGCTTCTGCTCGAGATACACGATGAAGTTCATAGGTTGGAGTATTATGATCCTCAGATTAAAGTGTTTGATCCTGTCATTTGTATTCAGAAAGATTTGACTTTCTACGATGAGGACTATTGTGGTCTTCACGTTTTTGCAGGTAGTGCCACGTTTGCAGTAGTGAATTCTGTGGAAGGGTTGATATCAATTAGACCCAAAAGCTGAAGCTGGAGATGAAACTGATAATTATTTTCCCTTTGTCCGTGACTTTTGCCTTTGTTCAAATATGGGTAAGAACATAATTTATATTTTGACTATTTATGCTTCTTGAAATTAATTTTTAGACCAAATAGTTGTATTTGGTAATATGGATAATTATATTATTAACCCAAAAGTTTGTGTTTGCTACTTATGCTACTGAAGAAAACTGTGTTTGTGACTGTTGGAAGCACATCCTTCAATACTCTTGGTTCAGGTTTAGGACAAATTCATTCTAAACTATTTTTGTAGAGGCCGCAGGTTCTAGAAACTATCGATGGTTATACCTAATGTGGTTTTCTCATTTCTATGTCACGCCTAGATTAGTATTTTCTGTTGCATACATATATTAGCATTGCGTCAACAATTGTATTTTGAGGAAATGTGATGGTTTATTTTTACTGATTAACTTCAGATATCTCTCACATAGGTAATGTGATGTCCAATTCAGGTTATTCATCTTAATATTTGCATTTGTCTTAAGTTCTAACTTATTGTTTCGTTGTTGGCTCGTATATGTTGTATTGCTCCTCTATTGTGCAGAACTTCCAACTTCAAAGTTTTCATATGACCCATGAGCATATATCTTAATCATGTACTTTGTAGGACAAAGGTGTTTGTGAATTTATGTGAACAACCAAGCATATTGGTCTCTTCTTAATATCTGTTGATAAGAAAAACGCCTTTAATTTTTGCTCAAAATACAAACAGATTGAGAATGATACCTGCCACCCCCAATCATACACACATGCAGGCACATATGCACGCATATACACGCATGCATGAACACACAGCCCCATGCCCAACCCCTCTAGCCGCCACACACCCCCACATGCACAGGGCGCGCACTTACCCACACTCATCCACCCTCACACGCACACACACACATGCCTGCCAAGCCACCAAAACACATGAACAAACCAACCCACACACCAATTCGCGTGTGATGCACTGCTTGTGCATGCACGGAGAGACGCACACAAATATCATTTCCAGTCATCAATGTGGATATGGACATCAGATACTGACATGGATCAATAAGGAACAAAATTAGCCAAAATCCAATGCGAAATTGGAGCAAGTTTAGAGAAAACTAATGTGAATACATGCAAAATGTCAGAAAAATGGGTAAGCTTATCGATGTATTCCTTTGGTTTCCATCTGACTGTTTATAACTTGGACTGATTAATTACTTTCAGTTTACATGTTTTGATCGACATTCATTATACTTATTTTGTGTTTACTGTTGTTAAAACTTGCATAGTTGTCTAATTATTGGAAGAAAAAAAATTGTGTTTATCTCTTTCTTGTGTATATATGTTTCATAATCGAGCCATTGGCATGTGCATGTACTATCATCATCTTGTTAATGGAAGAGGATGGAAATTCATAGAACAAAGTGTCATAACCAATATCTCCTATTATATACACATGCACATTATGTTTTTACGGAAATCATAGAAACATAATAACCATTAAATATTGATTCCTTAAAGGTTATGGTTAAGCTCAGGAATCTCTGGGTATGAACCTGATCCTAATTTCTGAATTTAGAGCCTTGATATTATATTTAAATATCCGCATTAAAATCCTTCAAATTCCTAAAATTAATTTATCTCTTAGATTTTTTGTTTTGTTAATGGGTTTGTAATAAATCCTACAAAAGTTATCGAGGAAAGGGATCTCGTGGACAACTTAATGGATTTGGAAGTGTGAATTATAAGCATGGGGTGTTAATTAAAACAAACTGAATGGATATGGGTGTAAATTAAAAACATGAAGATTTGTAGTCCTAATATAAAAATAGGATAAAATCTGGGTTTCAAATGAGTGAAACCAAAATAACAGCAATAACTATAATTGGAATGCAAATAAAGAAAAATTGAGGAACCTTTATATAATGTATGGTATTGACTTGGTTTTAAAGTAGAAGATCTGACCCGGCCCGACCCGGCCCATTTCATATATTTGCTTTACCAACCGAAACAAAACAGATAAAGGGAAGATAAGGGAGAGCGCGAGAGAGCTGGGAAGTGAAGAGAGCGCCATGGCGTCCCTTTCTCCTTCGATCCATTCATCCTGGTGAGTCTCAATCTTTAACTTCTCTTTTCTTGGATTCGTACACTGCTTACAAGCGAAGGAAATGGGACGAGATTCGAAACCAAATGATTTAGTGCGTTGTTGTTAGTAGAGTGTGCAATTGTGTGATTCAGTGGGATAACTTGAGTGAATTTGAAATGGGTTTCTCGAAAAGATGGAAACTTTGGAGATTAAACAGTGTTCCTTCAAATGGGTTTCAAGTTTTTTTTCCCCTTATGTTGAATTGGGTTTTTAAGACTTAATTTCTTGCAAAAATTCCCTAAATTCAGGGATTAAAGTGCTTCTTTCCGTCTGGAGAAGATGAGAACTAGTCTGCGGAAACTAAATAATTCAAATTCGTTGTGAGGTATTAGAAAGAAAAATATATTCCATTTTGAGAAGAAAGATTTTTGAAATGAGTTGCATTGAAATGCCCAAATTTGATACTGTGGAAACTCTGCAGAGGTTTAAGATGTAACTAACAATCCCCGGTGCTTTCAAATTGCTGTTTTGTAAATACTGTCCTTGACATTGTTTTGTTAGGCTCCATTTGAAGTTTGACGGAATAAAATGAGTTCTGAAATCAGTTCGTTAGCTTTTTTTTTCCTCCCATTCTTACCCTCATGTTACTCCCTTTATAAGTATATCACAAAGTATAACTCTCTGATTCAAGTGTATATGACACATTTTTGGGGAATGAGCCGTGGTGTGGGGAATGGGATTTCATTGAAGTGCTGGAAAAAAAAATCTATTTGATGACTGGATTATTATCTATTGCTAGTTGCTTTCTCCAGACACTTATCCTGAACCTTAGTATCTCCAATGGCCTTGGGTTATCTTTTTCCATTGGTCAATTTTCTACATGGATTCGAGACGTAGTGTTTATATCTGAAGGAAACTATTATCTATAGGACGCTTTTCACCAACCAAAAATTCAACTTATCTGTGATCATCCATGCCCGCAACATGCATGTTAAACTCTTTCAAACATTCCTTTATCAATAAAATTTTTGACTTTTCTGTGCTCATTCATGCCCATGCATTAATTTACTTGTAAGACGGACCATGTTATTTCCCTTGAAGGAACCGGATAATTTATGGACACACTTTCATATATAAATAACAAGCAAATGCATATATTTATGTGATTCAGACATTCATGTATCTATAGATATACTTATCTAGCTGTATATTTATGTTAGATTTAGGGCAATGCAAATATCTGATATCCCATTGACATGTTGGAATACCACACCTGTGTACTACAAACCATAGGAAGGAACATGGATTGAGGTGTTGAAAAGGAAATGGTAACTGTTGTTTTAGAAGAGATGGAACTTATAGAGCTGAATGGAGAAAAGGGATTCATGTAGGTAATCTCAATAGTTTGGTTTGACTCTTGAGGCTTTGTTGTTATTGTTGTTTCATCTTCATTTATATTATTCACCGGTTCACCCTATCAAGTGCCTAAACTTATGGAGTTTACCTTGTATTGTTTTATCAACTTTTCTTATCAGAACAATACTTAATGGTCATAATACTCTTTTTTACTACTCTTGCGGGTCTAATCCAGCCATTACTAATTGGATAACTAGTTGCACGCGAAGAAATGTGTATGAACATACTTCTTCTGGATCTAATCACTTCATAGATATTTAAAATGACCATATAAAGATAGACACTTAAAGACGCATTTTACAGGCACATTACAACTGGAGTGGGAAATGCTGTTCTACCTCTATGAGTAGCTATTTACACTACTTACAGCTGGTGCATATTTATCATTTATACGACAGTCAGAATATTACACATCTCTTTAGTCTGCAAGCACCAAAAAGTCACTTGGAAAGAAACAAGTTTTCATAGGCTTGATGTGAGTTGATCAGTCATGTTTGATAGAAAGCTTCTTGCTTCCTTGTGACATAATTTGGTATAAATCTATCTTAATAAGCTGACACCACCTTAAATTTTCCACCTCGTACGTGATAAGCTGTTTTATGTTTGATGATAGCAACTAGAAAGCCAGCTAGCCGTGGTAGTTGTTAACATTTTAGTTGTTCTTTCTAGCATGTATCTTTGAATATTCTATTGTAACAGAAGGAGCTAGAGTTGGAAGAGCATACTTCAAGATGCTGAAACTAAATCACATTAAACCTGAAATGTGATTTGTCCCTGATGTGTTACTTGAGCATCAGACCATGGGTTTCTAAATGGTTTTCCACCAGAGTGCCTCCTTTGGGCTTTAGGATCTCCTCTGTTTGGTCCAAGTTTACGATTATTTCTGTTCTCATTTGTGCAGCTTTATGTTCATTCTACATTATGTTCAATGTTTGCGACATCACCGATAGGGGCTAGCTGTTGGTTTGTAACTGAGATTTTTTTTTTAATTGTTCCTGCAATTTGTCTTCCAACTTCTCTTGCATTGTTATCAGAGATTCTGTTCACTCTGAATTTGCATGCTTTGCTCATTATTATCTTATATCATATTGTAAATATTGTTCAAAGTGGAATTTTCTGTTTTTTGTTTTTTTCCGGTTGATTTCATTCAGCTGGTTGGTTAAGTGGCTTAATCTATTGAAACAAAATTTCATCTGCATTTATTTGATTAACCTAGATCTAAAGAGATCTATTCTTCTCACATTTCAGTAATTTGAAGTCTGTGTTTCTTGGCGAGAGGAGCGGAGTTCGATGTCCAAACAATCCTGTTGTTAAGATTGGTTTTCTGAGGAAACCAATTGAGTGCAAGGAATCTAGAATAGGAAAAATGCCTATAGAAGTGCCATCAAATGTTACCATTGTACTAGAAGGGCAAGATTTGAAGGTTAAAGGGCCATTAGGAGAACTCTCGAGGACATATCCACGTGAAGTGCTGGTTAAGCGAGAGGAATCCGGACTTTTAAAGGTGGCTAAAGCTATGGATACTCGAAGAGCAAATCAGATGCATGGTCTTTTCAGGTAAGAAACTATTTATATGTATTTCATTTACTTTACAACATCTGAAATCATTTATATGTAGTTAAAGGCAAACCAGACTTTGGTGGTTATGATTAAGCATCAAAAAGAATTTATCACGTGTTAATTCTATTTCACAGTTCAAGTTATTTTTTAAATTGATTTTCATGCCTGTATATTTATCATTTTATCTCTACAAGTGCCTCATTTGTTTTCTTGTGTAGTATATTATAGTAATCTATCTGTAGGTTGACGCATAAGAAGTTACACGAGTAGGACTTTATATAATCTGAAAATTTACTGTTGACTGTAAGTAGAATAAGAACTGATAGATGACCTTTTCAAATGAGAAAAGTTAATCCCATTCTCTAGAGAGTCTTAATTCTTTGGTCTTCTGTTAGAAGAGCAGCAGGCTCTTTCCGAATGTTACTTGGACATAAAAAATTAATACGTAAATTACAGATAATCACCCTATGGTTTAAAATGACTCTTTAACCCCTCCTAATCAAATAATCATGATTTTTTAATGTAATTGTCAATTGTTAAATGATAACCACATATAGATTTTCTGTAGGCATGGAGGTAATTTCCATGTTCTACTAGAATTAGTACTACATTCTGTTAAGTTGAAATTAACTTCAAAGAAGGCTGTCACTTTAGAACCTTTAAAGAGTTATTCGATAGGTTATCCAAAACTAATTCATGAGATCGGATATCCGTTGAGAAGTAGTAAAAAGGTGCACTCGTTATGTTACATTAGAAGTAGACTTCTTTATGAGGATCCTTGAGGCCAGTCAATGATTATGTGCCAAAAGATCAATAGGCCTTAAACTGAGATTCCCAAAGCTCAAACTATTAGATTATCACTCATGAAATCCCAACAAAGGCTACTGATTCTTTGAAAACCGACCCCAAAAATTTGGAATAAACACTCCGTTCTTCTTTCTATATGTCTCTATTCATGAAGATATGTGCGTATATGTATTTCATTTGAGTGCAGGACACTTACTGATAACATGGTGGTCGGAGTCTCCAAAGGATTCGAGAAGAAACTCCAGTTGGTTGGAGTTGGTTATCGAGCAATGCTAGAAGGCAAAGACTTGGTTCTGAGTCTAGGGTTTTCTCACCCAGTTCGGATGCCAATACCCGAGGGGCTCAAAGTGAAGGTAGAAGAGAACACACGGCTCTCAGTTACTGGTTATGACAAATGTTCTATTGGTGAGTTTGCTGCCGCTATAAGGAAATGGAGACCCCCCGAGCCTTACAAGGGGAAGGGAGTTAGATATGCTGATGAAGTTGTAAGAAGAAAGGAAGGAAAAGCTGGGAAAAAGAAGTAGAAGTTTCTTGTATCTTTTGAGTCATGTTTTGGTGTTGCCTTTGGGACTTGATGTTTAAATTTTCTCCGTTTTATTTGAAGGTGGCTTGTATTCACATTGTCATTGTAGGCCTCGCGCATTTACTTCGAGTTTAAAAGAATTTTTTTAATGTGTTTTCCTTGTTAATATTAGCTTTGTGAAGTTAAAGGAAACAATTGGGATGAAAATTTTACAGTTTCATTCTTTTAAAATCTATCTTTAACTTCATTTTAAACAAGGACTTCATCCTCTCTATATCTTCCCCCTTGTTTTACCTTATTATACGATCTCTCATGGTGAGTCCTCTGTAATAATTTCAATTTATTGAGAATTTAAAAAGAATTATTCTACAGAAAATTTCTAGTAGATATGGTATGCGGCAAAGACTTCGGCTCTCTATATGACATGCCGTATTTTTTGGTATGGTGATGATCAAAAGATCAGTATAAATTGTTTCTTTTTGCAGGCTATGGTGATTGCAAGAATGTTCAATAATGGAAAAAAAAAAGAATAATACAGTTTGACATGATCGGGAAAAAGAACACAGTTTGACATACTGAACAGCTGAGTGATCCTTTTTTTGTTGTCCATACTTTTTATTGTATAGTATGGAAATAATCTGTATAGATTGACATTTGCAGTAAAATGCTAACAATAGAAGAAATATAGGATCCATTCCTTGTTCCTTCAAATAATAACTTGCATATGGTTGTGATGAACAGACTAAAAGTTATTAGCACACGCGAAAACTCAAGGAAATAACAATTAATTTCCATGTAATTGTGTCTAAAAAAAGAAAAAAAAAAAACCCTGATCTTTGGAGCAGAAACAGTGAACAAGTCTGCTCAACTTCACTACCACAATATATGAGGGGTCGAAAATTTTCCTTATTCACATGTAAAGAAACAAATCTGTCATAAAATAGAAATTTCCCTAAAGCAAAACTCCATTAACATCAAATGATATTGAAAATGGTCAGATTGAAAAGCTAAAAGTATCGACTCTTCTCGATTATCAGGTGATCCTAACAAAGACTCATAGTCTCAGTTACAATATCAGCATCTGGATTTACTGCAAGTTTACATGTAAAGACAGAAAGTTTCATATTGTTTACAAACATGAGAACATGATGAGAAAACTGCTCAGTATAGGTTTTACACAGTTCTCTGTAAGCCAGGCCATTGTTCTGATGCTTGTATAGCCAACTCATCTGACTTCTGAGGCATGTGAATTTTGACTCTTAAGGTAGCCTTCAAATTAATAATCAAGCTGTTCAAAAGACAAATAAGTCAGATTTGATCATTTGATAAAGCAAGAGTTAACAAAATACAGATAAAGCAAGAGTTAACAAAATACAGCTTAACAGTACTTGCCTCAAGTAAGCCTAGAGAGACTACAAGTCATGTTTCTAGCACCACAATGAGACTAAACTTGTCTGTAATCATGCAAATCATGTCAGTAATGAATAAGTAAACATGAAATTTACTCTAAAAAACTATATTTAAGGCAAACCATCATGTATTCAAGTTAATGCAAAAATACAAGGTTTATACAAATTGCTCAACTGTCAAGCGCAAGAGTTGATTTCCCGCTAAATGAAAAACATCCTTATTTAGCTCATGTAAGCGTCAATAAAAGAATTTAACTTCTGGGACGTGTCAAGTACGTTTCGGTTGTGTGTCAGGTGCGGCTTCATGATACAAGTATCCATGTAAAATAGACTTTATATCTCATCTCCCAAAAATGATTAAAAAAATGATCATATAATGAATAAATACACAAATGAAGGAAACCTTAAAATTATATATATATATATCAAATGCACAAAAAAAGAAACTCTAGTCACAAATAAAACATATGAAAGATATACTTTGTATTAACATATCAAAAATACCTTGTTCATAAGAAAGAAAATTAAACTTTACATTGATTTTCAATTTTGACGAATAAGTCGAATTGCTTCTATTACACGTTCCGCATTTATTGGTTTTGTCAAATATGAATCCATTCCTGAAAGGATTGCCTTTTTTTCTTCCTCAGATGTTGCATGAGCTGTGAGAGCTATGATTGGAATGTGAATGCCATAAAATCTCTCCTCTTCCCTAATTTTTTTAGTTGCTTCATAGCCATTCATAATTGGCATCTGAAAATAGAATATAGAATTTATGAAATTATCTGTACAAAAGAGATGTATAAATTGAAAATAAAAGTATTCTAAATAGACAAAAGAAATTAACTAGGAAAAAAATGGAATGTTCAATTACCTCACAATCCATAAGAACAACATCGTAAGGAAATGACTTTAAAGCACCTCCTCTATTGCTTTCATTATAATCATCATCCTCTTTTAGAGCCTTTTTGATCAAGTTTAAAGCTTCAAGTCCATTTTCAGCAAATTCAACCATTGCACCAAATCGGGACATGGTGGATGAAGCAATGCGTCGCATTAAAATATTATCTTCAACCAATAAAATTTTCATATCAGCTAAAGGCTTTTCAATGTCCGATTTATGGACACTTGGTATTGATTGTGAAGCTAGAGGAGGAATGTGTGAAATATGTGTTGTATCTTGGGATCTTGATGTAGATGGATGAATTTCGCTTCTTCCTACAAGATCTTGCATCAACCTCGACATTTCATACAATCGAGAACCATGAATTGGTTTTCTCAATATAAGATCATATGATTTTTGTTTTAATCTTCTCAATTCAGCACTTTGTGTATTTGCATTCACCAACCAAACAGTCTTCAACTGAGTTCTTTGATTATCTTTTGAAAAATTGTTCAATATTGAGCATATATTTGAGAAATCTCCACAATTAATATCAATGACAGCCAAAATGAGAGTAGAGGAATCTCTGGATCTTCTTCGAGATGTTTGCTTTGTGCTTAGAGGTAGAATGTGGTTTGTCTCATCTGTAGGACTACGAGACATATCTTTCACTATATCCAAAGATTTGACTTTATTTAGAGAATTCCCTCGCGATAATGCATCAAATTTTCCAGAACCGCTATCGGTAAGTTTACATTTTTCAAGCATGGGATACAGAAGTTCCCAATTTTGAACTATCCAAACCTTCATTCCAATATTTTCCATCCATCTTTGCAGAATTCTTTTCGTCTCATTACTTTCAATCAATAGTAAGGAATGAACTCCTTCCATTTTAAAAGGCTTTCTAAATGCCATAGCTCGAAGAGTTGGTTGGTTTGATGCTTCTTGGTTGTGTGAATACTTATTTTCTTCTTCGGTATGATTAAAGGCCATCTCACAAGATTTTAGAAAAATATTAAATCTGAAACAAGTTCCTTCTTCACCATGTTCTTTATCTTCAATGCTGATCTCGCCCCCCATTAAACGTACCTAGAAAAAAATTATAAAAGTTAACATTGATTTGAATATATAAAATATATATAGAGAAGTTACTGTAACAAGAATGTAATAAGAAATTGTGTACTTACAAATGATTGAACAATTCCAAGACCTAAACCAGTCCCTTCATGTCCTCCAGGAGATAATTCTTTAACTTGAACATAATTTTCAAAAATAGATGCTCTTTTTTCCTTTGGTATTCCCAATCCACTGTCCTCAACCTCAAAAACAAACTCAATCATATTTGAATCATGTAGAGAAGTATTATTAGTCATCACATCAGAATAAGCATCATCTTTTCCGAACCATCTCAACTTAGAGCAAGCAAACTTAGGAAATCGATATGATTGTTTTGAAGAATGTACAGAATTTCCTAAGCTCGGTTTCTTAGCCCATGCACGCAAAATTACATGGCCCTTCGATGTGAATTTCACTGCATTACCAAGTAAATTATCAAGAATTTGCTTAAGTCTCCTACAATCACCTTTGACATTTAATGACTTCAGGACAGAAAAATCACAGGGATCCCATATAACCTCCAGGCCTTTCTTTAGAGCTACAACATGAAACATGTCAACTGATTCTTCAAGAACTTGAGTCATATCAAATTCTACCTCTTCCAATTGCATCTTTCCAGCTTCCACTTTGCTCATATCAAGAATAGAATTTAATATTTCTGAAAGATGGTTTCAATAAAGAGTTTATTAAATCATATTAATAAAAGACAACTTTTTACAATAAAAAGAATGTTTGCCGATATGTAAACTTACCTAGAAGCTTAGACGCACAAGCATTCATTTGGGTCAAGTTCATATCCAATTCAGATTGTGGAGGAACATCATCACGACAAAGTTCGATTAACCCACTGATTCCTGCAAGAGAAGTGCGAACATCGTGACTAGCGCTAGCAAATGCTAAGCTCTTATTCATACTTTTTCTCTCTGCTTGTTGAACCGCATCTTTTAGTCTAATGAGGTTTGCCTGTAGAAATGCCTCTTGTTTCCATGATCTTCGGAATACTTGCAATATAAAATAGCTTGCAAATATTAAGGCAAGAATCGTAGTTGATTGTAACAATATAATAATGATCTTCAAAGCTCGAAAGATATATCTAATATTTTCGAAAGGGAAAGCAACCACAGTTACCTACAAAAAATTAAACAACATTAGACATTTAAAATTTTCTTAAGAATGAAATGCAAATGTTTAGAGGACACACCAATTGAATCCCTGCAACATCAAAAGAAGCACAACCCAACTTGTAACTCTTGCCCCATATATCTAAATTTTTAGAATCCATGGGTCCATTACTGTCCATTTTGCAAGAAATATTGACATATTCACCAGAGGACAAATTTTGATCCTCATAAACTGAGACAATGTCATCTTTGACAATGTATTGAGCATCGGGAGGCCCAGTTTGTGCTAAAGAGTGCCCATCTTGTGTTGATAAGTATAAGTGTGCTCCATGAAGATTAATTTCGAGTATATAAGCAATGAATTTTTTAACTCCAATACCAAGTGAAGCCACTCCATTATTATCTACTGGGGCTTTTAAAAAGAGCATTTGTTCTTTATCCATTCCCCATCCAAATCCCCAAGAAACAAATCCCCTCGAATGAGATTCATTGAGTTGTATAGGAGGTAAGACAGTTGCATTACCAAATCTCTCACCATTAGTCTCATTAACTTGTTGACGATATAAATTATTTCCAGAAAGACCATTTACAGGATTTGAAATGTTTGAGAATATAGCATACGTCTGATTCCTTTCATGGTAGTACGAGAACATGGAGTCATCATCTGTAATATATGATATCTGAGACACCCATGAGAATAATGTGTACACCATAAATAGGTTAGGAAAGACCTACACATCAAAAAAATATAATTAGAAATTTGTTCATCTATTTTATTACTATAGTTAAAATGTTACCTTGCTCTCACTAATAGAAGTCGATGGTATATTCACATCACCAGTGGAGCTAAGAAGCCTCGCTAGATTATAAAGAGAAGTATTTGCCTGAAGCAAAAGTTGCATCCTATCTTGAACATGTTCGATTAAAACTCTCTGTGTATCATCAAAAGAAGCATGCACATTATGTTGGATAGGTTGACTCATTGCTAATATTGCAATTGTAATTGCACTAAGAGCCACCAAGACCTGTATGCATAAGTAAAACAAATATAACATGTGAAGAAAACCAAAAATAACGTTCAATTGAGAATAATCACAAAGATGATTTAGAGAGGGAAGTACTATAGGAAATATGATCCATATGAGAATAAGCCCAAATGTCTTCATCCTCGCGATTTTGCTGTTGATATAAAGAGGATTGTAAGTAGGAGATATAATTTAGAAGACATAATCAATCTACATGATAAAATGGAAGTGTAAAATGTACGATAGAATATATGGTGGTATCTAAAGTTGTAGGAAACCAAACTTTTCAAATAAGGAGATATTCATGCCCGCATCACTATGTTTAATTTTCCACATAACATTTAATAACAAATGTTGATTTCCATCTTATAAAATATTCTTATAGTCGTTCAAGTCCATTCCTTTTTCAACTAAGTACCCATTCATTTTCCCCCGATCAACCACGAAAACATAAAATCATTCTGTCTATTTTCAACACTAGCCAATTATTGTACAATTTTCTTAAAATAAACTAACTAGTTAACCTACTATAGTTAATCAATGATATTTAATTCTAAAATTTCTAGAACTAAAGTACATTTTTGTATCTTTAAAATCATTATTTTAAATATACCCAACATGGTACAATATATTGGCTGGTATCTTCTTTTACAACTGCAAAATGATATAGTCTAAATATCTTTTATCGACCTTTGGCAATTTTGGGTGATATATTCCCGACATGACCGATATATGAGCTAATATATTGGTGAATTATGCTTTTATATTGCTTATCGTAAAACAATATACACTTTTAGTGATTTTTGGATGACATGACATAATTTTCGCAATATATCAATATTTTGGCCCAATCAAATATTCTAATGTTGATATGGACTTTTATTTATTTTAAAATTTTGATTAGTGATTTTAAACATATATTCTTTACATTTTTGTATGCTAAAAATTCATTGAGTGTATTTAGATTATAATTTACGACGTTATACTATATACGCACATTATTCAATATAGCACTCTGATATTTACCACATATTTCTGATCCTTAATATCCGCAATCTGATATGAATTTTGGTCATTCAATATTTCCCTAATATTCGATATTTAAAACTTTGTTTAAAATATGATACTTGATCACTTATCACTTAAAATAGAAACAATTATGTGTAAGTAAAGGATGAGTACATGGAGAATAGAGTGAATAGGTTTAGGAACAAATAAAAACAAAATTGAAAAATAATATTTATCATTAAAATATATTTACTCATATTAAAAATAATATGAATCAAAGAACACTTTCAACAGTTTGGCTGAGTTTGGGAAACATGGTTGGCAGATCTTTCAAGTTGAAAATATACATAAATAAATATACAAAAATATGACTACTTTCTTACCTACCTAAATTTCATATGTGTATGGGTAAATTTGATAGGCAATATTCAAAATGGTTCGAAAATTGAATGATAACACTGATCTCGATAGGAAAGTTACACCCTAATTACTTCATATGTATTTCTCAGTATATTCATAAACCATACCTTAATAAATTAGAATTTCTCAAATGAAACATATACTATAAAAAGGGCTATCATAAGTATTCAGGACATGGCAAAAGATATATTAGAAGACTGAAATTTATCAAGCAGTGACAATGAAGTCCAACAAGAAATAAATCAGAAATTTATTGTAAAATTTGAAGATTCTCTCACCTATTTTCACCAGTAGAAAACTAAGAATGGTAATTCATCTACAGTTTTTCATCTATAACAAAAATCACAGATGCAAATTTTCCATTTCCGTCTATAGTGCTCCATCTATGTTAAATATATGAACTATTTCGTTTATGCTGTTGGAATAAAACAATAATAAGCATAGAAGATGCAGACAAAAACCAATATTAATTTTCTCAACCTCAATTATTTAGTTAATCAACATAAAATCCAAACAAAATAAATCAATAGAGAACAGGATGAACAAAAGCAACAAAAGAATTGAAAGCAATGCATAAGTTTAACGCTACAAAAATTTAAAACCTTTGTGAGAATTATAACTTTAGAGCAAGGTTTTAAATATCAGATGTCGGGTTCACGTCGGATGGCTGAAATCCATATCGGATAGCGGAAATTGGGGATATATCGGGGGACATTGACTAAATATCGGATTGTCATATCAGGTAGTGCGCATATGTATAATATCATGTCCTAAATGTAATCTAAGCATTCATAAATTCAATATAAGCATGCTTTATAAATTCTATGGACTAAACATATAAAAAAGTAAATAATATATGGATTTGGGTTCATAAATTCTTTCTATCGGGTTCATAAGAAACCCTTAAACATGAGAACGAGTCAAACGGGTTTGGGTATTTATCACTAAACCCAAACCTGATAACAAAAAACAGATCTTAAAAAAAGTACCATATCGGTCGATTTTTCAAAGCTAAAAAAATAGGCCGATATGCCCGATATGACCCTGATATTTCTGATTTTGCCCTGAAAACCGATATACGAGTTAAAAACGTCCATGTCGTGTCGGTCAAGCCCTCAAACCGATATGTCGGCCGACATGTCGGACATGTCGGCCGATATTTAAAACCTTGCTTTAGAGGCAACAAAATTTAACTTGGATTTCTATTAAGACCGAAACAACAATTTTCGAATCATATCAGAGAGGGGAGAATCAAGGACAAGATTTTGTCCTCTCTAGTTTCAAAACCCTAAAAATATTTGGGGCTATTTAGGTGTTTTGGGATTTTTTTTCTTTAGTATAATTTTCAACATGGCTTGAAGAGATATGGTGTACATATGAAGGAAACTATGATATATAGGATGCTTTCACCAATCAAAAATTTGATGTATATGTGATCATCCATGCCCAACTCATAAATGTTAAACTCTTTCAAACATTCATGTTTCAATAAAAAAAATCGATCTATCGTGCTCTTCCATGCCCCAAAAATAAATTTACTTGTAAGATGAAGTATGTTGTTTCCCTTTACAGAAGCTGATAGTTTATAGACACTCTTTCATATATAGATAAGAAGCAAATGCATATATTTATGCGATTCAAACGGTCAAGTATCTATGAATGTACTAATCTAGCTGTATACTTTATGTTTAGATTTAGGGCAATACAAATGTCTAATATGCTATGCACATGTTGGAATACCGCACCTGTGTACTACAAGTCACAGGGAAGGAACATGGATTGAGGTGTTGAGAAGGAAATAGTAACTGTTCTTTAAGAAGAGATGGGACTTATAGAGCTGATTGGTGAAAGGGATTCATGCTGCTAATCTCAATAGTTTGGTTTGACTTTTGAGGCTTTGTTGTTAGCGTTGTGTTTCATCTTCATTTGTGTTATTTGCCGGTTCACCCTACCAAGTGCCTAAAACTTAGTTACATGGAGTTTATCTTGTCTACTTTATCAACATCTTTTATCAGATCAAGATTGAATGGTCATAATACTCTTTAGCTCCTATGTGGGTCTAATCCAGCCATTACTAATTGGATAACTTTTTGCATCCATCGAAATGTGCACGGGCATAGTTCGTGTAGGCCAAATCAGTGCATACGTATCTAAAACAATCACATAAAGATAGGCTTGAAAACACATTTTAAAAGGCGTAATACTACTGGAAACTGCTTATATACCTGCATAAGTAGTAATAGCTTGTGCATGCTTATCATCTAAGGTTATCGATAACGGGTTGCCGCAAAGTCAAATGGCGGTCAAATTTAGATATATTTAAATATTCTAGAAAATAAACAAAAAATGCTTGTTGTTTTATAAAATGCAATGCAATTGCCAATTCGGACAGGATCAAATTCCAAACAGTAACATTGTACGTAGTTAAACTGCCACTGTACGCAGCTCTATGACGTGGCACTCAGTCAAGCCGAGGTATGATCCTAGCAAGCCGACACTTTATTCCTTTTCGTTTTCTTGATTATTATCCAATTAACCGCTCAGTTGTATACAGAAGTCGCCCATTTAAATCCCCAAGTAACAAGCATTCGATTTCAAAATGAGAATTTGAAGTAGAGGAGCTCGCGAAGTACTTAGGATTTAGCCAAATTACCTTTTTCCTCTCTGTCGCGGGCCAAGCCCAACAGAGAATGGCGACGGTGGCGGTGGCGGAGAGCTTTGGAGAAAGCCGAAGGTGGCCGGAGATTTGTTGCTCCGGTGCTGGAGAAGGTGAGACCGGAGATGGTGAGACCGTGAGGGTGAGGCGGCGGCGGAGACGGAGATGAGCTCGTCGGAGGTGGTCGCCGGAGGAGGTGAGAGAGAGGCGGCGGCTAGGTTTTGGGGCTGGAGTCGGAGAGAGAGACCAGAGAGGGTGGGGTGGGGGGCGGGGGGGAGGTGAGAGATTTTTATAGAGAGCGGGGGGGGGGGGGGAGAGAGATTTTCCTCATGCGTTCTAATTAAGTAGTTGACTCCTTAATTTTTGGGATTTAGAATATTGTAATCATGGTTAGTTTTATTTGATTTAGATTCTTATATAATAAAGATATGATTAAAAGTACCACATAATCACAACGAGGTGGTAAAGTCAATGCGCCGGTATACTTTCTACGCTAAATCCAATTTCGACATTGAAGGAGCTGAAGGGGAAGAAAAATAAATGGCAATGAAATATTGCAAGTTTGCCCTTAGCTCATTTAATTCACATGCCTACGTGGAAAATAAATAATATAATTAGCACATTACATGTCGGCTGTCCCACAGTCAGGTTTCATATTTTGGGTCCAAAAATAACTACTCATACTTTTAAGGCAAAAATTTTCTCATTCTTATCGTTATTTTTATGGTTTTATAAAAAGGGTATGAATCAATAAAATTTAAAATAACATAAAAATACTCATTCTAAATATAATTTTAAATTGAATTTATTTATAAACTATAATATCAGTTTTTTTTGTAATTAAGAAATCATGATTGCTCACTAATTAGGCTTTTATTTTATTTTATTAATTAGGATTTAATTTGAATTTAGTACAAATTTTGGGCTTAAACTTTCTAATTCGTCTTGAAATAGTCACGGATCTATTTTAAGATTTCTGTTAGATTCAAGATTATGAACAGAAAATTTTCGAATTGTGCCTATTTTAATATATAATCTAAAAATAGGTTTTAAAAAGGCTAAGTAGCACTTAAATACCTTATAGTTTCACTCCTTTACCACTTATATACCCTCAGTTATACTTTGTAGCATTTATATACCCATCAGTTGGTCAAAATTGGCACTTTAATATCTTATATTTTGCAAACGTGAAAATTTTTATCAGAAAGTTCCCATATAATATTTATATATTAATTTTTGAGCTTTTTATGCATTAATATTCATTAAAGTATTATTAAACCTATCCAAAATTTAAATTAATTGCATCATAATTCTATTTCAAAAATAGAATTATAAAAGTGAATTCAACAAACTTAATAGAGAAAAACTATAAGATAAGTGTTATAATCTTGTTGTTATATCTACATACATCACATATCATAAGTAAGAATCGAACATGAAATGTAAGAGTAAATAAATAGAGAAGAGAAGAAATAGGGAGAAAGTGATCATCTCATTTTATTCATCTTCCTCATTCCTCCATACATTTTATCTTCCATGGTTTACATTATATAGATGTGGAAGAGAATACTAAAAGTCACAAGTAGGTGAAGAGACTTCTTCTAGTAATGTCCACATTCATTTTATTTATATTTACAACACTCCCCCTTGGACATTACTACATGATGTCAATGCCTCGTTAAAAACCTCGCTAGAAAAAAACCCACTGGGAAAAACTAGTCGATGAAAAGAGTACATGACATACATACATTATTTCTGTTACATCAGTTGTCTCGTTAAAAACCTTTCGCTAAGAAAAACCATGTAGGACAAAAACTTAGCAAAGGAAAAAGAGTACAACTATAGATCTTCGGGGTCCAAACTTGTGTTGCATTAGCTGCCTCGTTAAAAACTTTTGGCTAAGAAAACCCAGTGGGACAAAAACTTAGCTAAGGAAAAAAGAGTACAGTCACTGCCTTTGGGGTTTGATCTTCAGGATTATTCTGAAAAATAATTCGCTCCCCCTCAAGACAATAAACATTCAAATCTATGCATACCGTGGTGGCCAAGCACGATACCATAAAATTAAAAGTTGATGTATTAAGGGATTTGGTGATCAAATCGTCTAGATTGTCACTACTTAGAGCGAACTTATCTATGTTAATTTCATTGTTATTTTTCGAGCGCAAGTGGATAAAAATTTTCCACATCTCATATATGCAACACAAGTTACATTGTCCTTAGAAAAGACAGCGGGGGTAATATTCTCGTTTAATATGCCACACGATCATCGAATGTGTTTTATCAGCGATTTGAACCTCACACGTTCGCATGTGGCACATATATAGGAACAATCTCTGAGTGGTTTCAACTAGTAAACATTGTCTGCTTAATAGACCTCCAAGAAATAACAGTACCACTGCAGAGAAAAATATAACCAGTCAGAGATTTGGCAATATGGGGATCAGTCATATAACCAATATTAGAATAGCCCACCAATGTCATATTTTGATTTCTTTTATAGAATAAACAAAGATCTCTTGAAGATACCAGAGGATATATTTAACATTATTTCAATATCTCCTTTTCAGGAGATGCATTAATTCTTGCTAGCAAGTGTAACACAAATGCAATATCAGGCATAGTGCAATTTGTAATATAAATAAGTGATTCAATAGCGCGCTCAAATACGGGACTTCGGGTCCTAAAATATCATCGTTATCTTATTTAGGTTTGTATGGGTCTTTATCCACTTCAAGGGATTTAACAACCATTGGTGTGCTAAGTTCATGAGATTTATTAATTTAAAATCTCTCCATGACCTTCTTCAGGTAGGTTGACTGATATACCAATATTTCTTTAGGAACATGTTCGATCTGCAGGTCGAGACAATACTTGGTTTTTCCCAAGTTTTTTTTATTTTAAACTCCGTCTTTAGGCATGAGCTAGCTTCTGTAAGCTCCTTGTGCGTTCCAATAACATTTATATCATCAATATAGACTGAGATAATACAAAAGCCATTTTCGAATTTCTTTATAAACACACAAGGGCAGACATCATTATTTGCATATCTCCTCTTCAGGAGGAACTCACTCAGTCGGTTATACCACATTCTACTCAACTGTTTCAAGTCGTATAACGACCTATGCAATTTAATGCTATACATGTTGCGATTCTCGTTTTCTCTCAATTCAGGAATTTTAAGTCCATCAGGGACTTTCATATAAAAATATTAGTGTCTAATGACATATATAAAAATATGGTCATGACGTATATATACTGCATATATAAATTCATAGTTTCTACCATAGGTATTAATTTGCAGAATGTAATACAATCACTTATAGGAGAATATTTTATATCTAAATCGATGTCGAGTCTCTGCGTGAACCCATTGAGCTATGAATCTCTCTTAATATCTCATCATCTTACAATTCTCATTTATTTTTCTTACGAAGACCCATTTATATCCTGCAGGGATATATGGACTACATGTTTAAAATGCTTTAGCGAGTTCAACTCAGCCTCAATTGTCACTTTCCATCTCACCTAATCCGAGTGCTTCAAGCACTCTGCTACCGACTTAGGTTCTAAATCCAGACTATTTTCGAAGATAATAAGAGCAACTGTAGAGGCAACTATGTTATCGATAACTTTTATATTTTTATTATATATTTCTCCTTTTTTCACAAATTCGTGGCCACTTTAATTCTTATTTTCTATCAATCAAATCCCCGTCATTTCCCTTAACAATTGGATTTGATCGTTCCGCATCTCCAATATTATGATTATTAAGTGCACGTGCAATTTACTGGAGTTTTCGTCTTCAGGACAAGCCTCTTCTGGAGGTTATGGGAGTGACTGTCTTTCTATATTAGATTTGGTGTGCCGCGGACTTTTATCTTTTTCACTAACAAGTTTCCTATGTTTCTGGTGCAGTACGCTTCTGGCGTACCAAATCATCAATGATATACTCAATATGAAATATGGGGCTTAGTCACTCTTTTCTTAGCAGATTAATTATCATGTGAACTTCTGGTTCAGTTTGACTAGTACGTGGATATAAATATTGAAGATTATTTTTTTAATAAAATTTCTTGATATTATTTTATATTTTGGGCACTAACCTCCCCCTAATGTCGAGAATTGATCTTCAATAAAAATGCAGTCAGCATACCAAAATGTAAATTGATCCCCTAACATGGGCCATAGATACTAAATTATTGACGAAGTTTCATAAATTCATAAATAATGTATGTACCTTCACCGAGCTCCCATAGAGGTACACTATGGTGGTGATATAAAAACATGGACTGCAAATAAAGAATACGCAGATGGAAAATGTTTTGCTCCTTCACCACGTATTAGATAAAAGGGGGGAAATTATGATATGCAGTTGGTCGTTTTGGTTTGAATGCCCCATTTAATTTAAAGAAATCCGACAAATCATATTTTGCCCAAGATGACCCAATAGCTCATGCCAGAATTTAAAAGAATTTGGGTCCCTAAATCTCAAAAATCATCGAAACATGGTGTATTTTAGGTCAGACAAATTCTAAAGTGTATAAATAAAAACCACATAGGTTCACAATAGTTTAAAGCAAACTCAGTTAAATCAAAATTGTTTGACAAATACATATAATCCAAATATAGAAAAAACCAAATAGTTTACCTTGACCATCTCGATAAGATCCACTTCAATGTCCACTACCTCCCCTCGTCCAAGCTTATGAATATTAGTTTGAATTATGACATGTGCTTCAGACACTACGACTGAACCAATTAAACTTGTATTATGGTTTCTCACAAGAGCTGGTTGTGTTTTTAACAACTACTAATGCAAGGATTAGTTCATAATGCTTTTAGTTATACTATTGTAAGAGTACAAGGTTACTTGTTGAATTTTATTCAGTCGAGGGTTTAAAATCCAAAAATAGCTACAGGATAAGATCTCCTACTATGTTCATAGCTCCCCCTTGTCCACACGTATAAGAAATTTTCTGAATTGTAGCATGTGCTACAAACACAACTCGTAAGCCAACTAGTCTGACATTGTGATTTCTAATCAACAATTTGTTGTGATTCTCTACAACTCTAAATGTAGATATCAAAGCAGAATGCTTGGCATAATTTTTGGCCATGTACTGCTACTGGAGTACAATACTACTTGCATGGAATGAGAAAAAAAATCTTTTCGATCAATTCTGCGAGCTTCACCCGCTAGACAATATGGCACATGGTTGAATCATATTTAGTCATGTATTTAAAATCCAAAAAGTTCTGATTCGGTCTGCCAGTTGTGTTTGGGGGAAGATTATTGGCTTCCATATATAGATCAAAGCGATCCTTCAGGGATTGCCCAGAAAAGTGAATACTTTTTCAGTGAGGCATTAATTTTTTACGTTTTAATTGATAGAGAGAAAATTTAAAGTGTTTGCCTTCTGGGCAAAGATACTTAAAGAATCAAGAGATATAATCGTGCAAAAATCACAAGGGTGTCCAGTAAAAATGAATGTTCAACGCCAAAGACAAGTAATAATTCACAGTGCACTAATCATGGAGACGAAAGATTAGTGCATAAGAAATTAGAAATATTCACATTTAATAAGATCACACATAATCACCAAAATCATCAAGCTCCTTTTTCTAAAGATCTCCATAAATGTTATCTTTCAAATATTTGCTTCTGGCAAACTAGTCTGATATTAAATTTCACACAAAATTTTAAATGCTCGGACGATCAATGACCATCACAAACTCAAGCAAGTAGAAATTAAACAAAAGCATAACCAGTTTGTGCTTTTCTTTCTTCTAAACTCAAGATTGTCTAGATTCAAAACATCACCAAGGCAATTTTGGATAGTTACTAATATTGCATAATTTCAGTGGTAAAGAAGAATCAGTGTAATTAGCAATAAAAAATAGACCACTTATGAACGCCAACATGAGCTTTAAAACCCACAACTTAATTTTAAGTTTTCATGAGGCTTAGATTTTACTTCAAGCAAGCAAATAGAATGAACCAGTTTGATTATGAACCAGTTTCAGTGTACATGAAATTAAATCGATTAGGAAATTTACGTAGCTCCCAAGTTTAACTCACCGAATATCTATTTTTTTAAGGAATACTAAGGTAATCATTCTGATCAGAATAAAAGCAAAATAAGAAAATATCATGTGAAAATTGTTACCTCGTAAGAGGTGTACAATGAAATATCTCTTACTACCAATGGACGATTACGAACCGGGTAGCTAGAACTTTCATGTTGATAACATGTTGTAATCTTGTTGTTATATCTACATACATCACATATCATAAGTAAGAATCGAACATGAAATGTAAGAGCAAATAAATAGAGAAGAGAAGAAATAGGGAGAAAGTGATCATCTAATTTTATTCATCCTCCTCATTCCTCTGTACATTTTGTCTTCCATAGCTTACATTATATAGATGTGGAAGAGAATACTAAAAGTCACAAGTAGGTGAAGAGACTTCTTCTAGTAATGTCCACATTCATTTTATTTATATTTACAACAATAAGCATATAAATATTACATGAGAACTTTCGAATAAAAACTATCACGTTTGCGAAATATAGGATATCAATATGTCAATTTTGACCAACTCGGGGGACGTAAAATGCTACGAAAAATGCAACTGCGGGTATATATAAGCGCCACTTAGCCTTTTAAAAAAAGCATTTTGGGTTTACCTTTAAAAAAATACAACAAGCCTCGTAGTGTGTTTCGTGAAATTGACATCTTTATATAATTAAGGGTTAAAATACATTTTTAACTGGTCTGAGTTCTCTGAAAATCGTCTACACGAGAGAGAGCGAACAACCAAGAGTTTTACATGCGACAAACAGTGGAGCAAATGAATAATTTATCCTCTCCCATGTAACGCTCAGAACCGCTGGCCCGAGCACGTGGACTCCTACGCTGACGACTTATGCTGGTCACCAATAGATGGAAATTATTCCGATCTATTATAAATTTATATATAGAGAGGGGACCAAGATTCTGACAACGAGACCTCTGACGTGCAAGCATCGTTAACCTCCAAACTTCATTGAGTATTATAATTAGCCAATCATTCCGAACAAACAAAAAAAGAAGAAGAAAATTAAACTAAATGAGTGTGTTATGGTGATATCAAGAAAAAAAAAAGGGAAAATTTGCAAAATAAACCGTTTTTATAAAGTAATTAGCGAAATAGACCGTTTTTTAAAGTAATTAGCAAAATAGACCGTTTTTTGGCAAAAGAGGTCGATTTTAAAAAAGGGTTCAGAAAACATACGGGACTACTAGTCCCGTATGTTTAAAGTTAACTGATTAGTCCATTCAGAAAATATACGGGACTACTAGTCCCGTATATTTTCTGTTATTAGTCTCTATCCACACTTCTTCATCTGCGTCATTTACTCCCCCCCCGCCGCCCCCTCCACAATTCTCATCCCACTGAGCCCCTGTTCCCCCCTCGATATGGAGTGCCCTGAGGAGGTAGAAAGCTCAAAGGGCAGCAGCAGGTCGTCGTGGGACGTCTTCGAGAAGTTGGCGATCGCCGGAGCAACGGCCGCCTTCGTCGCGCCTCTCGCTCTCCTCTGCCTCGCCCTCTCCTTCCCCTCTGTGCTCCTTCTCGCTGGATACGCATGCGCCGACAGAGCAATGATGCATCTGTTCCCTCCGCAGGCACCGCACCATGAGAGGCGGCGGTTCGAGGAAGAGGAAGAAGCTGGAGACGAGGGTATCGGAGGCGAAGAGGAGGGGAGGATCGAGATCGAAAGGGGTTGGAAGAAGCGCGAGGAGCTGGTCGAAGGCGAGACTCCTCCTGCTGCTGCCGCTGTGGAGGAGGATCGAGATCGAAAGGCGGTCAACCTCAGCGAGAGGCTCATGTCCTCAGCGGACGCAGTCATCTCGAGGACGACCTTTGGCTCCAAGTGTAACCTCGCGGAGAGGTTCATATCCGCGTTGAGGAAGACGGAGGAGCTGGCCTCTGGGTTCAACCTCGTGGATCTGTATCCATCCCTGGGTTTCCTCGGCGCGCTCACCGGGGTGACTTCACAGATGAAGAAGGCTCACGGGGACAGCGATGGGATCCTGAATCAGGTAATGGAGGAGCCCGTACGTTTTGTTAACAAACAGAAATTATACGGGACTACTAGTCCCGTATATTTTCTGAGTGGACTAATCATGCGATTAGTTAACTTTAAACATACGGGACTAGTAGTCCCGTATGTTTTCTGAACCCTTTTTTAAAATCGACCTCTTTTGCCAAAAAACGGTCTATTTTGCTAATTACTTTAAAAAACGGTCTATTTCGCTAATTATTTTATAAAAACAGTCTATTTTGCAAATTTTCCTAATTTCTTGAAGGGATGGCAATAAATATCTATATATCTAAAAATAAAAAATATATAACACTAACAAATTAATAGTAACCGATTAGAACGCTCTCGGTGTTCTTTTGGGTTTCTAGTTCTGATATTGCAGTTTGGGGCTTTTATAACGGAAAAATTCCTCAAGGACCCAAAATATGGGACCAATAGGGGGGACAAGTGAGGTGTCCCCCTCCTATTGGATAACGAATTGGTCATCATTAATAATGGTCAGCTCATTATCCAATAGGAGGGGGACACCTCACTTGTCTCTCTTATTGGTCCCATATTTTGGGTCCCTGTAGCAAAACTCTATAAAAATGTTAGCCAGAAAGTCATAGGAAAATATTTTAATTAGTGTTTGCATGAATGTTAAATGACCATTAATCTCCCGGGGTGTTCGTAAGTCAAAAAAATATAAGTGAGAAAACAACTCGTTTGTAACACGTTTACGTGTTTACTTGCATGCAAGCGGATGTGATATTACATACAAAAAAATTAGTATAAAAATTGTTAATATAGTTTTAATTTTTTCTGAAAAATTGGTTAAGCCAAAAGAAAGTGAAACTATGGAAGCTAGGCGGACTCCAAAGGAATAGAGTTGAGCGGGCTAATCGGGTTTCCCTTGTATCAAAAAAAAAAGGTGAAATTTTGTAAAATTTACCCAATTAAAGTAGTACCTTGGCTTTTTTTTCTTCACGATTTTTCAGAACTCGCAGAGAAATGAACACAAAGCAAAAGGATAAAAACACGAGAGAGCAGACAAATTTAATAAAAATGAGGGTATTTTCGGTATTATGGCGGTCCCAATCAAAACAGTACTCCCTGTCAAAAGTTTTTGTTGATATTTACGCGACAACAGAGCACGGGGGAGAAAGCAAGAAAAAAGAAGGAAAATAAGAAAAAAAATCGGGGAAAAAAGGTTGAGGGAGATGGAGGAGATGAAGGAATTGTGCCGGTTGATGCCAAAGATAGAGCTCCACGCCCACCTCAATGGCTCCATCAGAGACTCCACCCTTCTGTAAATTTTTTTTTTCTCTCTGCAAAATTTAGTTTTTTTTTCCTCTTTTTTTTTATTTTGCTGAGCCAAAAAATTATGTATGATGAGATATGTTTCAGACCCATGTATAGTTTCTGATTAGTTAACAGAATTGCACAAACAAATTTTCTCTGTCCAAATTTTACTTTTTCTTAATTATCTCTCTTCAAAATTTAGTTTTTCTTCCCTCTTTCTTTTTGAAATTTAACTTTGTATACCAATAATTTTGTTTTTAATGTCTTCTGATCTCTTGCCCATCTATAGTTTTTTTATTAGTTAGCAGAATTGCACAGTCAAAAGCTTACCATTGTGATTAATTATTCAATTTGTTTGAGTATTTTGCTTAGTTTACTTCTAGAGGATTCTGTATTAAAAATATCATCTTTGTCCTTCTAATCGTAAAATTTATATTACTTTTTGCGAGGAAAAAAATTCAAAATTTTAATTAAGAAACAAAATCACTCATGGCACAATCTCATCAGGATTCATATATTTGGGCCACTTGGAGAGAGGTTTAAAAAAAAAAACCACATTGTGTGAACCAACTCACATCTTTCAGAGTGCTTAGCTTTTAATTTCTCCGTGCAATTGGTTTTGTGGCCATTCATACTTTGGTTCCTTGGTCTCTATTTGGAATTTTAGCTTATTGTAGATCTTAAGACCATAAATATTATATCCTAAGATTGACATTGACATGTCTATAGAAATGTATAAATATAAATATAATCTATGATCTAAAAGAAAAGGCACTTTGCTCCTATCTGTTTAATTTCCTTCCACGTTATGAATGGAGCACTTCTACGGTGACTTTTGTGATATTGCTGATCTTCCCTAAGAAACTATGGCTTAAGGTCGTTTAGTTCGCTGCAACTTCAGTTGCATGCAATTGTAGTTGAAGTTGTTTGGTTTAGTTTTAAGTTTTAAAGTTTTTTTTATTTGTAGTTAGAGCTATGGTTATAGATGTTCGATTAGAGTATTGGGTTTTTTCTAACTTCTTTTGGGGGTTGGTTCATGTTTATTTAGAATATCTATATATGGTGAATTGCCAGAATATCTCCATCTACCACCGAGATAAAAATAGCAAAATGAAAGGGTAGAGTGGTATTTGTGCAGAGACATATTGTTGGTTGGTTTCAGAAGAATTAAAATTGGGGTCCTTGCATCTTCTTATGTGAAAAGAATTTAGTAAATGCTCCCACATACAGAGCTTTCAATACAAACTATCTATTGTTACATGGGACCAGATAATAAATGTATACACATACTCATATATGAGACTGAGCTATTCATAAATCACATGTTTTTTCGTTTATCCTCAATTAATTTGACTATGAAGACCTTAAATGTATACATCTAGTCATATATGAGAATGAGCTATGCATAAGGCACATGTTCGTTTCTTTTGGCCTCAATTAATTTGACTATGAAAACCTTTGATGTACAATATTCTTTTCAAGATGAAAGATGCAATACGATGTTAAAGATAAAATGTTACGCTCAGATTCTATGTTAACGTAACCTAAATGTTAAGGTAAAAGAGTATATTTTACAAGATAATGTTGCTAGTGTTTGTTCTGTTAAAACATTGAGGTTCATTTACCTGATTGCTTGACTGTATCTTTTGGTTTCTTTCTTGAACAGAGAACTTGCAAAAGTTTTGGGAGAGAAAGGTGTCATTGTTTTTGACGATGTAAAAGATGTAATCATGAAATGTATGTACCAAAGAACATCAAAGATTTTCCGTTCTCTATACTATTTATTTGCTTATATAATTTGTTGTCCTGCAAATTATTCAGAAAGCACTATTAGTCTTTTTCTTCTCCTAATGTACCTGTATATTCTGAATCTATTTCTCTCGTTAATAATTCCCGTGATTTTCCATCTTTGACATTAATTCTTCTTAATCCCTCTTTGATATCTGATGAAGGCGGCCGATCATTACCCGAGTGTTTCCAGCTATTTGATCTCTATCACATACTTGCAACTGACCATGAAACAGTATCAAGGATTACAAAAGAAACCATCGAAGATTTCGCAGCTGAGAATGTTGTTTATCTAGAATTGAGAACAACTCCAAAGGTACAATCAAGAATAAATCACTACATATATCAATAACAAATGACACTTTACATCCTGGTTTTTACATCTATAGAACAATCAAGCTAAAGGGATGACAAAGCGCTCTTATATGAAAGCAGTCATTGATGGTTTAAGAGACGTTGATACTGTCGATGTTTCCTTCATTTCTTCTGATATACTGATAAATCATACTAGTGAGAAAAAGAAGAGAATTTTTGTCCGTCTTCTTCTAAGTATTGATCGTCGTGAGACCACTGAAGCAGCAATGGAAACGGTTTGTTCCTTGTTAGTGCTTTTATTTACTTATTTATTTGGATTTTTAAATATTTTGAAGTGAATCACACTATACCTTCTCATTTTCAGGTTGATCTAGCAGTAGAGATGAAGGATTTGGGAGTGGTTGGTATTGATCTTTCAGGCAATCCTATTGTTGGAGAATGGTAGATTTCACCCTAGTAGTTTATATAGAAGTTAATTGCAGATAAACCCCCCGCACTATCATTCAGTCATGGATAGAACCTCTGTATTTCTATTGTTGCAGATAGACCCCCAAGCGTATATTTTTTACCCTTTTACCCTCAGAGGTAAAGAAAATGGTTATAAATACTACGTGGATCCTCATCTACTTTGTTGGTTGTAATGCAGGAAAACTTTCCTACCAGCGCTTATGTATGCAAAGGATAAAGGACTCCCTATTACTCTCCACTGTGGAGAGGTGCATCAAAAGTTTTGTAAATATCCAAATTAAGGCAATGAAGCAAAATTCTCTAGGTATCGAATCACTAACTGGTTTAATGTCATGACTTAGTTCTTGTAGGTACCTAACCGTGAGGAAATTCAAGCAATGCTGGATATTTGTCCCGAGAGGTTAGGGCATGCATGTTTCCTTCAAGATGAAGAATGGCAAAGGGTTAAATCTTCAAGAATTCCTGTAAGTTTTCCAACTTCGATTTATTTTTTATCACGATGATTGTTTCTTGGATTACTCATATTATTATGTTTCAGGTCGAGATATGCTTGACATCTAATCTTCAAACAGAGCGTCTTGCATCCATAGACTATCATCATTTCGGTTAGTAATTTTCCCTTATTAACAATATAATGTAGAGTTATTTGGAGTTTTGCGCTGGTTATTTGTCATCTCTGTTTATTTTATAAGTACAGACGCCCCCAGTCCTCGAGAGAGTGTTATTTTACCATTAGTTTCTAAACTCACATTGGAATCTTATGCTGTTCTTCTTAGCACGACTAACCCTGACCAAATCACATGATTCCTATGGAAGTTGTAACAAAGAAAAACACATCCTCACGCAGCCAGAGAGTATGCATAAATAAAGTAGAACAAGATTGCTATATACCGGATGTTTTGACACAATACTTGTATGCAGATGATCTCTACAAAGCAAAGCATCCTGTTGTTATCTGTACCGATGATCGAGGCCTCTTCTCTACTACTTTGTCCCATGAGTACTATTTAGCTGCTTCAACTTTCGGTAGGCATTTTGGTTTTTTACTCAAATCCATGATCAAAAATTACAAAATTAAAGATTTCTAAAGAAATTTCTCTCTTTTGGTCCTTTGGTTGTACCTTGAAGGACTCGCTAAGGGACAAATGATTGAGCTAGCTCGAAGTGCTATTGATTTTGTGTTTGCTGATGATGGAGTGAAGAAGAATATACGAGAGTTGTTCGAGGCTAGCGAGAGAGCATATTGACGGCGACAACAACAACAAGGCCTTCGCCTCAAATGTTGAGAGGAGATTGCAGCGATACAATTTGCTTAGGAATTGATTCTTAAATTTGCTTAGGACCAGAACAATTGTATTAGAAATTTGCTTAGGAGTTGTTCATTGACTACTATGCAAGAATTATTGTGCCATATGAGCAGGAATTTGAGCTCTGAATCAACAGTTCAGCAGTTTGGCTGAACTCAAATCCACGATAAAATACACTACAAAATAATGACAATCGCGAGCGAGCTTGTGTACAGGTCTCGTAACTTATTGATAACAAGATATAGACCATTGTAAAGGGTTTTTCTGACGAGTGCCCACGAGCGGACGCTCATTAGGGGAGGTGAGAGAGAGAGAGGGAGGGAGGAGGTAAAGAGGGAAATTAGTGAAAATTTGCAAGGATTCAGTTACTATTCATTTCTCTCTATCTCTCTCATTCCTTAGGGCACGCCCATGAGCATCCATTAGAAAAACCTTTCCTCAATTGATATATCCCGTTCCCAGCATTTTCTTTATAAAACAAGACAACAGAATGGACAGCTTCCAAGAGAGCAAATAGAGAATTGAAGTTGCAAGTAACTAAAAGTACATCCAAAAATAGGTGTTTTAACTACAATGACACATGTTCCATTTCCTTCAATACTGAAATAACATAAAGACTAAAATTTGGGTAGGATTTGGAGGCAACTGATCACTTCTTCTCGGTGTTGTTACTTTCCAGTTCCGTCCTCAGCTGCAGAGAGAAATCATCATTGACGTCATCGTCATCCCAGTCATCTTCCCACTGCTGAAGGGCTTCCTTGCCTTCCTCTTTGTCATCCCATTCTGTAAAATAAGGAAGAAGCAGATGTTCTTAGTTTTCACTAATATAATGGGGCATACACTAACATGAAAAACAAGTTGAGGCAGCAGCATGCTTCTAAGAGGGGCATACACTAACATGAAAAACAAGTTGAGGCAGCAGCATGCTTCTAAGAGGGGGCAAGATGATGTGAGCTTATCTTCACCCGGGAAAATCAATTTGCAAATCCATTACAGATTTCACATCTTAGTGCTTCAAATGAAAATGTCGAAACCTCTAATGAAAGCATGTGTACATAAAAAATATTGCATTGAGAATTATCAACAGTATTAACAATACAGTAGCCTCCGCCACCTACTTTTACTGTAGATCATAAGGTATATTTTTCGTAAAAGAAGGGATTAGTAGTAGATTTATCGACGGTAGTTATAGTTTATCCTTGAAAGGGGTGAGGGAGGCAGGAAACTAGATGGGATTGCACCATTAAACTGTGAGAATAATCAGAAAGACACGTCATTTTTAGCTGCAAATTCGACAGTTCTTTTAGCGGGCGCTAGAGTGCAAGCTTAGGAAGCTATAGTAAAATAGTAAAGGGTGGAAGACAAAAAAAGGCCTACAGAGAAATAGTACAAACATATACTCTTCAAGGTCTCACCAGAATGGGTTTACAAATATTAAATATAGAATCATTAAGTAGTGCCTCCAGAAATTTAATTTATGGGATTTTAACTTTGATAAGGAGAAAAGTGAAGCATAAAGCAGTGGTGCCTGCTTACGAATAATGTTTTTGTGAGGTCCACAAGCTATACGACGCGTTTCAATAGATATGGAGATAGGTGATTTTTGATGTCCATCTTGGTTTCTCCTAGATAGCAACACTATGCTTGATCTATTTACAGAAAGTAGTAACCGTTTCTTTTTATACGAGTATTGGCTCACTTTCTCTAGTTGAAATAATTTCTTTGGCCTGAGGTTTGGGCTTGTCTACATCCTACCTATTCATTTTCTTTTTTTTCCCTTTTTTTTTTTTTTTTTTTTTTTTTGTTTTTTGGTTTGGGGGGGGGGGGCGGCGGCCGGCCGCCGGCCGGGGGGGGGGGTGGGGGGGGGGTTAAGATTCCCATCCTACCTATTCTTACTTATGCACATAAGAAGGGCATGCTCAGAGGCACATTTTAAGGTCGCTCACATACTAAATGCATGTTCAATTTGTTCTAGACCATAACTCACTAGGCCCTTTGTTTGTTACGCATACGATGGTGGATATATATGTGATATCCAACATGTATTCCCAAAATAATAACTTGAACTTTACAAGGCTTATTATATATACCACAAATATTATAATTCTTCATCCTAAAAAGCAATATTTCTGAAATATAGAATTCCTATGATTAACCTCACTAGATTTCAAGATCTTTAAAGTAGAATTTAACATCACTAGCTTTCAACATCTTTAAAACCTATCAACAGAGTTGATCTTATTTATAGCTCAGGCTAAACGGAGAACTAGAATAATCACAAAGATGATAAACACACATCAGATGCTCTCCGTAGGTACTAATAAAACCAAAGTAAGTTACCACCATCACTGTCAGAATGACAAACTACAGTTTCTCAAGCATGAGAGATAGTTTCAAATTTACAACTTCATCCCCTCAAAATAATAAGCTCTGCACCTTCAAGCCTCTCCTTCATAAGGTCATCCGACAATGGGCTAAAGCTAATGGTTAAAGCTACAGATTGCATACTACTATCACTACACTAGCTAAATATAATCTTCTTTTCTTTTTTTTCTTTCTTTTTTTTTTTTTTTTGGTGAAACAATCAGCATACCCACCTGATGCTTTCATATAGTCCGTGATAAGCATAGAACAGCTCGTGCAATATAATCAATGCGCAAATTTACCAAGGGATTACAAACTTACAATCGATTCACAACCTTCAGATCTAACATCACAAAAAACCCTAACTCAAAATCACCAAAGATCGTCTCTTTTTACATGAAACTTTCTATCCTAACCTAATTCAAGAAGAATCTCTATTACCCATTCGAAAATATCACCTCCCAATTCACAAAGCGAAGCAAGTTCCAAACTTTCCAATAAATCTAACCATAAAATAAAAGGATGCTCACCTTCATCAATTTCGAACTCCTCGAACTCGTCGTCATCCTCGAAAAGGTCCATCTTCGCGTCCTCGGTCGCCGTCGGCTTCGTCTCCGTCGCCATCAGATCAGAGCAAGGAACGAATCTGCAAGAACCAGCGGTTTTATGACAGAGAGGAAGAAAAAGAGAGAGGGGGCACTCGCGTGATTTATAGGGCACGAGCCTTTTCTACTCAATTTCGGGTATCGGATCCGACCCGAATAAAACCCGTTTACGGATTTTGTCTCGGGTTTTGTGTGGACGAGCCTCGAGCGAAATAGGAAAGCAAAAGATGAGCAGGAGGGGGGAGATAGAGAGGGGAAGAGGGTTCTAGAAGCTTCTAGAAGGCCATGGCTTCTCTTCTCAGCTCTCAAACACCTGTTGCCTTCTCCGGGTATGAATCAGATTTCTCCATTTTATTTCTCATTTTTTTTTCCAGTTTGTCATGCGATAAGAACTACATAAATGTGCTTGAGTTTATGTGATTTTATTTACTGTAAATTTAGGCTGTAAATTTGCTGCAGATGAATTTGCATATTTTTAGCTTGCTACTGACTGTGATAATTAATGATGAATTATTCTTTTCTGATGTTTGACTCATTAATCAAACTGAAAGGGAAGGGGGAAAAAAGGCATTGTTCTTACTTGCACAATATTTTCAATCAAAGCTTGAACTTTGTCAGTCCCTTGCTATTTTCTACTGATGAGTTATTAACATTGAGCATTGTAAGAGCATCTCCAACCGGTAGCTAAACCGCTATTTTGACACAAAAAATTCACCAAATCACCCTCCAACCGAACTCCATTCTCAGCGTCATTTTGGGGGAGAGCTACAGTGCTGCGCCAGATTTGGCGCAGCACTGTAGCTTTGGTGCAGTAACTTTTTTTTTGTTTATTATTTTGTTGATGGTTTTTAATGTTTCTCTTTTTATTCATAATCAAAATATGACATTGTAGCTTTGATTTTTTTAATTATTTTGCTATGAACTATTATAATAAAATTAGAGTATAAAATAATTATTAAAATAAAATTCAACAATGGGAAAAAATAGATAGTTTAATCCAAACACTTCAAATTTCATAATACTAGAACCAAATAGAACATTGAACATAAACTAAAACAACATTTCAGTATTCTGGCAAATTATCATCAGAAGGACGAAGATGCTCGAAATATTGGGCAAAAGTAGCAGATCCGGTATTTTGAGATCCTTCACCTTGTTTAGTTCTGTTGGATTTAATCTAATAAATCTAATTGTGGACACATATGATTAAT
>BQKN01000595.1:134851-163629 GCA_022839385.1 Asparagus kiusianus
AAGAAAAGACACATCAATGACAACATATCAACTTCTGTCACTTCATGCCGACATTTCAAAGAAAAGACACATCAATGACAACATATCAACTTCAAACACTTCATGATAACATTTTAAAGAAAAGACACCTCAATGACAACATATCAACTTCAAACACTTCATGACAACATTTCAAAGAAAAGACACCTCAATGACAACATATCAACTTCAAACACTTCATAACAACATTTCAACCATGGGTCTTTGTGTTTTATTTTATCAATATGGACTGTGTCTTTGTGTTTTATTTTATGTTAAATGTAATGCCTTTTATTTTTATTTTTTTTTGCTTGCAAGTGTGATGTTTTCTTTTGTGATGTTAAATATAATCTTTAGTTGAAGTTATGAAAGTAATATTTTAATTTGATTTAGCATTTAATTTTTATATTTTTATTTTATTCATAAAATATATTATTATAATTAATTATATGTATTATATAATTATATAATTATATAATTTGTTAAATATTTTAAATTTCAAAAAATGTTAAAAGATATGAATAATAAAAGGAATATTTTTTTTGGTGTAACATTTGGTGTAATGGGTTGGAGATGGAATAGTGATTTGGTGTAAAAACTACACCAACTTGATGTAAAAACTACACCATTTTGAGTTTTATGGTTGGAGATGCTGTAAGTTCTTTACTGCGGTATTTTGAGCTTCCTCCTTGAGTGTATCAATCACAAATAGATGGACGTTGAGAAGTTGTTAGATTACAAAATATGTTTCCATGAATTTTACTGATACTGCTTGTAGACTTATGATGAGTTTATTTCATAAATTTTTTTAATATCCAAGATAGCTGTTCATCTTCTCAGCCTCAGCAAGAGAGAACATGTTTTTCCAAGTGAAAGAGCTGTAAAATGTTCTCAGCATGAGACCACAACCAGGACTCCAGCTATTACAAGGCATCTCCTCCCTGCTTGCCTTGCTGCTTCAGTAATTTTTGCTTCATCACCAAACCAGGTAGAAGGAAAATCTTCTCTGCTCTTTTTCCGTGTTTGAACTCGGTTTCCTAAGTGTTTATTCTGGCAGGTTATTGCCGGAGAAATTTACAGTTGCCAAAGCTTATGGCAGATTGCATCCGCCACAGAGAAAGGCGCCGTTTTGAAATTCGACGATAGCACATCGGATGAACGAGGCGGGTCAATGCTGATGATGAGAGGCATGACTGCGAAGAATTTTGATCCGGTGAGATATTCTGGGAGATGGTTTGAAGTCGCTTCGCTCAAGCGTGGATTTGCTGGGCAAGGACAAGAGGACTGCCATTGTACGCAGGTAAGCTGATTGCTCGACTACCTGGTCAAAATCAAGAGTATAATTTTTTTGTATGGATCTTAAATATTTATCCGTTTTTTTATTTTAGTAGTTACCTGTATCTGATCATCGATAACCCGACTACAAACATACTTTGGCTCTTCTTATAAACTAAACAACTTGGAATAATATCAAATAAGAGGAGGACCCTCTGAATAAAGTTTTCTTTTTTGAATTAGTACAATTTGTACATCACAAATTTGAACCTCATTTAGATATTACACATTCCATCCATTTTAATTAGGGTTATTTGCATGCACTCCCCCTGTACTATGAGACTGGAAATGATCCGTTACCTTCACATATACTTCCCGGAAATTTTCAGGGCATTTATACGTTCGATGCTAACACCCCATCGATCCAAGTTGATACATTTTGCATTCACGGTGGCCCTGATGGTTATATCACCGGCATAAGAGGGAATGTCCAGTGTCTTTCGGAGGAGGAGAAGAACAAAGCTGAAACTGATCTTGAGATGCAAGAGATGATCAGAGAGAAATGTTACCTTCGCTTTCCAACATTGCCTTTCATACCCAAGGAGCCCTATGATGTGATCGCCACTGATTACGACAACTTCGCTCTTGTCTCTGGAGCTAAAGATCGGAGCTTTGTTCAGGTATGTAATTTTGTTCTTTAGCATCTAAAATAAAGTTTATAGCAAATCCAGTAAATGTTTTGGAGATGCAGATGTGACATTTTATTGGATGCAGAACTAATTAGTTATATGAAGCCTATGTACCAAATATGGTAAATACACGACGTGGCATGTTTTAGGTTTTATGAACTGTTTTTTTTATCAAGACATATATTCGGTTTTCATATGATATATATAGAAGCTTCAATTGCTTTTCAGACGATTGCCAAGATTTTGCAAACGCAATAAAGGTATTAGAATCTGAAGGAAAATATTGCAGAAGTTGAGCTCCATTAGTCTAGTTGGTCTGGTCCTTCCATTGAAACGGAAGAGAGAACACACATTTATCAGCAACAATTTCACTCAGGGGGTCTATCTGCAATTGGGCAGTAGTATAGGGGGTCAATCTGCAGTTAACCCTTATTCGTATTCTCCCTAACCACCAACCATTCCTGGAAACAGATTTACTCAAGAACACCAAACCCAGGACCAGCCTTCATCGAAAGATGCAAGTCATACTTAGCAAATTATGGGTACGACCCGAGCCAGATCAAAGACACTCCACAAGATTGCGAGGTGATGTCCAACAGTCAGCTAGCACTGATGATGTCTCGGTCTGGAATGCAGCAAGCTCTCACAAATCAGTTCCCTGATCTTGGACTCAAAGCTTCGGTGGAGTTCAACCCGTTCAGTAACGTATTTGATACGTTTAAAAAGCTTATCCAACTCTACTTCAAGTAGAGCTCAAAGGCGAGGTAAATCTGTACATCGTTGTTTTTCAGCGTTTCCCTGAATTTTCTGGTCGTGTCTGATTCGTAAATTCTAGTTTAAGTACATGTGTTCTCTGTTTTTTCTGTTGTCAATGTGTGTGGAATTGTGAATGACACTGTGTGCAATTTGATATGTTCAAAACAAGATAATCGGTCCTCGACGAACTCAGTGTGAACAACTGTTTCATTCTTTTGTAAGCCAATATAGAAAATGTTATATTTAGAGATTAATTGGTTGGCCCCATCTGCAACATTTGCAACTTCTATTGCTGAAACTGGAATCGTTTGGACGAGTTTGTGTTTGTTTTTTCATTGTAACTATTAGATGCCATTGCACTGCGTTTGTAAAAAGTTCTCCAGATGCAGTCGACGACTTGCCAAATTTTGGATATAAATCTCCATAAAAGGCATAAGTTCTACGGAAAAAAAAACCAATACCCCAACAAAACACATGCAATTACCAGCAATTACCCAGAGTAAAATTTTAAAACTGAACGAACAACCGCACACTTCGACAACAATTGCAGCAATGCAATTGCACACAACTTACATTTGCATCGCAATTACAATTGCACCGAACCAAACGGTCGTTTATTGTGATTTAGATTTTTATGAATACCTCGATTGCTTTGTGTTTCATGAGCATCATTGCCCTTGCTTAGTTATTCCCCTTTATTATAAATGTTTCTGTTCAAATTGACTGAAAAATCAAAATGCTATATTCCGAACACGAGCTAATCTGCAAAAGACTTAATTTTTGCAACTGAATCTGAACAACACACTAACTGCATGTAGCCATTCAAAAATTCTCACCGCAAAGCCACTAAATTAATTTACATCCATTAATGATCAAAGACTACCCCTAATGAGGTTGATGAAGCTCTGACCCGCTAGCTTCTCAATCTGACCCAATCCTATCACCTGCTTGTCTGCAATCAAATCGAATTTAACGGTCAGTAAAATTATTTAAAAGCATCAATTGCGCCATTGGGGTTCCAAAAAAAAAAGATTATAATTCCCACTTATTTTAATGATGATTATTTTTGGAATGAATCATATACACAATGGTATAAATAAGCACACTGTTATAATTTGAGAATACAATATAACAAATGTAAGAGACAAAAGCATGTAATGAAAGTAAAAAGAGATTGAAAAAATACAAGGAAAAAAAATGTATAATAGAGAAAACATAGAAGGCACCCAAATTATGAAATCAATTAATTTTCCCAAACACCAAACTTTCATCCAAATCTCCCCATATCACTAGATCATCAAAACTTACAATTTAAAAAAATCAAAAAAAAAAAAAAAAACAATATATACACTCACCTGATCAGCGTCACTCCCATCCGATGAAAAAGCGGTCGGCATGGGCCCCACCTTGGGCCGGGCCACCGAGCTCCGGGCCCACCCAGGGCCGTTTCTAACGAAATTCTTAATTGTGCTGCTGCAAGATTTGGGCTTTGATTGAGATTTTGGCTCCAGCAAAATCGATGGAGACGATGGGAACGTGTAGAAGTGGAAAGAGCAGGGGATCGACGCCATTTTTTTTTTTTTTTTGAAAAATCAATTCAATTGATTTTGATTTTGATTAGAGAAGGAGATTTGAGGGGAGAGCTTTGAAGAATTTGGATTAAAAAAAAGAAGAGATCTTTATTGGCCCTTTTTATATACGTTAGTCGTTAAGGAGTTACTCTTTTCCATATAAGTCCTTTTCCAATTGGGATTTACGCCTTGAAATTTTAATTGATTGGAGTTTACTTTTTTTGGTCTGTTGACCTGTTGAAGTTACAGAAATAGCCTTGCTGATTGATAGATGCATGATTTATTTTTCCATTTTTCTTTGAAGGGCCTGAATTAATTGAACGTTGCATATTTGATGTAGATTCTATGATTTATGACTAATTATTAAGTTACTTTATAATCAAGCAAAATAGATGTTTTAAAACATTACTTTCCACAATAGTTTATGGAATCTTATTGCCAGCCTTTTGGCTCAAACTTAAAACCGTCAAATAATTGTGACATATTTGCTTGTTCTCGGATTTTTTTTTTTTTAATTAATCAAATTACCAATTTAGCTTAGAATTAAATGCCATGTATGTAAATTGTCCGCTTTAGCAATCCCAAAAGAATATGTATTTTGTTGAAAAGCTAAAGTGCAACTTTGGCTAGTAGAATATGTAAGGGAGACTAATGAGCATATTTAGTCATTCTCCGAATTCACGGAGGTCCAAAAGTGCAAAAAATAATAATAAATAAATAAATTGTCCAAAATCTGCAAATCTTACGAAAGTTGGGGGCATTCTTGCTACTTCTCCTTTATCCTCTCATCCATTTGTGGATAAAATATTCTAGCGGCTGGAATTCCGAATCTGGGTGCTCCAAATTTAACCATCATGATGACCATCATCATCTTCGACGAATCGTCAAACCATCGTTATCTGATGACGTGTCAGAACATTACTGGAAGCATTCAGGGGACCCACTAATATGGGCTTATAGTGTGGTGACACGTGTGCAAGAATCCTGTTTGATGCTGTGATCCGAAACAGCCGATCCGAGAGAATTGCGCTCTGTTGTGGTTTTGGTTATTAACAGTAAGATGTGGATAAGGATATGGATTAATTTAAGTTGTTAACAGCTTAAAATAGATTGTTCTCTCTTTTTCTTTCTTTTTTTTCCCCTCTTTTGACCAGGGAACTTCCCCATGATCCCTGGAATAAGTATCAAACTTCCGGCATGACTAAGGGGCACCCCTCAATGCACGGTCTCCGATATTCTAGGAAATTAAATTTTTATGGATGTTCCCCTGGAGAGTCGACGGTGAGACCCTGAAATACTACTTATCGGTAGCTGACCAACTTGGCTAGACCATCTTGGATATTGTGGTGTTTAGTTAGTTGCAGCTTAGCCTATTTGACCGTGATACCGTCGCTATACGGAGTTGTGCAAACTTTGATCGAAGTGGACTGAGGGCTTTGTCAACCAATTTTTATCCCTACCCTTTGTTATGAAATGTGCGCAAATATGATATGCATCAAGGTCCGTCTTTGAGATACCTGCATTTATGTATATCACGTAGCGACACGCATCCTAAAACAAATCCAAGAGCTAAAAAGGTTGCTGGACAGAGTTCACTCCGCTTAAGTTTATTGGAGCTTTCACAAAATCATTGGCCTGGACAATCTAAAATGTCATTTATTATCCGTGATTAAACCTGATTTTGATCTAAACCAGAAATCATTGGCTGCACATCACTACTATCAACATTAACAAAGCTTTTACTCTGATTAAGCCAGATCTTAGTTTTTCTTCATATATCTCAAGACTAATACTTAATTATAGGTTAAGAAGCAATCTGACTCAAAAGCGTATTGCTTTATAAAAATACTTCAATGTTAATGCTGTTAATTTAACGCGTAGTATATCTATTCATTTCTTACAGTTAATGCTTGATTATGCAACTTCTAATTCCTGACTGTACTCTCTTCGTGCATGTTTTCATGTGCACAACTGCATTGTAAACCTGCAGCCCATACAAATATCAGGGTGGTAATATAAAATCTTTTTAAACTCAACTACTCCAAAATTTTCAGGTCTGGCGCCTGCACAATCCCAAACCAAATTCCTGAAAACAAAAGAAGCAACTTCTAACAATCAAATTAGCCGAATACAACACTTCATTAAAACAATCAATCCATCAATTTACGATTTGATTACAAATGATCCGAATCTTCAAGGCCCTTATATCCTTTTTTCTCCTCCTCCATCCTCATCATCATTTCCCTTGTCATCAGTACTAGGCCTTTTGCTCAAGTCTTTAGAGCTCTCCTGTATCTTATTGTTCTTTGATAAGTACTGGAGAGCAGTAACAACATCGCTGATCAATGGACGAGTGCTTGCTTCTTCTTGAAGACACATTGCTGCAACTGCAAGAGCTTGGTATAGAGCTTTTGTGGGGAAATTTCCTTCGAGCAAGGGATCAGCCATTTCTATGAATCTCTTCTTATCTCTGAACAGTGGTTCTGCCTGTAAATAGTGTTTTGTAATCCAAAATTATCAAATATGGAGTTAATGTATAAATGCTTCAGATTTATGAGGATTGACATGCATAAATGGCTAAGAACTCTATGTTCAGGAGTATATTAGAGAAGTCAAGAGATGACAAATGTGAAACGATAAAGTTCCTTCTTGTGTTCGTATCCACAACAAAATCAGATATATGCTCAATGTATTTAGGGTAAATTTCACAAAGCACCCTCCACCCTTTAAGTTTGGCTGATTTTCAGATAACCCCCTAACCTTTAAAGATGTCACATAACCACCTGTAAGTTTGGGGTGCTTTAGAAACCAATGTTTTCAATTTTTTCAACTCACCACCCTAATGGTCTTAGACTAACTGGCAAAAAGACCAAAATACTCTTTTCAAATTAACACTGGACCAAACATTGACCAATTAAGGGGGGTTTTGTGAAAATTTGCTTCAAAATAATTTAAAAAGAACATGAAAGGGTTTTTGCCATCAGGAGCATTTTGGTCATTTGCAGGCACATCATTTTCATGTGCACAGTTAGACTAACGGTTCTCCATAGGGGCTATCTGATATTTCTAAATTTAGGGGTTATCTCAAGTTGGCCAATCTTAAGGGGGTTTTGTGAAATTTACCCATGGTTTTACTATCATGCGCTAAGCTTATTAGAGTCTGAAAATATGAACGTTTTGCAAATTTAACATACCCAATGAATAAGATGCTGCTCATTTGAAGGCCTTGAAGTATCAACAGCTCTCCTCCCTGTAATTATCTCCAAGAACACAACCCCGAAGCTATACACATCAGACATCTTCGTCAATTTACCTGTCAGAACATACTCCGGTGCACAATATCCATACGTGCCCATAACCCGTGTCGATACATGACATTTATCTCCACTGGGACCCACCTTAGCTAGCCCAAAATCAGATAGCCTCGACTCGAAATTCTCGTCAAGGAGTATGTTTGACGCTTTGAAATCGCGATATATCACTGGTGGATTGGCTACATCATGTAGATATTCGAGGCCTTTTGCTGCGCCTATTGCTATTTTTATTCTTGTGGTCCAATCTAAAGGTTTCTTATTTGGTGGGAGGTCTGCAAAGAAAAAATTTTTGATGAATTTGATCATTATCTTAGATAAATGATTGATCGAAGCTTTCATTCTTAATAAGACCCGTAATTTACTTACACTTATTTTTGCGAGTCCTTTAATATTGCTTACAGAAAAGAACAATGAAGAGTTGAATGATTCTTAGAAGTTAGAATCATATAGATTTATTGGATGAAAGAAAGGCATAAACTTTGAATGAAAACAATGTACATGACTCTTGGAAACTTATAGTATTGTGTGATTAAAGAAATGCCTGAAAACATAAATTTTGAATGAAAACATACAACTCTACGTCGAATTTACTTCCAGTTCTGTGAGTCCCAGAATGCTTGCAAGAAAACAATGTAGACTGACATGATTCTTGGAATTTTATAGCATTATGTGATCAAATAAAACCCTAAAACATAAATTTAGAATGAAAACACACTGATTCAACCTTAATCAATAATCTTTGGTGGCTTACCAAGAAGCTGAATTTTTCAGGCACTATTATGTATCCGATACTACTAGCAGAAAACAATGTAAACAGAGATGATTCGTATAGCTTTATGTGATCAAATAAATATTTGAAAACATAATTTTTGAATGAAAACATACTGATACAACCTTAAGTTAACTCTTAATTGCTTACCAAGGAGGTGATCCTCTAAAGAACCATTCTTCATGTACTCATAAACAAGAAGTCTCTGTCCATTTTCAGCACAATATCCAATCAAGTTAACAAGATTCTCATGATGAAGTAGATTCAGCATCAAAACTTCAACTAGAAACTCTCGGTTTCCTTGTAAACCATTTTTATCGAGTTGTTTCACTGCAATTTCCTGTGAAAAATGAACTAACTATCGTTTGCTGATATCTGAATTAAACCAGGAAACTAATTAATATAAGAAAGGGGATTACTTGTTTTTTTTCAGCAAGGTATCCTTTGTATACTCTTCCGAAGCCTCCTTCGCCTATTAGATTCTCCTCTTTGAAACCATCGGTTGCTTTCATTAGTTCAGCATATTTGAAAACTCTGGCCTCATTAGTATTCTTGTTTTCTATCTGTAAAATCTCGTCAGCTATTGTCCGGTGCTTGGTAGTCGCTGTACATGTCAAAAACTTGTTAAATTTTGGAGATGATATTATTTAATTAATTTTAGATTGACTGATTTATGAAATTACATTTTAAAAAAAAGCATCACTGATATGTATCTTTTCTATACAAGTCACAAAAATCTTTATGTCGAACTGTTGGTAGGTGATATGCCTTTTTTTTCCTCATAGATTTGACTTATTACCTGTTGAGTTAATCAATGGTTGTACAAAACTTTTAAATGTGCAGTTACTTCTGAAAATATTAATGAATTGGTTTAAAACTTCTATTGTGATATCTCAATGTTGTATTTGGTGTTTATGTTTGATTTCTTATGCATTATGCATTGTTTTCAGATGTTGAATAATAAAGTTTATAGATTACATTACGTTGTGGTAAAATCTGACAACATTTCATATTATATATGATAATTCAGGCTTAAGGAAAAATCATCTCAAGAAAATGGAATTGTTATTGAATATTAGTGACCCAATTCTTAGCATTTCATAATAATTCAGAATAACAAAAAGTTCTAAAATTGCAAGGAAAGAAAATTGTTGAACGTACCTGATTCAAGAGAGATGTTATCCACAAGGTTGGCTAGAGTCTTCCCTTTTCTTATTTCTCTTGCATTATTTGCTTGTTTATTTGCTTCAATGTTTTGCTTGAAGCAACAAAAACAGCCCATCACAATTCCCACCACCAATTTTTTCAATATTTTGCAGAATTCACCCCTTTGAATCATCAAAAATAAATTTTCAGAATTTTTCCCTCTTCGGTGGCTCCGAGCCAGGAGCTGATCCTCGCTCAAGGACGGAACCACGCAATCCAAGTTTTTAAAGAAGAAAGAAAATCAAATGGAAATCAAACATCTGAATGTATATTTCAATTCATGAAGGTTAGAATTTTTCTTTTCCATTTTTTCGCTTCATGTGTTGCCATTGGCTCCTTTTTCTTTTCCCCTTTTTCCCCCCTGCATGAAAATTGGTTGGATTCCAGATCATTAGGCCTAAAATTAGGAACCTTTTTTTTTTTAATCTCTTGCTGCATTTTTTGATGAAAATTATCCTTGTCATTTGTTCTAAAGAAAGAAAATCAAACTTGAGTACATAGTTCTCTCTACTATATCCAATCTTGCATCATGGAGAAAATATATGCCATCAAATTTTCAGCAAGTTTAGGTACATTCATATCATCAACAAGGAAACATGTGAGATACGTTAAATGAAAAAAAAAAGGAAGGGACACTTAACTTACAAAATTTTGAATAATATGTAACATATTAAGTTGTAGGAAATGTAGGTTATTGTACGCCATAGGAAAGCTAATACCAGCTGTGTCCTTGTGCCCAAACTGCAAGCAATTTGCAATGTCTGCAAGCATGAAAATGATGTATACACAAAATCCTAGAAAGGGCTCCCTGTAGAAAATCATATGCAAGAGGCAATAGAACATGAAATTTTGTCCCGCTATCAATTTTAAATCATTGCACTCAATATCAAAAATCACTGTAGGCACTATCAAATATCTGTGCAATCAACATACAAGTGAAAAAAATTTTAATCAGAATATTCAGAATATTGTATCATTATAATCACAGTATTCAAAATCCGGGCTCTCTCTGTAGGGACTATTTTCCACATGAGGAGGTTATGTTACTGTGGACAGTTCTCAATAGAATCTGCAGCTCAGAATCAGCAAATTGAGTAATAAATCACAAGGCATTTAACTCGTATCATTTCTCGAGCGCAGTGGTCAAGTTATTCAAAGGAAAAGCTTGAATAGGATCATTTTCACGTCCAGTATTCCATCAGCCGATAAAAAAATTCAAGTGCATCTGACCAGCATCTTCGCAACATGGTGAAACATACAAGAAGTTACAATCGCACCTACATCAGAAATAATAGCATTGACACTTGACAGCATTTTGCGGACATTTCCTCCACAGAATCGGCTAAACATTTCTGAATGCATATTTACAGAGATCTAAGACACTTTTCTAGGAAAACCACAGGAACCACTTCCTTCAGCTGATTGAAAATGACATGTTAGTATATACATATCAACTACTACTGTAATCAAATACACAAAATTAAGCTTGCCCATCATTGTTTGAAGGCTCAACATTTTGCGCATCATTGTTTAAGAATTTCGGCTCATCATAGTTTTGGGGCTCAGCATTCTGCTCATCATTGTTTGAGGGTTTCTGCCCATCATTGTTTGAAGGCTGCTCAGAACGACGTCTCCTGAAAAATTTTCGGTTGAAAGATTCAGCAAGATCCGGATAGCTGCCCTTGATAAAGTTCTCCATGCACTTGATGTAGGAGAAATCAGCACGGGAGCCATCTTTGGACACAACATAGAAGCATCTTGTTCCTGTGAAATTACTGTGCTTGTCCACCTGTCAGTTTGAACAACAACATTATTCATTGAGATATAGTCTGATAAGAGGAATCATCGCTAGGGAGGCAAAAGAATATAGAAATATGCAGATATATCATATCGGTAGGATTGGATATGGATATGCATATATGTTTCGTTTTTGACAGGAAACGGATATAACTAACATATTTGAGTCCATGTCTGAACATCGGAATATATGTATGGATCACGTGGCTGAAGTTATTTTGAACTTACATGAATGGATCTTCAACCAAATTCTAGTGATTTAGGATCTAATCTTCATTTGATTTGGGGTTTTTGCATACATACCCCTAAAATCTTCCATATTTGCAAATTCACCCTCCAAATCTTGGTATTTGTGATTGAATCTTTCTACATCTTAATTTAATAATGTTGATTTTTAAACAGAGCAATGTCAAAATTTTCCAATAATTTCCAATATGCTCGCAACATTTTCCTGTTTGGAAACTCAAAACTGGTAAGTGAAAGGGGTAGAAAAACTCAGTGTGAGAAATTTGGGGGGTAATTTGCAAATACCAAGATTTTAGGAATAATTTTGCAAATATGGGAGTTTGGAAGGGTACATATGCAAAAAAACCCTTGATTTTTTTAAACAATTATTATAAAACAGGCAGATAGCCTATAATTTTTCAGTCTTCCCTGTTTATGACACATCAGCTTTAATTCACATATGTTTTGTCTTGTCTGATTTATATCCACATTCTACTTTAGTGGATGTAGACAATGGGTTTTCCTTACCACACCATGTTTGTATTTGTAGTTGCATCCATAAGGGGTAAGCGGAGACGGATACGATACAAAATCAGATTCGTTCATACTGATCTGTTTAAACCCATAATCATCATCATGTGCATGCTTAGATATGTGTGAATGTATAAGTTTGGACCTCTACCCATTTGTGCGACTGTAAGCGCATTATTAAAACATTTCTATCATTAATAAAATTTAATATCTGTCAGAATGTATCCAGAGGACACTTTATCTCAAAATAACAGTAGGATAATGCCTTTGATGTAAAGTTGTTATTAAATTGTGAGATAATCCTAAGAAGCTAAAAGAGGAAACCATCAGAGCAGGCATGCTTATGTACGTGTCCTAGTGCATCTCTTGATGTTCATGTGTGCATGCATATAGAACATTTCTCATTGATAAACTTTAACATCAGCAAGAAATCTATCTGGACAACATTTATCTCAAATTTAAAGCAGGATGATGCATTAGACATAATGCAGCTATAACTTGTAAGATGACTCTGATCAGAAGAGTTTTTAACCAACCAAACATAATCACAGAGATAAGAAAACAAGACATGTCTACTGTTCTTGAAGCTTCTCAGGACTTTCCTTTGCTAAACAAGATAGGAATAGATATATTGAACTTACAATGATATAGTCCAGTCCATCGGCGACTTTCGTTTGCTTATCAGGATGGTACTCAAAGACATTTTCAATAATGAATTTCTCATCCATTGGAGACACCCGGTTACCATCACTGCAAGCAAGTTTGAGAACCGCGAGATTAATTAATTAAAGAAGAAACAAACTTTTTGCTTAAGCAAGAATTACCAAAATATTTTCTATAAAGGAACTATATGATCGCATTAGTTTGGACCAACAATCCAAGCATGCAGTACAAACTCAGCATGCGCAAAAGATTTCCTAAACAAAGGAATATTAGACAAACAAGAGACGACCTAAGGTTCTGGTTTACAAAAAAAATGTATAAAGAAAAAAGATACATTGTAGCTGGATATATAAGGTACCTGGCTTCACGAAGAATTTTTCTAATAGAATTCATAATCGGTTCAATATCAACAAGAATTTTTTCTTCCTCTGTTGTAAATGTTTCCGCTCTTCTCCAGCTTCCACGATCATCGGATCTGCCAGGGCCAGGAGGTCTAGGAGAATTGTTTCTCCCACCTCTACGATCAGAGAAACTCGAGGAACCCCGGCCTTGAGATTTCCATCCTTGTTTTCCTCTCCCTCCCCATGCAACATTTGGAGTCTCAACCTCAGGGGTCTTCGCTGTCCATGGATTTTCCCCACCCTCATTCCAACCAGGAGAGGCTTTGACTTCAGACTCATTACCTCCCAGCACACTATCAACCCCATTGGTTGACCAGCCTTTTTTCTCAGAGGAATTTTCATTCCAAGGCGAAGAGGTTTGAGTATCGGGTTTCCTTGGTGTCCATGAAGACTCATTCGCTTTATCTGTCCACGGTTTCTTTTCAGAGCTTGCCTGCCAAGCATTATCCTCAGATGTATCTTTTTTCCAAGGTGAAGAGCTTTGAGTCTCAGGTTTCCTTGGTGTCCATGAAGCCTCGTTTGCTGTATCTGTCTCTTGTTTCTTTTCAGAGCTTCCCTGCCAAGCATTATTCTCAGAGGTATTTTCTTTCCAGGGCGAAGAGCTTTGAGCCTCAGGTTTCTTTGGTCTCCATGAAGACTCATTTGATTTATCTGTCCATATTTTCTTTTCAGAGCTTGCCTTGCTTTGAGTCTCGGGTTTCCTTGGTGTCCATGACTCGTTTGCTTCATCTGCCCATGGTTTCTTTTGAGAGCTTGGCGGCCACCCTGAAGAGCTCTCAGCCCGAGATTTCTTCACATCCCATCCTCCCACCCCCTTGTTCAACTGTGCTGACTGATTTGGATGATACGGTTTTGCATTATCCCAACTTGACCAATCATCAGATTTGGATGTAGGAATTTCGGAAGAATCTGGAGCATGTTGATCTCTACTTTCACGTCCTTGCCAGATGTCTGCCCCAACAACTTTTGGCGAAACCTGCCAGCTTGTTTTATTACCGGTGTTTGTTGAAGGCTTGGCTTTGTTTTCCCATGAGGACCAGTCATCCGACTTGGTAACGGTATTCTTGCCATTGTCCCAACTTGTTTTATTTCTGTTCTCTGCCTCAGCAACTTTTGGTGAGAACTCCCAGCTTGATTTATTGCCAGTATCTGCCGAAGGCTTGGCTTTGCTATCCCATGCCGACCAATTATCTGACTCAGTAACAGTTTTGGCATTATCCCAGCTTGATGAAGGTTTGCCTGTTCTTCCCCATTCTTGCCAGCTGTCGTTACCTCTGCTCTCAGTTTCAACATAATCTTCAAAGGTTGGCTTCTCACAGAAATTGTTAGGCTCTGGGGACAAAGGCATGTCATCGCCTTGGAAATCATCCAAGAAGTCGTCGATATCACTTCCCAAGCAAGCACCAGGTAAATCCCTTACTTGAGGCTCCCTAACCCATGCCAAAAGATCATACACGTCTTTCCCCACATCTTCATTACATGCCACCTGATATAAACCAAATTAATTAAGATGTAGAAATTAAAAAGTGTAATACAAATATGATAATATGCTCAGTCTATTATCAGCAAACCTGGTTTTTGTGACCCCATATAACTTCAAAGTGAGTTCCAGTGCCAACTGCAACATGTTTACCCCAGGAAACTGAAGAGACTATGCTGCCTAATGAATCCGTGTGACATTTCTCTGCAGCTTTCTCAAAACACTTCATTGGCGTCTGCACACATATTTCAGTACTAAGTAAACCAAAGTAACATTATGGTAACAAGTTATTATAATATTCCTTACAAGCAAAGTCGCTTCTGTAAAAGGCACTTGAACTTTGAGAGACCGAAACAATGATTTGAAGCCACTTGTGTTGAAACCAATGAGATTCCCTGTACATGTCATGTTATTGCCTACAAGTACCAGATGCTCCTTTATTACTCCCTTTGAAACCATTCTTATAGACTTCGATAGGCGCTGCACAAGTAGTCACAATAAAAAGATTAGTTCAATACATACGCACATAACTTATGTGGACTGAGAACTAACGGGGAGGTTTTTAGGTATAACAGAAAAGTAAACAGAAAGTTGTATCAATGATTAATCGTAGTATAGTAAAATAGTGAAGGAACAAAGGCTAAAAAATGTTTCTTCTTGAATGCAAAAAGAGATGCATAATTTAACGTGCATACAAATATTTAGTGGTGACAATTATGCTCCTAATATACCAGCATAGCACAACTTCCATATACTTAAAATGGAATTATATTTCTAATATGAACTGAATGAACAGCCTGATTCTCAACAATAAGACAGAAAGTCTTGATTGCTAAAGAGAAAATTTAAGATCGAAAATATGCAGAATATTTTCAGAAACGTAGAATTGGAGCAGATGTTTCTGAATAAGATCAGACCATGGAAAGTACTGTCAGAAATGTACCAAATACATAAGTGATATTGAACTATGTTGTTCTTGTTTTGACTGTATATCAAATAATACAAAAAAAAACATTGGTGAACTGAAGTCATGACGAATTGTTATAATTACAAGTGCCATAAATAGACAAGATTTCTTATGAGAATTCTAGCGTACCTGAACAGATTGGTCAAATGCACAAGAGATCCCAAAAATTTCTTTGATTTGTTGGATTCCGTAAGGAATAGAGCGTGTAGTGTTGATAAGGTGTATTACCGGTAAGCATGCATCTAATACTATCCGCCATGCATCACCATTTTTCTTAGCTGCAACTTTCTGAACAACAACTTCTAAGGCTAATTCGCCCCGTACGGGATTGTCTGGGTTGCTCACCCAGGAAGTAGAGTCTGGTCCAGACCAGATGATGTTAACAGTGTCTATTCGAGGATCACCTGCAAATTATCAAAGAAATACATAGTGGAAACCAGTCAAAACTATGTCAATATGTGCAGCATGAAGAAAGCAAAAAATAAAAATAAAAAAATCTCAATATGATGGCTATGTAGATTCAAATATTTTACTTAATGGCATCAAATGTAGCATACAGTATAGAAGAGTAATACATGAAATAACATGGAAAAGGAAAGAGTACTTTCTGAAAAAGGAAACATGGTATGGTAAAAGATGATATCAGTATCCACCTAGGTAGCACGGATACGGGCGGGACACGGACACGGTTATGGACATGGGACACATTAAGTTTGACAAATGTAGGATATGGGGACTCAGTTATATATATATATATATATATATATATATTAGATTATTGAATTAAGATATCTACAACATTTATATGTTTCTTTCTATTATCTATAACAATTAAGAATCAAGTTAAATTAAACTAAGAATAAGGTTTAACAACAAAAGTTTAGTTCCAATTGTGTGGGATAATATGATGGGTATTCTTCAAATATATAAGTCATGGGTTTCAGATTTCAGGTTCAAAAACCGATTGGTTTTGAACCTAATATTACCAACGAAACTACTTCAGGGTATAACTACTAGGGAAATCGGGTTTTGCTTTGAACCGCTCGTGTCCATGGCATGTCTGCGGAGAGTCCGTGTGTTGGACACGGACATAGCATCCAAAATGCCGTGTCCGAGTAACCTAGGTACCCACTTATTTAACCAAAATGGAATTGATGGTCTCTTATATTTTAATCCGCGGAAGAATATAATCTGTGTTCGAGTGAATAGCTAACATGTTTTAAATTGTTCAATAAGCTTCTGTTCCTTACTAGCTGAAGAGGGTTTCCAAAGGGAGAGTGGTCTACAATTCTACATTGGGTCCTTTATTGCAATGATAAAGCACAAACAAAGTTGATTAAGCTCCACTGAAGAATTGACCTATTCTTTAGGCGCAGACGAAGCAATCAAGTTGAGAGAGGATCATACCATCCAAAGAACCTTGATGGCCAGCTGGCAATGTAAAACTCACACAGTTCAAGCAACAGGAAACAAAGCTCGACATTCCCCTAGAACACAATACTGTCTAGATGAGGTAGATGATGTGGTTTCATAAAGGAAAAACACCACCATCTCTCAACATAAAGGAAAAACACCACCATCTCTCATAAAGGAAAAACACCACCATCAAGTGGATCGCCACATAGGCAAACACTTCAGTACTATATAACACAAAGGGAACTTTTGCAGGGGTAAGCGTTCAAAAGAATAGCAGGTATTTATATCAATATTCATGCTAATCATTGAATTGACATAGACCTACAGCTATATCAGCTAGGACACTGGAAACAGAATATGCAACAGCAAGATATCTCCGTACAAAATAATTTAGCAAAAAAATACAAGCAAAAGACTCTCAGAAGTTAAAACATAACAATAAGGATAACCAGCTGTCGCATACCTTTAATAATTGTATCTAATAAAATAGGACAGATAGTGTTGATCATAATGTGCATTCCTTGTTGAAGGGTTTCATCAACACCCCCGGCACAGTAAGAGAACTGAAGACATGGGAACTCAGATAAATTTGCATCATTTGACTGCAGGGAGCTGCAACCTTCACTGCAAAAAAAAATATGAAGGAAACTATTATTAGGATATTTTGAGACCAAGAGGGGGAAAGCAGCAACCTACTATGCACATGATGATGAAAAACTTCCAATATGAAAAACATACTAGTGTGTACCCCGCCGTGCAAAGCACGGCCCCTAGTTTTTTTAAGCATTGCATTTTGAACATGCCTCCCTCTAAGGTTTAATACATTTGATTTGATTATTGTACGCTTAAAATTAGAAACCATATCGACTGCTCTATACTTAAAAAGGTACTGTTCTTGCTACAGTAATGTTGTTTTCTGCTTATGCTGCATAATTTACTGTGGTGTTACTGTAGCATAAACAGTTTAATTATAGAGTAGGTGAAATCACAGCCCCAGTTTGCAAAAACTGCATTGCACGCTTTCTCTAGGATTTCTTTCGGCTCTACATGAAGAGATTACATACAAAAAATTGCTCAAGACTTCCACAAACTGAGTTTCTGAAAAGGGATTTTAAAGATCAATGCAAATGCGTTGCACAAGCTATCAACCAAGAGATCTGTTATATTGCATGAAGTGATTAGACATCAAATTTCAGTAGTACTTCCACAAACTGAGTTTCTGAACTATGAGAATACATAATGATTTCCAGAAGCTATCAACTATGAGAATACATAATAATGTATAGTTATCCCTAGCAATTACAATTTTTATCAGAAGCGATAAACAAATTTAACTTATGCCTAAAGTGTAAACATATACTGTTTATGATACTACCTAAAGCTGTAAATAAACTAGAGGAAAAAAGAAAACCCCAAACCAGACCCTTATATGGCTCGAGATAACGAGAACTTGACATGACCATCTAATATGTACAATTAGAAATTGTTCGAGGATAAAGAAAACTAGACATGATCATTTAGTATGTACGATTAGAAATTGTCTAATTGCACTTAATTACATAAGTAGCTTGCCATGGAAAATAGACTGTGTAGATGAGGATTAGTATAAAAATGATAAACTATGCAGTAAAATGGCTAACCTTGCTGACAAAAAAGTTCTCCTCAAGATATTGGAAAGATGACCCTTTTTCCTTGTGTGGCCACGTATAACTTCTTGACACTTGTGAAGGACTCCGTCAGTGTTTTGGTTCAAAATCTTCAATCTTGTCTGTTCGACAGAGATATTCATTTCATTTTATGTACCATGGAGACAAAAGAATGTGCATTGCAGTGAATGTACCGTATCAAGGTGAAGGTGACCAACAAGGCCTGAAACAGTTGCTGAGTTAGGTAAACATATCTGCTTTTGGTACCTGAAAATGTCATTGTTATAAAAAGTCGATGTAACATAGTGACAAATTATCGTCTAGTATCAATTTTCGAGATATAGCGAGCACAACAGCCAAATTATTAAATCAACTGTGTTCTGCTAGCACTAATTGGACGGATCCTGGTTAGTGGTTGTTCACAAGAAAAGATCAAGAAAATAGATCTGATACATACTTGACGAGGAAAAAGAGAGGCTATCATTGCGACTAGCTGTCAATTTTAGGCCACATGTATCGCCGAGTAAATTCTTTAACAGATGAAGTTCATAATCTACCATGAACGAAATAAATCAACAAAGGCATTTATTGATTCAACTATGTTAATGCAACTGTCTTAATCAGAGAGCACAAACCAACATAAGTAGTAATTAAAGAAGTAACTTGGTTAGTCATAAGATCGGTTAAGATGCCAAGACAAATGAACAAAAATATAGAAGAATTAATCAGGGAGAAAAAGCAATTTGATCACTTAAAGATGACTAGGCATTAATACACAGAGCAGAAAAAATATTAAGAACAAAGACATCTAAAAATTGGGAGGTAGAAATCAATTCTACATACTCAATGGAGAAGTCAATCGCACAATGCTTAAGGGTTACGCTTCTCAAGCAATTCTGGACTGCAAGTGCTGAATTTTCTCTGCAAAACTTCTTTCCGCAGCAGCAATCATTCAAATATAGAACGATACGTCGGTCAATAAAAGCATTTTGATAAGCTGTTTTACAGAGCAGTATTTCCTGCAAGGAGATAAATTTATTAGGCTCATAAGCAAGTCGAACATGAAAGTTAGGCAGCAGAATAATGCTCCAAGCTGATACCTTCATTAGTTCCCATGATGAATTTGTACTCGAGGATGAATCCAGCACAGCCTTGTATGCCGGGTTTGAGATGGCCGTTGCAGCCAAAACACCAACTGGTTCACCAGCAGTTGCAACGCACTCTGCTCTGGCTTCATCTAACTCATATGCTAATTGAATTATTGAGTTACTACAGACATTTCTTACTGTTCCGTCATAACAAATGACAACATCTCTAAGGATGGCCATTAAATTTTTAAATAGAACTCCCGGTTCAGTCAGCCCACGGGAGGATCGAATAATAACCTCCCTTGCAGAGATTGAATGGACAAAATCTTCAAATGGATTGAGACCATGAAAGAGTGGATTCTTGACAAGCCCATGTGCCTCAGATGATGGGCTAACATCTGTTGTTGAGAATCTACTTACGAATAGGTGATGGATATCCTCAACCAATGCCTTTGAATACAACTTTCCTTTAACAAAGAGTTGAAGGCCCAAAAAACCTATCTGTTGAAGAACCTTACTGATCGAGGATTCACTTTTTGAATCGATCACATACCCAAGAGAAGAAGAATGTAAAATGAATGCAACAATTGGTATTTTAAGACGATTCAAGTCTTTCTCAACTTGCAATCCTAGGAGCTCATCATATGACATGCGCAACTGTGGCACAAAAGATGCAATATCTTGGATGCCATCTTTAACCTCTCTCAGGATGGGATTTGGAATGTAAAAATCCTGCAGACTAACGCTAAACCCTTCTAACTGCAACACCTCCATCAAAAGTGGTTGCAGTGAATTAAAATAGTTAAGAGCAGCCTTAGGACCCTTTGCAACTAATATGGAAGTAATGATGTCAGTCAGTGATGACTGCAGAAAGTCCCTATTAAACTCAAATTCCAGAATTTCACTCTGATTGATTACATGTCTTTGGCCCGTACAGTCAACAGAAGGTGGCAAAGCAGACTGCAAAATTTGATATATGGTCCAGAGAGACCCAGAACCACAAGCTCGAAATACAGCAGGAGGTGGTAACACTGGCGAAACAAACATACTCAACTGCTGTGCTTTCTCTTTTCTCAAAAAAGATGAATTAGCCATGAGTTTTAGTGACAACAGAGAATCGCTAACCAATTGAAAGTTTAACTGCCCACTGTGAGAACTTAGTAACTGTTGGTCAACACTAAATAATTCCACAACTTCAGCCTTTGCAGCAAGTGACTGGGGATAGAATATGTGTACACAGTCGCCATCAAAATCGGCCCCGAGCGGAGCACACACAAGGGGGTTGATTTTGACTGTGTGGTCATCATGGACATAGACAGTGAAAGCTTGCAGAGAGTGCTTGTGAGTACTTGGTGGCCTATTGATGAAAACTATATCGCCATCCACGATACTTCGGCTTATGACCTGCCCGATTTTAAGGATTGTGTGCGCTTTAGAACCAACAGCTATTGCATAAGTAGATTTGCCGTCTCTATAGGTCACACAAAGTCCATCATTAACCATTTTCTGCAAACGCTCGAGATTATGAGCTGTGACCCTCTCTTCAAATGTAACCTTCTTAGCAATTTCAGAAGGCAAACCAATTTCATTAATCCCAATATACGAATCGCCAGTAATTACACTACGTGAGGAGAAACCTGAGCCCTTACTAATAAATAAGGTTCTAATTTTCTCTAGCCATTGCTTGGAAGAATTTTTGCCAGCATCAGGACCCAATACCAACTTCTTGCTGACATCATGAGGGGCCTTGTACAAGAGATTTGGAAGAATATACAGAAGAAGGTTAGGACGTGGAGAAAAACACAAGCAATTGAGAGCCATAAACATGGACAAATTGGTATACCTTCGCTGAACCCCTGAGGTGCATATATTCTGCAATTACTAACTGCAAGTCATTGCATTCAACCTCATGAGATTCAAAATTAGGAAAACCTGATCTGGAACGCTTGATGAGTTCAATCTTGCTGAGAACTCTTTTGAGCAGGGAAATAGAAATATCCTAAAAAAACCAAATGAATAAGTAAACGGACGATAAAAAGAGGTAGTGAGCAATATGATCTCATAGATAACTTACAGAAGACATGACACTTTTTCCATCTGAAATTTCAGGTACCAGTAAGCAGTTTGGTGGAACTGGAAGGTACTGCAAAATGTATCCATCCTGAGGAAAATATCCCTTCGCTACCAGTCTTTTTTTGGTTTCTTCAGGTATCTCTTTCAATATGTTAAGAGCCTGAAATTAGAAATAGATGATGATATGGAGTTTATTTCTTTACCAGTAAGAAAGATAAAAGAAGATGACTGTAATGACAAAAAATGCAAACAATCAACAACCATCAGCCAATAAATTGAATTAGTTCTCTGTTACCTTGCACTAGATCAATTATCAGTACTAAAAGTTAAAAAAGTGAAAATGTTTCCATTCAATATGCACCCACACACAATCTGGCAACAAATAAGATGGTAATATTGACAGTAGCTAAGTAAACACTGCATATCTGTCTAAGTATACTTCAAAAACATCTTCGGAGCTGATAAAACAATATTTGAACAAAAACATATGTGAATAAAAAAAGAAACAACTTCGAGATTTTCACCCAAGCGTTTGAGATTGATTACATGGATCTTTTCTTTTCCAGATATATGGAATGCACCAATCGAGCCAATCATACCTTTCCTCAAACTCAGGTTTCCAGGTTGTTAGCCAGCACAACCAACAATTTCTGTCTTTCACGTAAAGGTGAAACCATCACAGATGATGCTCCATGTCTCATATTTGATCAGAGACCATGCACATAAACATCATTAGTGTATCTACAAACTCTTTCCACAGGCTTCTTCACTGCCTAGTCAAATGTATGAAAGATGGCAGGAGAATGGGACAATCAATCATACTCAAGAAAAGGCCGATGAATAGATGTCAAGGTTAATTGAAGGCAAGAAAAAGAATAATCAATGATAAAAGTATAATACGAAACATCAACAAAAGGCAACTTGAGACAAGTGTAAGAACAAACTTCTGACTGATGATTGGAGAATGTAAGTACACACATGATCATTCATTTTTCTCTCTGTGAGACATACTTTTGCTCACATAATTGTGTTGAAGTACTTTCGCATACTTAATTGCATTGAAGACGAGGTCAAGGGCAATGAAATGGTAAGTGTGAAATAGCAAAAGCAGATATATAATGCTATCAATCAGGAGAAAAAGACAAACAGCTTAAAAAACCAAGCCGAATGAGTGAACAATTCATAGAAAAATGAGCATACATAGTTCAAAAAAAAGATCGTAAAGTAACATGGACAAGTAAAGTGAGTGACATGGATAAGCATGGATAAATGAAACTCAAACTTCAGAAACATGCGATATAGTTGGAAGACAATGGGTTCTAGAGATGATCATGGAAGGGAGAAAAAGGCCAATATCTGAACCAACCATCAAACTGTTTTAGGCAGTGGGCATCGTAGTACATATCACACTAATAGGATATGATGAGGGTAAGAACGAATGCTATGCTCTAATAGTGAGCAGTGGCATGAAGATGCCACATGCAAATTAAGCAAGCTGCAAGAATCCTGAATAAGTGTAGCTATTTACGAACTGATGCACCTAAAACACTAGACAGCTTCTCCGAAAAGCATAGTTGAAAAATTGCAGATTCAATGGGAGATTAAGCAAAAAAAGGAAATAAGCACATGAGATTCTTTACGAGCATTATTAAAAGTAATAGACTAAAGGAACAGGAAGCCAGAGTGTAAACAGCATATAGTTTCTCCATAGAGCAAGCTATCAAATCATATTAAAGGCAAATAACAGTGTGTCTCAAGGTACCCATGTTTAGATTATCACTGTGTAAGTGTATATGCCAAGTGCAATGTTATTATCAGCTAATACGCAAGTATCTTGAAATGCAAGTAAGATACCAAGTTGAAACATCATTAATAAAATATCATCCAGGTATGCTAGAATAGCCCCAATTCCAATCAGCTTAACAATAATGCCAGTAAACCATCCCATATGCTGGCCCAATAAAGATAGCAACCCAAAAGCTGGCAAGAGCTAGTTGGGTTCACCCAAACACAAACAGTTTGCAAAAGAAATGAAAGACTACGAAAAACAAATGAGCTACAATTTGAAACTTGAACGAAAAATTTGGTAGCTTCATCTAAAAAAAAACTCTTTCAACAGAGATCTGAAGAAGAAAACCTCCAAGGGAAGCAAAGTGCGGCAGGTTCCATCACCGTGACGAAAACCATATTTTGATAAGAAGTTCCAGAATCCCTCTCTCAGCCTTAGTTTAGATGACACAGTTAATTGCAAGCAAACTGCACCATCTGATGTCTTGACCTCTTTAATTGAGATGGGAGGAATGTCCTGTATAAGAGAAATTAAATAGAAATTAACAGGAAGGCGTGAATGTCAATCAAAGTCATGTGCTTGAAGAAAATGCAGACATACAAATCATATCTACACACTTTACAAGTAAAGACACCGCAAAAGTTAATGCATCGGGAGTGAAGAATGCCATAATTAGCAGTTATGACGGGGAAAAGGAAATATTAGTACTAAAATTCTTTAGATTCGAATAGGAAATATTAGGACTGAAAAATCCTATCTGTGCCATATTTTTATGTGCATCCAAGGAGCAACCCTCCATGTCTCCCAGACAATAACAGAACTTAAAACAAAGCATCCCTTTGAAAGAAGTTAAAACTTATAGAAATTAAAACTTATAGAAATGCCGAAAATGAAGAAAGAAAATCTAATTAGTGGAATCACAGAGTTGCCCATACTAAACATCAAAGTAACAAAATACCAAGCGATCCAAAGAAAATGCTTAATTCAAGTGGAATAGGGCAGGTGCGTGGCAGTGCCAACTAGTATCATTGAATGAACAAGAACATGCTGGTAAACAAGTAGTTGAGCATTTTATAAACATAGAACGCAATTGGACACTGAAGTCATGCATGAACCAGCATACAACTAATTTGAAAGGTCAAAACTATGCGCACATTGTTACTATGCCTCAAATCACCAAATACATGATAGTCATCTATAATGTGCAAGCACAATATCTTGTAGTTCAAAGATCCAAACTGATATGGAAACAAACTAGTTATCAAAACCCATCAACTATTAGTTTGAGATTATTTTCTTCCTTCAACATAGACAAACATAAAGAAATATCCAAGCATGAACCAACACACAATTAATTTGAAAGGTAAAAACAATACTCAGATTGTTATATCAACTTTCCCTTAAATCACCAAATACATGATTGTCATCTACAATGTATAAGCATAATATGTTGTAGCTCAAAGATCTAAACTGATAGGGAAACAAACTAGTTATCAAAGCCCATCAACTATTAGTTTGAGTCTTTGAGATTATTTTCTTCCTTCAAAAACAAACGTAGGGTAGTATCCAAGCATGAACCTCTAGAGCAATATAATTTAGAATTCAAAACTGTACTAAATATTAATGGTTCATTACACAATTTAATCCTTGCATCTTTTCAAACATAGTTCTCTTCTCATTCTGACTGTATATTATTCAAAAACTAGAAGAGCAAACTCTAGAGCCATTCAACTATGTCTAATGCATATAAAACCCAGGAAGTTAATGGTTAGGACTTAAGAGATAGAGATACAATATGGATTCGAGAAACTATTAAAAATCTAAGTCAATAATTGCACAGATCATGTTGTTGGTGTATTTTTTTGTCCTCTCTGATTGGATAGATTGTAGTATAACTAAAGACCAAAAGATATGTTGATATTGTATTTTTCATTTTTCAGAAAAGAAATACAGAACAATCCCATTTAATCTGAAAACAGAACCTTGAAAAAAAAAGTAAAATTAATAAAGCAAACAGAATATGGCCAATACCCGACAATGTGAACATGAAGTAGCAGCAGAGTTACTTGATTTCCCAGCCTTGTCTTTTATCTGCAAAAATTTACAACAAACAAAGAAAATTGCATAAAAGGAACTTCAACCCAAAAAAGCCAGTATATCGTAACAACTTTTTAATAAATAAGACGAACTAGTTTCACAATGAGAATATAAGGGAACACAACAGTAAAGCAAAGCCTTTTGAAAATCAGAACACTACATGTATCCTTTTGCTTTGTCCATTATTTGTCACCTCCACTAAAATATATAAATAAAAGAATGAGAATATACAATAACTTGTGGAGCCTAAAGGATTCCTGCATGCACATAAGCTAATAATGACACGTTAGTTCTGCAGTTTAATTACTACAAACGAAGGAACAAAAATTCTATTTACCCCTCCTCCCCAAAAAATAAACCATTTACTGATCAGGAAGTACTGATTAGTAAAAGACCAAGGCTCAGTACTTCAGGCTCGTACTCATTCATATCTTGAAATAAATAGCTCCAGTTATATTTCATCTTCGACACGACAGTTTCAGCTGTCACTAATACAAACTGATTATTCAAAATTAAATTTAACAACAGCAAAATGTCAAAAAAACTGTGCAAGAAAACCTGTCATGATTTTGAAATTACATAACTGAATTGTTGTTGGATGCCATTTAGCTGGAGCCCACTAAAGATGGTTCTCACATCATATTCTATAGGTAGACAATAGAAATTCCACTACAAAGAAAAAATGAGAGGTGATAGTACCACATACTATGACAAAAAAAGTAACAGTTTTATTCTTCCACTTATAAGCTCTCTCTCATAATATCTGTCATATGCTCCAAAATTATTTAGTTTCCAGCAGGGGTTTAGTCGCTTTTGGATTTCATATTTCTCTTATTGCTTGAGTTCTTTCACACAATTTACATTCGGATACATCTTCCAAATATATCAATATAGTGTTTATTAAAAAGGTAACATAGAACACGTAAAGAATGTTAATCATAAATAAATAAATCATAATAGTTATCAACTCTGGCTGATATAACCATGTCAGGAAAGTTAGCAAAGAAATCAAGGAAGATAAGAAGTCATAATAATACAAGTTAGCAAGATCATGTAAAAGACAGTTTTCAGTTGTTATGATTTAGAACCTTTCCCTTCTTTGTCCTCATGCAGTGGAAACACACAAGGCTTAGAATATCTCTTAGCTCACTAATGTGTAAAGGGTGATATACTGGAACTGGTAACTCAATATAACCAAAATGACCTGAATTAGAACAAAAGACAAACTGTTAGAGAAAATTTATCTTCAGATGCTTTAAACTTGCATTGCCAAATACTTAAGAATCCATCAGTTACAAGTTCCCACCTTCACAATTCCCACTTTCAGCGGTCCCACAAGATTCACACTTGCCAGATTCCAATGGCAAGCCAAGGAAAGGATTTGTCAGCTGGGACGGATGAGAAATTGGGCAATCATTTATGGAATATTTACACTGCAAAATAAGAAAAATATCGCTTAGCACCTTATTGAAGACCAAAGGCTCAACCATGACATGCAGATAAAAGCAGTGTGAATGCTAAACAACTTTTTCTAAGATAAAACTAAAAATTATTAGGTGCAAATATTACCATGACATTGGCACCGTCTAAGTGCAATGCATCAGAAAGATGTTATGCGCGGAAATAAAGAGATTTCTATATGTTAAAAGTAATCTGTTGTGAGCTTAATGAGGGCATGTAATCTTTTTTGCAAAATAAGCTTATTTTTGGCTAAACTTGCAGCTGAGCATAATTCAAATTTCACTTAGGAAGGCCATATGAAATGTCAAACTGAAAACATAGTGCAGGCAATGCTTCTCATATAAAAGTAGTAGATTTCCTTCTCTAGTGAATTAACGGATTAATACACTGAAGGGGTGAACCTTGTGCTAGTCCATTGATCCAGAGAAGGAAATTTGAATATGAAATTTAGATCCGTTAATTTCAGAAAAAAGAAAACTGCAGTAAAATAAAAATTTCATTACATGTGCAGTTACATTCATTAATAAGCAAGAAAATCAATAAGGTGGAGCATATAAACTTCAAAAGGAAAACTATAAAGAGGTTGGAAGAGACTGATAATGGTTAACAAATAATCAGTGAAGAAAAAGGAACACATACAACTTCCTCAGCTGTTGCAATGCTAAACTTGATAGCACGAGCAATTCCATCTGATATGACAGGAGAAATAATATTTTCTTCCATCTTTCTTTTACAATCTTCAAAAAATTTATCTGCATCAGAATTCAGGTTTGCAAATGTATATTAATGTTTAACAAAGGATGACGCTGATACTGTATTGAACTGCTACATAATGAATAGAATGTAAATAAAACAATCATATTAATTTGACGAATCTTTGGGTTAAATAACAAACTAGTGATGTCCAAATAATTTCATTCGCATATAACATCTCACTAGCATTCAGTTGAAACTTTTCTTTAGTAGATGGATATATAGTCATGGGCTAAACACCAAAAAACATTCAAAAGAAACAAAGATTCATATGGATTAACAATTGGGCAACTAGCAATTTCCATAAAAGTTAAAGCATATTAGACATGCAAAACCCAGAAGAAAAATGTTAAAAAAAAATATTAGTAAAGCACCAATTGAAATAAGCCAATGAAGTCCTGAGAATCTATCGATAGAAGGAAAAACCAAACTCATTCAAGCATGCTGAAAGCCCATCAAACTATCTCATCAGCCTGTTAACACGCAGAAATCACCTAGTTTGATGAAATCCAAACAGCTTAAGCAGATACTATTCATTGAAAAAAAATAGATGTATATATGTACAGATTCTCCAACTTACACCTAACAGCACAAACAACTTGTTTTATATATATATATATATATATATATATGTCTATGTATTTCTGTGTATCTATCTATAGAAGGAAAAACCAAACTCATTCAAGCATGCTGAAAGCCCATCAAACTATCTCATCAGCCTGTTAACACGCAGAAATCACCTAGTTTGATGAAATCCAAACAGCTTAAGCAGATACTATTCATTGAAAAAAAA
>BQKN01000595.1:175573-193515 GCA_022839385.1 Asparagus kiusianus
GGGGGGGGGTCATCTTAAGGTAAGTTACTCTCGAACTCTTTACAAAAATAAGTTGAATATGTGCAAATTAGGTTGGATTTTAAGAGAAATTGGGGAGGTAGATCTAAGAGAGAATATTACAGTTGGGTGACAATTAGATGAAAAGGGGCAGGTAAAGGTTGATCTAATTGTAAATTAGAATATCATGTGACAAGTCACACGAGAATATTCGTTAAATATTCTAACATCTTACTAATAGATGACATCAACGCGCAATATCTTGAAACTCTTGGGCATCAACTTGCAACAGTCGAAACTTTGTAGGTTTGAAGAGAAATATTTTACAACTGTGATCATTTAAAGTGAAATTGGTCATTTAAGTACAATCAACCCTTTAAAATACTTACAAATTGTTAATTCACCCTATTGTTACTTGTTAGACCCCGGTGAAGTCAACGGATCACAAGCGCGCACGATTCTAAACGATTTGAACCGACGGTCAAGATTGCTTTCACACCATAATAGAGTGCACCGCGGTATAATATCTTATCCTATTTTAGCCCGAGGTCCTTCCCAATTTTTTTACTTGCTCTCTCGGTCATATCAAAAAGATTTCTAGGGTTTCTGAGAGAGAGAGAGAGAGAGAGAGAAAGCTGCAATCTTTGATTTCCCAGAGGCGAGCAGGTATCAATCTGACTGTGTAAAACTGTAGGGTTTATTGATTTGATCACCGCTTCCTGTAGTTTCAATTCAGTTTCTTGAATCTTAGGGCTTTTCTTATTGAGAAAAATTAAAGGCGTTTATCTTAATATGTTACTTGTTCAGAATGAAGACTCGAAGAATTCAAAGAATTGGAGGAATGTTGAAAAGATTGTGCTGATGATGGTGCTGGGTTGATCTGAGGTTGGTTGCTTTGATTCCCTCTTTTAATTTGTTTGTTTATTGATCTGGATTGCATTTACACGAGATTGCCAGAAAGTTGTTGTCTTGTTGTGTTGTAATGCTTATTTAGTGTCTTGTAGCTGAAACTGGATAAATTCTGAATAATTTACTTTACCCATCATCTTAGTTTCTAGGAACTAGCTTTTAGTTGATTAATATGAGAAATTTGGCCGCATGTTTTAGTTTGGACTTCAGAAAAAATTCATGAACCTGGACTACGCTTCTTCGGTAAATATTGGAGAAAAGATATGCTAGGCAATAGGCATTATGTATTTATAGTTCTATGGCGCGTGTAGCATGGCTATTGGATTGTACTAACTCCCATTTTAAACCCTTAGATGTTGTTTGACGTTCAATTGATGCGAAGTATTTCGTTAAAATACGATGTTTTATCTTGATTATTCAAAACTTTCTAAAATCATCCTTTGTTTACTATACCATTTTCTGAAATGGGACAAGGCTTGAAGTATCCTGGGAGTTTTAGGCAGATGCGGTGTAGTAGATAATATGTGGAGAAATAAGATGTATCAGATTTTGGAAATAATATCAGGATTCAGGGATTCTTTACTGGAATTAAATATTCTGACTTAGAAAACTATAGGGGAAGCTTGTGAAGTACTACTGTAAGTTTTATTCTTACTATGTGTGTAACACCCAACCTCCCCCACAATGAACAATCCATTTAATTTAACTAAAGGACATCCTATAGGACTAGAAGTGAAGTATATATCCAGACATAGAAAGAAGGTACAACTTAAGGTACATGTGACATGTGTACGAGTGCAAAAGTAGATTTTATACCAAGTCTATCCATTCAAGGTACTGATTTGGGTTATTTGTCCTTTGATTTACTTGGCACGTTAAATTTGAAAATGTATTGCTATAAGGGTTTAGAGAAATATTCTCTTTCTTTGGGATGGACTTGGCTTCTTTTAATTGCCTACACCATTCATGAAATTGATCTACCTTTTTGCCTAAATTTTTTTGACAGAAATATGTAGTGCATTTTATATTAGTCCCCTTCTTATAAGTTAATGAGGCACTTAGCTCGGATACATCTCTAGATATTGGATTAACTCCTAACTTAAACCTTTGGATATTGTCTGACATTTGTTAGGTCTAAATAATTTTGTTAAAATATACTGTTAAGCTTGAGCGCATTAGATGTATATAAAATTATTTTTGGTTTTTTACATCATTTTATGAGACTAGAGAGTAATTACTTTGGGAATTTTAGATGAATGAAATTAGTGTAGTGAAGATGTGGAAGGATACAAATTATCAGATTAGATTTTGGGATTGGTCACATAATTTGGCGATTCTTCTCTCAGTTTATGCATCTTGTTTTAGAAAAATTGCAGAAAGAAGCCTTTGAAGTACTACAATAAATGTTGGCTTTACCATGTTACCATTAGTGAGTTTTCCTCACAAATAGAAATCCAAGTAATATATGTAAAGAGCATCCTATAGGAGTAGATGTAACCTATCAGTACAAGGGTTGAGAACAAAAATACACTTTACGCTATACGCGACATGAATATGAACATTAACGTAGACCTTATTAGAAGACTCTTAAAATCCATTCGTCAGACTGATATGGGCTATTGGCCCCTCAATTTATCATATTAAATTTGAACATTTTATTGTCACAAGTTTTGTTTGAAGAAGTTTATTCAAAGTTCCAATGTTCTAAAATGTTTACTGAATAAACAAGGTATGTTGCTGCCAAAAGTTCATGTTAATATCATAGCCTTCAGAGTCCGGTATTATTTGCAAGTCGGCTATCTGAACTTGTGAGCCATGTTTGAGCTGAAGGTGGGCTCTATGGACCTGGACCTCAATCAACTGTTAACTGAAACAGTGGCTGAAGGACAAGGGACAGAGTGGGCTGTGGGTAGTTCTAGGTTCATTTACAACTAGGTAAAAACCAAAACAAGAGAAAGGAAAAAGAACCAGATGTTAGCTGGTGAAGTGTCAACCTTGGTGCAATGCTAAAACCTGAGGAACCTCTAATGTGTATATGAATGTACATGGATATAGCAATTAAATCTTGGAATATTTTACCTTGCAACTCTTTGTTAGTATGATTTGTTTTTTTAAAGTTTGTCATCTATAAGAAATGAACCGATACAATACAATGACTAAATTTTTTTTAGTATATTTTTGCATGAACCGATACAATACAATGACTTCAAGGCACATGTTATAGTCGAACTTTTTTTTTTTAAATCTGCAAGATGCAACTCCACAAATTAAAGTTGTTGAGTCAGCATCATTTCAGTAACTTGTAACTTCACAAGTTTAAAGAAGCAACCTATAACTTCATAGAAACTATGCTTTAAAATGAAGTGCATGAATGATAATTATGATGGTAATTTCTTAATAATTTTATATGCCAAAGCACTAATTTATAAATATTAGCTTGCTGGTTTTTTAGGTGGTTTGGAGCAAACTATGATGGAAATCTTAACTTCAATTCTGAAGTATATGGAAATTTGAACTTAAATTCAAAAGCTTAGTTTGCCAAAAAAATTAGTTTCTGATGATGATGATGTACTACGACTAGATTGTATATGATTTACATGTCGGTCTACTTTTGTGCTTGTAAATATGTCATTGGAGTTCCTTATTCTATTTGCTTAAACCTTTCACACAAACTTTCTGATGACATGACATTTATGATTTTTTCCCACTATAGTAGGATCGTTGCATGAGATTTAATTCTCTGATTCTAATCTGCCATAATTTTGGCTAAGTTTAGAAGCATCTAGTCATCCTGCTTCAGTCTTTTTGGGGAGAAGCCATAACAACAAATCATAAATAGTAAGTAACCTCAAATTAAATATACTGTTACCAAAATTTATAAAATCTCATCTTAAATAAATTGATGGCTAAAATTTCTGGAGCATAATTGTATCACTACATCAGCTGCCATATCCCACACGAAGAGCGCCAAAGAGAAAGTATGCCCAAAATTCCAATTCATCTAATGTCCAACTCTGTTCCACCTACAGGGATATAATGGTCTTTATAGTAGCAACTGAGGAAACATAATGATCTGATTTCCATAGGGATTTCTCTAGGGCTGATGGAGCTATCTTTCTTCTCACATGCAGGATTTGGTGGATTTGTAGATTGCACTTATGCAAGATCGTTGCAATTTGATTAGAAAGAATGAGTAACTATTAGCTAGCAATTTCCAAATGTAGTAATGCCAGAGGACAATATCTCTGCAAGCACTTATGCAAAATTTTTAACAGAAGCACACGGGAGATACTCATGAAATTCCCTTCCCAAGCTGTCAGCGGCAATATTCTGCTGGAAAAAAAATTTGAATAGCAACAAGAATAATTGATGGTCCTTAATGCATTTTGATAGAGTTGGGTTTGACTTTATACTGAACTTTCATGAGCAGGAAGTAGTGTGGAAGTAGGATTCTTTGGTTGCAGGAATTGCAATAATGAGGCATAAAGGTGATCCACGTTTTTTAAGTGGAAAGGTTGAGTTTGAAGTTAATCCAGTCCATCCTCCATAAATAGTAATGACACGTGAAAGCTGATCAGCAACTTCAAAAGTGAAGATGGTTTTGAATAGCTGATACCTTGGAGAAGAAAGCAAAATGCAAGCATTGCAAAACGTACATATAGGAATTGACATGCAGCAAGGCTGCTACAACTCTTTGGGGGAGAAGTGATTGGCTTGCTTGCTAAATTATGGAAGATCATTAACTAGAGTGACTATCTGTAAATATTTGTTTTTTTATTTGTTGTTTGGGTGCTGCTTGCCCATTTTGCTGTAAAAGAGTTGCGGTATGTCCATGAAGAACATTATTTATAAATAAAGACTTTTTTCATCATGGTATTTTGTTATTTGGATCTTGATGATTTATGGAAAGTTCATTTGGGTATCATTAAAATGGAAGTGGATATGATACTCCTATCTATTTTGTGCAAGAAGGTTGTCATCAAAAGTGAGTTAGCCATAAACCATTCCTTTGCTGGTTCTTGTACGAAGTATCAGCATCATCAGGTTACTGCTCTCAATACATATGCATACGACATGTTGGCTTATGCCTAATGTCATATTCATTATGTTTACATACTAGTTTAAAGAGTACATGATAATGTCATATTCATTATATTTACATATTAGTTTAAAGAGTACTATCATGATTAAACAGTATGCAGGACGTCTTAGGAATGGACATCTAAACTTTCTACAGGATTAGGACACCTCAAATAACCTTTCTATGATCTTATGATGAAGAACTGTTCACAGCATGGTCACATGTTTGATTCTAATAGTTTCACTGCACACTGTGAAGTACTGCAAAGTTGTTGGAAGTTGTTTGATGATTAGCAATTTGCGTCCAGACACCACCCCTTAATAGTGAGAGTCCGATAGTAACCAGAAGGCAAATGATCTTTGAATACGGAAATAATACCTATCTAGAAAGCCTATTTTTGGCAATAAATCTGTGATGTTCACATGCATGTCAAAGTTACATTAGTATCTTGTGCAGAGTTTGCTTCGAAGCTAGGTGTCTGACCAGTGAATCCTTAATTATGGGCGACCATATCATTAGACTAGGAGTTTATAACTTGCACATGTTGAAGATGGCAAGGTGATGAATACTGGAAACATTCTAACAAGTCTTTTGAGATTTCTAAAGTTGTCTAGGATACTATGCTTGAGAAGATGAACCTCATTTTTGCCAAATGAAAGAAGAGGAAGAGAACAAGAGATTATTGGCTTTCTAATAGAATATTTGAGTTAGCAATGATGGCAACGTATAATGTGGCTGACTTGTGGAGGAGGATAAGGCTGTGAATAATCAGATACTGGCTAGATACTTCTGTCTATGTCCAATCTGACATGAGTAATTAGTGTAGATTCTGCCTATAACTTGGATTTGGCCAACGTGGAGAATGGCAACAACACATTAAGCCTTGAAAGTTATAGTTTAAGTATGATATTCACATTATGCTCTCTTTTCTCTTGCATTGTTTCAATCAGTAGGAAGTCACAAAAGCTAAGTGAAATCAAAGTTAAGAGTAGAGGTTCCGCATCAAAATCTCTCTCAAAGATTTTCAACCGGGAGAGTTCCTACACTTTCCCTGTGTCTAGTCTGTGGGCCTTTTCCATCTTCAAAAGCACTACCTTCTGGGTTTAGGAATGCTTCTCCTGTTAGATGGGGCTGATCGGCCAATCCCTAAATTGTTCAAATCTGTGTATTATGTAGCGCTTGAACGCTATCTATCACAATATGAGCATGACTTTATGGAGGTGTAAATAGCAACTATATGACAAATATAGACCCAATATGCATGTCTTGTGAGAAATGAATGTTTAAGTATAGAAGAAACAGGCTCTTGCACACCACCAAACTGTAAGAAGACTGATTTGGGCGGGGTTTGTCATTTTTTGAACTGTCAAAATTGTCTTTTCATTCTGTCACTTTTGAAATTTCTGAACCGTGCCTGCATGACTTGGAAGTTCTATCATGCCTAAAATTGTGTCCTGAGAGAAAGAAACATATTGCTATATTGTCACGCCCTGGGCCTACGGGCCCGTTGGCGCGTGCAAAACCGTGGGATCCATCAAGAGCAACTCGATGTTAACTTAAATTCACCGTCAAAATGCTAGCACTAGTTGTCATTGGGCATTGGACTTCTCTATTTAAGCCACTAACATTTCTTCACACTCGTTCATATGGGACTAAAGTGAGGGTGTCACAATCACCCCACCTTAAAAAGACAGACGTCCTCGTCGTCACGACATGACAATTCGCACATCCCAGTGTCACTTGTCAGGTGATATGGACTCTAGAGGTGGCTCCCATCGCATCCACTTAGTGTAGCACTTAGCCCCGTATAGCACTTAGCTTTACACTTTCTGCTGGCTAACCTGACTCTGATACCATTTTGTTACGCCCCGGGCTCATGGGCCCGTTGGCGCGTGCAACCCGTGGGACCCACCAAGAGCAACTTGATGTTGGCTTAAAACCCACCGCAAAAATGCTAGCACTAGTTGTCCTTGGGCCTTGAGTTTCTCAATTTAAGCCACTAACATTTCTTTACACTAGTTCATGTGGGACTAAAATGGGGGTGTCACATATATTACCAGATTTACACCCTAGATATATTAATTTAACTGTAAGTCTTGTCCTGTAGGATTAGAAGAATTCGCCTCTCCATTCAGTTCTAGCACAATTCAACTTTCCAGTAATGGATCAGGAAATCAAAACTGTTATACACGGGAACCACCAAAACTCCCTGATTTTACCTTTTGTGTCCTACTGCTCATTCTAGGCTGTTGATAACTAGCTCCAAAAAATCAAAGCTCCCTTGTTTGGTATAGCTCTAGGTCCAGATCGAAGGTAAGCATAGCAGCGAAGCATATATTTTTCAAAGCGGTATTCGGTGGTACTGATATTTGTTAGGATATTTATTCTTTGTCCTTTTTGTGCATAATCAGTGGTCAAGTTACTTTCCCCTCATTCTTTTTTATATTTGTGGCTTTCACCTGTTAAATATGGTGACTTTAGTGAATAATTTGAGGTCACATTGTATTATTGTGACCTTGCTTACACTCAAGCATCTGGTTTTATGTCTAAGAACTGTCAGAGTTAGATATATATTTCAATTTTAGAAGTTTACTTATGCAATTTTTGGTTATGAAACCTGAAAGTTGGTAATGTTGTGTTCTGAATTCTTGCAGAGTAATCCTTAATGATCTGAAAGAAAAACCACAGAGAGAAGGCATTCGTAGACTCCTGAAAATACATCAACCCTTAAGTCTTTTCAACATTGGTGGCTCTGTTAGAAAAAAGAAAATGACAGAAAATTTGAGGAGACGGACATCGAAGTGGGATATGCTGGCAGACCCCCAAATTCCTATTCAACAAGCTGAAACTCCTATAAAAGCCGATAATGGTGGTGTACCAGGCCTAGAATGGAATTCTTCAAAAGTGGATGCCAACGCTTCCTCTCTGCCATCTGAATTGAAATCTGATTCTGCTAAGACAAATAATGAAGACTATGAAGAAGATAAGTTTGCAGGATGGTTACATACGGAAGATGGCAATGTTGGATTAGCTAACACCCACTCTCGAAGTCCTCATTTTCCAAAGCTCCCTGACATGGATGCTGATGATGGAAATAATACAAAGAATTCATACAGGAAATCATTGTCTGTGAACTACACTACTGAGAAGGACCAGGATTTCAACAGAACAGGAGACAGATGGAATCAAGAACTTGAGCAGAATCATCGTGAAAGCCTATCTCCATCTCATGATGCAAAGAGGGAAGATGACATTGTTAGATTATCTAACACTCGCTCTCCAAGTCCTCATTTTCCAAAGATACCTGACATTTATGCTGGTGGTGGAGATTATATGAAACATTCATACAAAGAACCATCATCTGTGAATCACACTACTGCAAAGGATGAGGATTTAAACAGAACAGGAGACAGATGGAATAAATCTCTTGAGGAGAATCATCGTGAAAGCCTATCTCCATCCCGTGATGCAAAGAGGAAAAGGAGTCCTATCTCACCAAGAAGAAGCTGGGGCAGGTCATACAGGTATTTTATTTTAACATTGTGCTAAAAGACTCAAGCATCAATTATGATGATACTCCTTGTTGGCATACTCATTTATGTGGGGAACAAGTTGTTGGTATTGCATCTTTTTTTCTTTCATTGCAAAGCGCCACGTCCTTGCGGGTCTGGCTTCTTCGTTATATGTTGTCAGTTTTTAAAGCAAATGAACTTCTATATCCAGAGTATTAATTATCAATGTTTAAAGGTGGTTCACTTCCATATCTAGGGTGCTGACAATTTTTAAACATTTGTGATCAATTTTCATTGGAAAATAATTTATCCGCAGATTTCGCTATATGCCCCAAATGGAATTAGTATTTATGTGAAATCTTTGTCAAGTCGTTTCTCCAGAAGAGAGAAAAGAAGCTTGATGAACATAAATCAATGGGGGAAAATGATCTGTGAGGAGAACAAAAATCTTGCCATCCATCATCAGACCAGTCCAATGGGCCTAACACATTAAAGTTACTGTACTTCAACACCACGCACATTTTACACGTGTCTGCCAATATTGTGTGCAGAAAAGCAGTCTCCAGTTTGGTTAATCTTGCGTGATGTTTGGTTACAACATTCAGGAGCAGAAGCAGAAGCAGGAGCAGGAGCAGGAGCAGGAAGAGGAGCAGGAGCAGAAGTTGGAGTAGGAGCCGGAGCCCTTCCTATAGTTATAAGCGGGGACCTGGGAGGTGAGCAAAGCCAGCTTCTCAGCTCCTTCTCTGTTCATTTATGAAATGTCCCATTTTTTACAATTTTTTTGTTCTTTTCCAACTCGTCACATACTAGGGATTTAGCAATCTAAAGTTCCAATGAAGACTAGAACACAAACAGACAATATCCTAGTAGTTTTGATTCTACACCTGTCTAATGTTTTTGATGTAACATACAGGAGTAAAAGCAGGAGCAGGAGCCCCTATGGTTCAAGGCGAGGCCCTGAGAGGTGGCCGGGAAGAGGTGGAATGGGTAGTGGGCACCCCGTACCATGTAGAGATTTTGCAGCAGGACGGTGCCAAAGGGGCAGCGATTGCAGGTTCCTTCATGAGGATAGTAGTCGAAGGCAACCCAACAGATATTATGACAGTGGCATATCAGACGGTAGAGAAAGCAGAGCTGAGAGAGGACGGATAAATGTCAGAGAGCCTCAGAATTATCCACGTGATAGATTCTCCAGGAGTGACAGCCGTACTACTAGGTGTTATGATTTCATGATGGGTAGATGCCGTAGAGGCTCAGAGTGCCGGTATGCTCATCACGAAGCCTCCCATGACAGAGAACGAGATGTAAGAGATGAACCCAGAGCACGAACTCATGATAGAAGGGATGATGAGAGGCTTGATCCTCCTCATAGGCCAGTCACTGATACACCCTGCAAGTTCTTTGCTGAAGGTTGCTGTCGCCGTGGCGAAGGTTGCAGGTTTTCTCATCATGGTGTCGGGGCACATGATGATACAAGCTATAGTATGGATATTGATGTTAGAAATTCATCACGGAATAATCGGAATCAGGGAGATCATTCTGCTGTGATTGAGATAACCAAGTCTTCCAAGTGGATGGGTAATGACAATTGTTCTAAGGTGGAGGATTCCAAGTCAAAACCTCAGCATTCTCAAACTCAATTTACTGCAAGCAATATTCATCAAAATCAACCACAAAAAGCTAGCAATCCGCTTCCTGTGGCTTCTATTCCTGGACAGAATCTTGGACAAGTTGGGCAAAACCAGTATAGTTCTGGTCAGCCTATACAAGCACAGGGGTTCATTCCAAATGTCCCATTTCAGCAGTTACTTCCTCCAATGCCTTTAAATGTGCAAATGCAACAAGCTGCCTTTTCTACGCCTCAAGATGTCCAGGGGGGTCAATTCATTGTTCCTCAAGCCCCTCCAAATTTTAGTGTTCCCATGCAGAATTTGCCAGTTCTTCCGCCATCTAACATCACAATGGGCCAACAGAACTACAACCTCCCACTGCCTCCTCATACTGGACAGAATCAACAGAACTTTAATCTCATCGGGCAAATTCAGCAGAATCTCCCTTTAGCTCCCCTCAGTGGACAAAACCAACTAAACTTGAACTTTAGTGGGCAGAATCAGCATGTGGCCTCTCAATCTCTGAGCCCAGAAAACTTCAACTCAAATGAACAACGGATCAAAAGAGCAGATACGTCAGAACAACCTTCACAACTAAATTCTGATGCTTCCATCACCCAGAAGGTCGTGACGAGTGAGCAGGCTGCTCAAATAACAAACCTTTCAGCATCTTTAGCTCATTTCTTTGGGGGCACTGGTGGTCTGAAGCCCCAAATTTCTACTGGGATGTTACCACTTGTTCAGCCTAATCAAGGTTCTTTTACCAATCCAATATCTGGCAACATGGAGCTAGTGGTTCAAGACACCAACAATCTGCCTGCTGATGTTGAGCAAAAGGGCCATGCAGTTGAGGAGGGAGTAACCAATACTAATAGCACAATTCCTCCTATCAAAAGTGTTGATGTGGAGATAGAAGTGGTGCAAGGAATTGTGGATACTGCTGCCAAAGAAGTGAATGAAGCTGAGGCTGTCCATAACAAGAAAGAAAGGGTTGATGATATAGAGGCTGAAGTTCAGAAAGATGGAGAGAGTAAACAAAGCAAAGATGCGAAGGGAATGCGAATGTTTAAGTGTGCCCTTGTGGAGTTTGTGAAGGAAGTACTGAAACCTAGTTGGAAGGAAGGACACTTGAGCAAGGAAGCTCACAAGACCATTGTCAAGAAAGCAGTAGAGAAGGTGACTGGTGCAATGCAGAGTCAGAACATTCCTCAGACTCAAGAGAAAATTGACATTTATCTGGCACACTCTAAAGCAAAGCTCACAAAACTTGTACAGGTAAGTGTTATCTACTTTTTTTTTTTAGCCTGCTTCCTAGTTATGTTCTAGTTTGGATCTGTAACTGAATTATTCTCCTAGCAACAATTTATATTCTAATTTCCAGCAGAGAATTTTTTATCCCACTATTTTTTTCAGGTAACTAGTGAGTTTTCCCGTGAAGGGTCTGGGAATTTTTACTGCTGTTATTAGACTGATTGTATACTCCAACTGATATCTTTTGATCTGAAGATGCAAACGATAAATCTTCCTCTTTTTCCCCCCTTCCATTTGAGAATTGATTTTCCAGAAAAAGGGTAGTAAGGGTTGGAAGTTCAACCGAACTTACAGAACCCACTTCTAACTCATCTCCAAGTTTTGCCTCAGATTGCCCATTATTGTTACATCAAAGCTACACGCACAATCGAACGCGTAAGATATTGAAATTTAGAAGTTGGAAGCAAAATAATTCGTTTAGTTTGCAGGAGGGAGTACAATCATGAAGGCAATAAAAGGAAATGAGAAGGCTGTAGGTTGACTCGTTGATGCTAGAGAAATATCATTAATTGACTGTTTTCCGATTTAGTATGTAATAAGTATTCACGGGATATCAAATTATGTAAACCTTTTGGTAGCACATCCCTACTTTCTTCTGCTCAATATGAAAATTTCTCATATTCATTTTTTACGGGCTCATATATTCCATTTTATCATTTGATATATAGGATTTGTTTCCAAACTATTGGAGCACGAAGATATTTGTTAACTAATCACATCTGGATGTTTTTACTTATTCTTTAATTTTTTTTATTTTACTCATGTAGTGTCCTCGATATTACTTGTTGTTGCCTGTTTTATTTTTATTAGCTGGCTGTTTTTCTTAAACACTTGTTTGAAGTAGAATATTTAGATTCTAAATGTCAATCATTTCAAAATTGGTATATTTTTGTTTAATTCTAATTGATATTTGTCACAAATTTGCCAAACCATTTGTTATGATATCTGAGTAGCTGATTTTTGTAACTTGGTTCTTGCTTGCATTTCGCATCTAATTATACTGGTTGGACTAACTGGTTTGTGGGAAATGTTTTCAGTTGTCGATATTCTCGGTAATGATTAAAATTTTCTCTTTTATGCAGGCATATGTTGACAAATATGTGAAGGGCTGAGTCAGCTTTTGAATCTGTGCATGCTGATTATCAATGCCTTGCCATGACAAAGCAGTGTTGTGCTTCAAACCTTCATTGTCTTGTAAATTTTTTGGCTGCACATTGTACTTGACTTAGTGTTTCTCCTATGAATTTGAATATTTTGTTAGTATAGCATTGTCTTCCTGGTGTGCGACATAAATTAGATAGCATTTTGGTAAAGGTCTTATCCCTTCTTGATATGTTGTTATCTCCGACATCTTTATATGTTAAGACTTATGGTGCTTGAGCCATTTTTGACTGCAGTTATAAGTATGGACAGTTCTGTAACGATTCTATGGTGATCAGCTGTTAGCTCTTGTGGCAATTGCGGGTGGTGTTATTTTGCAGGCATAATGTACTTTACTTACGAAATCCGAGCTGTATATGTTCGGCTTAATTCAGTGTAACTAGTAGATTGACACGATTTGTCCATAGGTGTTGGTTTGCGTAGTGAGTCTAGTGACGCAGTAATGCTTTTGGTTAGTGTTTTACCGACGAAATTGCGGTTTGATTTTTGCTCCTTTCATTCTTTTCTCGACCGCGTAATATTTATTCTTGTGCTTGAGCTTGTAAGTAATGGACATTGCAAGGCACCTTGATCAGTTTTTGACAAATGAGCATCTACGCACAATAGGTAAGTTTCTCCTTCAGAAAGTTACAAGCTGAATACCTGTGCATCTCAAAGCTCCTTAAAAGAAGATGAAATTTTATGATTTTAACGCGGTAAATACAATCAATATGCAATATTATTCCAGGAATCTAATACAAGGCAATTGTTCATGGACAATTGCCAGAAATCAGAAACACTGCTCGTTGGAAATCTCAACCACCTTAATTCACAAAGCAAAAGTGCTTCGTTTGTAGACGGAACATCATACTGCTCCATATAAATTAATCTATCTTCAGTTCTAATGATTCTCATCCACAGTGACTCAACATAAAGATCGTCTTCAGTTTATTTCTATTCAGCCAGCATCACCGACGCAAGAGTTGTACTGATTTATATCTTGACTATCCTTGCCCCTCCAGAATACAATCTGACTATCTTTAAACAGAAGAGGAACGCAAGGCACCAAATCCTGCAACGAGTTAAAAAGCCGACAGAAGCTGAGAATTGAGAAGAATTGAATATCTACACAAGTATCTTTTCTATTGAAAACTTCAATTGCTAACATAACAAATACTGCTGTAAAAAGATTAAATGCGGACAGAACACTTCTAGTTCTATTGGTGCAGATAGAACCCCTAATCGAACTTTTATTTTTTTGATCCTTTGAAGAGTAAAAATAAAATAAAAAAATCACTCTGGGGATCTATCAGAACTTGGGCAATGGTACCGGGTGGTCTATCCTCGCCAACAGAACTACAGGGAGCCTGTCCAAAATTGGGCTATAGTACAGGAGGTCCATCCACAGTCAACCCTAACGAAAAACTCAGCAACTGAACGAATAACCGCTACAATTGTCATATGTGCACAGTATACGTACTCTGAGCTTCACGCCAATTTTCTTGCAGTCACTAGTTTCAACATGGGAACAGTCAAGTCTTACAACCTCCGCTGATTCGAAGGCCTCCCTGACTCTCTGCACCACATTGACATATACACCATTCCTTGCTACATGGATAAAAAAAAGAATCAATTTGTTGTTAATCAAGGAGACGAATAAAGCAGCTGACTAGGACATACTGATAATATTATTATAGAACTTTTCGAGGCTAAAAGGGCGAAGGGGTAAAGCATATATAACAGCATGCATCAGAGTAACTTACTAAGCTTCATCAAAGCTGGAGAGTTCAAGCCTCTATTTCTCAATTCCTTCGTCTCCTCAAAGGTCAGACCATCAGCTACATTTTTAACCAGCCTTGGATAAATTGGTGCCAATGGTTTCCATAGCATCAAAGGAATGACAGGCCTTTGTTTAGGATCATAGTTTCGACCACGATACAAAAGTATAATATTAATTTTCTGATAAATGATCTTTCCACCTGTTTTATCCTGACAATGAGTCACATATTATAAGAACTAGGCTCCAGTAGTGTAGGCGATGGATAGGAAACATTTACAGGATATATAGTCTTCATATACCCTGTATTGCTACCTCGAGGTGGAAGCAAATGTTGTCCATGTCAAGGGTTGGTACTCCAAGACACTTAATTCTCACGGCTTCAGCTCTCCTCCAGTGGTTGTGGATATCATCTAGCAAGTTATGAGTTACGCCACCCTTCCCTGAAATTGAGCATAATTTGGAACAATAATTTTTCGCTCAATTCTATGTTTGAGATAAATAATCAAAACTAGCAAATTAAAAAACAACGCTTATAAATTAGCCCGCCGAAGAGGAAAATAAAGCCATGAGTTACATCACCACCACCCCCCCCACCCCCCCACCCCCACCCCAACCCCTCACAAAAAAAATCATGTCTGAAAACATACAAAGAGTCATTAGCAGCAGTACAATGCATCTCATAAGGACGGTGCTCATTGTTTAATAAGAGGCACCCTAAGCTCTCCCCACATTGAAGTGCAAAATATGTTTAAAACGACGCAAATGCCATGCTTTGAAAAGAAGCAGTGAGGAACATGCCTGATGCTTTGCAGTATTCATAACAAGGGTTTCCTATGAGGATTAGGCATTTGAAGTGTTGATCTAAAGTTGTATGATTTTAGATATGAAGTAACTGGTAAGGTAATTTCTTCTACACACCAATCAACATTCTATGTTCTACAGCAAGATCCCTCAACTGAGATTGTTGTCGGGAAACCAGGTCCTTAGTTCAACCAAGATGGCTGAGTCAGAATGATTGTGAATACAATCTGACTAACTTCTTATTCCCGCATTTGTTAAGAAAAAAAGACGAGCACAGAGAACGAGAAAAACGTACATTTCAAGGAAAAAATGGTTGGAGCTACAATAATTTCATGATTGGAATGAAGAAGAAAACATAAGCGACGAAAAGAACTAGACAAATATGTACTATTCCTGTAACATTTTAGACATGATGTTAATACATTCAACTTCCTTTCAAAAAAAATCTTTCCATTTGCAACCCATCTTTAAATAAAAATCTGCACAAGGACTATAAATAGTTGAATATGGATCTGGATATATGCATGTGACTTCAATGCAAGCACAGAGCACAACTGTACTCGGGTGTATGAGTTTACAGTTCACAACTTTGGTAAAGAAAATAAATGGCTAGAAATATATTCAACATATAACCATAAATGCAAACAAATTAACAACATAGCGATATATTTCTAAGGATATATGCACTTTAACACTCTAGCATTTCACCTGTTTCTGACATTTTACCCCAAAGTGCAAAAAAGTTGACATTAATTTCTTACAACATAGAAAAGTGGATGAGCAACATTTCTTTTATTACCAATTTTCAGTTTAGTTTTTTTAATTTGGAGAAAGTAAAGACAAAAACCTGACTTCGGGGCATCTTATCGTCAAGAATGTTCAGTTTAGTTTTTTTAATTTTGAAAACTTAAAAGTATCATGTTCACAAAATAGAAGATCAAGGTATCAAAGTGCAAACCCCTAAATCAAACACAACTCAATTTGGTGCAAAAAAATTACTTAATCTATCAACATTCTTCAATATTTTCACCCAAATAATCACATTTCAAGTTATTTAACACTTCCCAAAGGCTACCAACATCCTGAAATGCTTACCACCAACATTTTGCACATAAAGATCAAAGTAGTACCCAGATTGATTTGCCGAGAGCAATCACTATTCCGATACCTCTCCACGAGCTCGGCGACCTCCCCCTCCGTCAACGGCTCCCCCAATCTCTCCTCCCTCTCTCTCAAAACCCTATCTTTCTCAATCTCCTCATCGCAACTCGCCTTAACTCCGTCCCATTTCCGGTCCAGTCGACCGGGCCCAAACGGAGAGAACCGAGGAGGTTCTCTGAACCCAATTGCTTTCGCATTCGGGTCGGATTCGGAGTAGGAGTATCGGAAATCGAAGGGTAGGTCAGATTTGATCAGGGGTGGCTTGGTTTTAGAGGGAGCTGGGGGTTTTTTAGGGTTAGGGTTTTTGGGGGGGTTGGGGATGGGGGAGAACGGGGGGTCGTAGGGGCCACGGGATTTGGGGCGAGAAAGAAGGGAGCTTTTTAGGGTTAGGGTTCTGGTTCGTTGAATTCGCTGCATTTGAGATGGAGAAAAGCTCGCTGATGAGCGTAATTTTTCTTTTACGAACAGAGGAGGAAGACGATGCGAATTTTCCAGTTGGGCCCTCGGATATTCTAGAAATGGATTATGTAACCATCAATGAGACTGGGCTGTTGTGAATGGGGTTTGTACTCCATAAAGGGGCCCATCTCAAACTACAAAAAGTTTAGGATTAATTTGAAATAAATACTGATATTTGATAAAGGGGCTGTTAGTCAATTGACACATTTTCATATAAAATGAGATCATTGTTAGAGTGGAATAATTTTTCGGTAGTGGGATATTTTCGTGGGATAAATAGGAACAGTTTTGTAAAGCGGGATATTTTGATAAAATAACGTGAGGTAAATTTTTATAATCATGAAGTATATGTTTATGTATTTTGTAAATACTATTTATGTATTTTAAACTTATTATTATTGATTGATAATTGCTTACAAGAATGTTCTTTACTATAAACTAACTTTTGGTTAGACTATAAGATATTGACAATTATTATTATGATGATGATCTAATGATGGTGATAACCATAATAGGAAAAAAGTAAAAAAATATAAAAAAATAACAAAATAAATATGGGTTCTAGTTTTGTTAGACTAGAACTCTCATTTTGTATAGAAAAATAAAAAAAAGTGGGATAATTTTGTACAATTATTTAATCCTAGTTTTGTTAGAGTTCTACTTGACTAATGGTGTGAAAATTTTGTATAGAAAAAATAAAAAAAGTGGGATAATTTTGTACAATTATCCCAATTCTAGTTTTGTTAGAGTTCTACTTGACTAATACTGTAAAAATTTGTTCTAGTTTTAGTTTTATTTGACTAACACCGATTTGCAACAGTTCGGATCGGTTTCGAATTATAGATGGTTCGGTTCGGTTATTCAAATTTTGGTAAAAACCGAACCGAACCCACCGTTGCACACCTCTAGTCATTTATACAAGTAATTAATAATACTACGAAAATACTTTAATTAATTCGGTATAAGAGAACAAATTATTGGCATAAATTTTTTGAATAAATAGTAGTATACATTCTTGATATGGCGCAGATTATGCTTGTTGAAGAGCATAATTAATAAGCTAGAGGGGAAAGGGAAATGCTATAGGGGGCCCACTATAGAGAAAATCAAGTGATACGTGTCGCACTACAAATTTTAAAGTAATGCAAACAGCTAGCAGACCATATTACTAGTACAAACAG
>BQKN01000595.1:208515-220691 GCA_022839385.1 Asparagus kiusianus
GTGGACTGACACAACCCTCCTTTGACGGAGACCGGAACAATATTGTCACCGAAATTTTATAAATATAATTTCTTGACCCTTGAGCCTTGAGCCGTCCCATCGCCCAACTTCCCATCGCCCAAGACTCACAATTTATCGAACAAAGTAAAAAAAACAAAAAACTCCATTCTTTGTTTGGTGTAACTACTTCAGCCGGATGAGAGACTGACCGACAGACTACTGGTTGTGGACTGACGCAGAGCTCTGCGTCGACTGTGGCTGCAACAGCATTTGACGGAGAATAAACACCCTTTGACGGAGGGAGACTGCAACAGCTACCAGCTACTTCTTGCAGGCTCGACAGACTACTGGCTGCGGGATGCTGTGGACTGACACAGCCCTCCTTTGACGGAGACCGGAACAATGTTGTCTCCGAAATTTTATAAATATAATTTCTTGACCCTTGAGCCTTGAGTCGTCCCATCGCCTAACTTCCCATCGCCCAACTTCCCATCGCCCAAGACTCACAATTTATCGAACAAAGTAAAAAATAAATAAAAAAACTCCATTCTTTGTTTGGTGTAATTACTTCAGCCGGATGAGAGACTAATCGACAGACTACTGGCTGCGGGATGCTGTGGACTGACGCAGAGCTCTGCGTTGACTGTGACTGCAACAGCCTTTGACGGAGACTGAACAGCCTTTGACGGAGGGAGACTGCAATTGCTACCAGCTACTTCTTGTAGGCTCGACAGACTACTGGCTGCGGGATGCTGTGGACTGACACAACCCTCCTTTGACGGAGACCGGAACAATGTTGTCTCCGAAATTTTATAAATATAATTTCTTGACCCTTGAGCCTTGAGCCGTCCCATCGCCCAACTTTCCATCGCCCAACTTTCCATCGCCCAAGACTCACAATTTATCGAACAAAGTAAAAAAAAAAACTCCATTCTTTGTTTGGTGTAACTACTTCAGTCGGATGAGAGACTGACCGACAGACTACTGGCTGCGGGATGCTGTGGACTAACGTAGAGCTCTGCGCCGACTGTGGCTGCAACAGCCTTTGACGGAGACTGAACAGCCTTTGACGGAGGGAGACTACAACAGCTACCAGCTACTTCTTGCAGGCTCGACAGACTACTGGCTGCGGGATGCTGTGGACTGACACAGCCCTTCTTTAACGGAGACCGGAACAATGTTGTCTCCGAAATTTTATAAATACAATTTCTTGACCCTTGAGCCTTGAGTCGTCCCATCGCCCAACTTCCCATGGCCCAAGCCTCACAATTTATCGAACAAAGTAATTAATATTACTACGAAAATACTTTAATTAAGTCGGTATAAGAGAAAAAATTATTGGCATAAAAATTTTGAATAAATAGTAGTATACATTCTTGATATGACGCAGATAATGCATGTTGAAGAGCATAATTAATAAGCTAGAGGGGAATAGGGAAATTCTATAGGGGGCCCACTATAGAGAAAATCAAGTGATACGTGTTGCACTACAAATTTTAAAGTAATGCAAACAACTAGCAGACCATATTACTAGTACAAACAGTTTAAAAAAAAAAACAATAGCCATCCATAAATTGCAGAAAGGGGAACCCTGAAACAGTAACCATCCATAAATTGCATCTCAAAAAAAAAATGCATAGACAAGTATAATTTATTTGAATAAATGGCATCTCGTGTCTCAACCTCACCACATGCTTATAATTCAATGGGTTCTGGTGGGAGTTTTGGACGGAGTGTAATAAGAAGAGCACCTCAGCAGAAAAGATGAAAAAATTAAACATTACTTTCTTTATTGATCGCGGGCCCCACTCCCATATGCCCCAAGCCCATTCAATAAAAACCCAACAATACTCTCACATGAACCACGTCTCATCTTTCCCCCAATCTCTGAGAACCTCCTCCTCCACCTCGCCGGAGTTCGACTTCTGGAACCTTAGCAACAACCCTGACCAGCTCCACCCCCCCAAATCTCCAGAACCCAAGCCCAGCCCAGAACCCGAATCCAAGCCCGAACCCGAAACCCAGCAACCTCCGGTCCCAGCTTCTCCAGAATCCCCCATTTGCTCTTCGAACCCTTCCCTCTCCTCCAACCGGTTCGAAGAGATGGAAGGATATTTTCAAGAAAAAAAAGAACCGTTCTCCGTTCAAAGGGGATTGATCAGGTCAATTTCTTACTCACCATTGCCTGTCAAGATTGAATCTTTATGCGATTTGCATTTTCCCATGTCTCAGATAGTTATAGCAGTAGTAAATTACAACATGGATTGTGGTTAGCAGTCATCAAACACTGCACAGTAGATGTTTAAAATCATTCTTTTATTAGACAAGTCCTTTGAGATTTTGTTAATTGGCTTGCCTGTAGAAGGTTCTGCTTTAAAGAAGAAGAAACAGAGTGAATCTTACTTTTAAGAAATCGCCTAACTCATTAATTAGAGTCATCCTTTTTGTGATTATGTGTGATTCTATATGTCTATGATTAGTCAACCGTGCATTTAGCATAGTTAACAAGTGAGAAAAATATTAAACAACTATCGTGCATCAACTTTTTTAGAAAATATTAGTCTGCTGTCGACTGACGCCTCCACTGTGGCTGCATCAGCAACAGCTTTTGACCTTTGACAGTGAGCAGCTGCGTCCACTGGCTGAGCAGGGACTGACGCTCTGCGTCCACTGGCCGCAACAGCCTTTGACCTTTGACCCTTTGACGGAGACACCTCTTGAGCCCCATCCCTCAGTCACATCTACCAGTATATATCTGGCATCTCCCCATAACATTCACATCTCCCAGTCCCAACCGCTAACAGTCGGCAACATGGCGGCTCCGGTTACATCTCCTCCTATCGAAAAGGTATATTTTCTCTTTTTAGATATCCCCGAAACATTTATAACTGTTCCCATCTCCCCATACCAGTCAACAGACCAGTCCTATCGGATTGGGATCCTCTACTAATGAGGAGCTTTCCTAAGATCTCATCATGAGATTTTGCCCATTGATTTATCAATCAAAGGTTACGATCTGCTCATGAGGAAAAGTAGGAGGAAGAGAATGAGATATTGACATTTGATTGATAAATCAAAGGTCAAAATCTCCTCATTTGGAGATCTTAAGAGGATCCTCATTAGTAGTGGATCCCAATCCAGTCCTATCTCCCTATACCAGTCAACAGCCTTTGTGTGATAAAATTAGATAGGGGTGAATAGTAACTACAACGTATATGTTGCCCGAAGAGATTTTTTTACCTGCAACATACAATGCATATTTATGTTTTTTTTCTGACAAGTGAAAGGATGTTGGCCATGGGGGAAGTCTGCGGCGCAGGCGGCGACGGCGGTTATGCTTGTGGATGATGCGGAGGCGGAAAAATTCTAAAAATAGACCGATTTTGTTAAATATTTAGCAAAATCAACCATTTTGCCAAATATTTAGCAAAACCGACATCTTTTTGGCCAACAGGCCAAAAAGAGGTCGATTTTAAAAAAAAGGTGCAGAAATCATACGGGACTACTAGTCCCGTATGATTTCTGTGCACTAATCAAGGATTAGTGCTGACAGAAAACATACGGGACTAGTAGTCCCGTATGATTTCTGTGCACTAATCTTCGTATTCAATCAAAAAACCCATCCGGAGCTCATCAGCTCCATGCTCACCTCCTCAAATCCTCATCCTCCTCCATCGTCACCTTCATCTACTCCTCCCTCGGCCTCATCGACTAAGCCCTTCTCTCCTCGGACTACATGGGCCGCATCAACGGGCGGGAGATGGTGCTGGTCCGCGAGCCCCTTAACCCATTTGATCCCAACGCCATCAAGGTCCTCAAGTCATGCGCTGCTCTTCGAGCGCGCAAGCTCGGCGAATCCCTTCATGGGTATGTGATTGTGTTGGGTCTGGATTCCGATCTCTATATCGACAATGATAACAATGATAGAAAACGTACGGGACTACTAGTCCCGTATGTTTTCTGTCAGCACTAATCCTTGATTAGTGCATAGAAATCATACGGGACTAGTAGTCCCGTATGATATCTGCACATCTTTTTCAAAATCGACCTCTTTTTGGCCTGTTGGCCAAAAAGAGGTCGATTTTGCTAAATATTTAGCAAAATGGTCGATTTTGCTAAATATTTAGCAAAATCGGTCTATTTTAAAAATCTTTCCGGCAGAGGAGACGTCTGCGCGGGCCGTGACGGCTGCTGCGCGTGCTAAGGAGGCGTCTGCGGCGGTAGCTGCGCGGGCTTAGGCGGCGACGACGGAGGAGGTAGCGGCTGCGCGGGCCAAGGCGTCGGCTGCGACGGAGGTGGCGACTGCGCGGGCTAAGGCGGCGGCGACAACTAGGGTTGCGCGGGCTCAGGCGACGGCGGCGAATGCGTGGGCCAAGGTGGCGGTGGGGGCTGCGCGGGCCGAGTCGGCGACGGCGGCTGCACGGGCGGAGGCGGCTGCGCGGGCCGCAGTGGCGGCGGCGACTTATGCGGCTGTGACGGGCGGCGGTGTCGGGGCTAATGACAAGATTATTTGTTTTCCTTTTTAAATTTGTTTTTCATTTCAAGTTTATATTTTTTTCTAACGGGAACTGTTGATGTAGAGGCTCAAGACACTGCGGATATTGATTTACGCGTTTTTAGTTTTTACAATCGAGTTATGTTAGACAACTAGACAGGTAGCAAAAAGTCCGATCTTTTGGTGGTTATTGTAGACGCGATCATCTTCAAATTCCGATTAGGTGTAATGACTTGTTGTATTGTTGTGACGGGGGCAGTCATTATTGCCCTCGGCATATGTCTAACCTATATCGAGGCAAAACTTATCAATGACAGTGCTCCCGTTCTCGCCTGCTTCTAGGCTCACATCTAGTTAGTTGATTTTTTGCTGTTGATCTTTCTATTTACTTTAGGCTCACATCTACTTAATTGATTTTATGCTGTTGGTTTTTCTAGTTAGTTGATTTTATGTTGTTGGTTTTTCTATTTCCTGTAGCTTAGTACTGTTTGTATCAATGGAAGAGACTTTATAATTCCATTGATACAAAAAGTACTCAGCTAAAGGAAATAGAAAGACAAATATCATAAAATCAGCTAACTAGAAAGGCCAACATCATAAAATCAACTAACTAGATGTGAGTCTAAAGGAAATAAAAAGACCAACAGCATAAAATCAACTAACTAGATGTGAGCTTTTAGATGTGAGCCTAAGAGCGGGCAGGAGCGGGAGCACTGTCCTTGATAAGTTTTGCCTCGACATAGGCTAAACATATGCCGAGGGCAATAATACCTGACCCCGACACAACAGTACATCAGGTCATTACACCCAATCGGAATTTAAAAATCTCCAGCAAAATAGGAAGTGCAATTGTAATGCTGAAGATGGCCGTGTCTACAATAACCATCATAAGATCGAGCTTTTTGCTACTCGTCCAGTTGCCTAACATAACTGCAGTTGTAAAAACTAAAAAATACGTAGAGCAATATCTGCAGTGTCTTGAGCCTCTGCATCAACCGTTCCCGTTAGAAAAAATATAAACTTGAAATGAAACAAATTTAAAAAAAAAACAAATAACCTTGTCATTAGCCCCGGCACCGGCGCAGTCGCATAAGCTGTTGCCTCCACCGCGGCCCGCACAACCGTTGCAGTCGCCTATGCTCGTGCAGCCGCCTCGGCCCGTGCAGCCCTAGCCGCCGCCTTGGCCCGCATAGCCGTCGTCGTCGACTCGGCCCGCGCAGCCCCCACCGCCATTTATGAACCAAAGAAATCATAGCAATCCGTGAGTGTACACACACATACATACATACGAGAAAAGGGAATATTCGTATTATTCTTCAAGTATGCCACTATATAGAGTTTAACAAAACAAACCCAAAAGTACTGATTATAAGGTTGTACTTTAGGATTGATGGCTAGTTTAACCTTTTACTCTGTATACAATCCGCTGTTTGTTTGGGTAATGTAGAGGGAGGGGGGTACATATATAATCACTTCCATGCATGTTAATTGGTCTTCTCGACGAGTAAAGATCCTAGATCGGTTAGGTTTACCATCAAGCCCAGCTCGAGTCTCAATCCGTCATGCTTAGATCGTACAATTCACAATTCTAAACATCCTCAAGTCTAGCTTCATCGAATCTTCTGGGCTCGTGAGGATTATTATCCTTGAGAGCATTCCAAACTCAAGTGATCGAGTTTGATGGCGTCAACGGCGGTGAGCAGAATTTCCAAGTTGCATGGATGAGGAAGTTGGAGAGGTGAGGGGGAGATCAGATGACCAGAGCACGCATAAATTGGAGAATATCTAGATTCTGGGGATAAATTTGCAGAGTTAACAAAACTTAATTAAAGTAGTTTTAAGTTGTTCCGTATCTTGTAACATTAATTGAGGTATCAGTCCATTTGAAACAAGAGCAAGGTTTTTATTATAGGGTAGGAAAGAAAACCGAGTGCTCGATCGTTTCTCTATAAAACCAGCGGCTAGCGTAGCAACTTGATATCACACGAGAACTAAGACTCAGGAGTGTGTGTGGGTGGGGGGGGGGGGGGAGGAATTGAGTTGGGGTTGTCCACGGCGGCAACCGAAATCGGCAATATCACCGGCGATGATCGATGTACGATGACGACGGAGATCGATGACGACGAAGACACCGGTAACAGAACCTCGCTCGGATTCTCTCCATCGTCATCTACGTGCCGTCCTTTACTTCCATCTCGTATGCTTTTGAAAAGGAATGGTGGCAGATCGGGTATCGGGTTCGAGATCTCAACCCAATTCGGCAACCATCGCGCCTCCGTTGCTACCATGGGCCGCCGGCGTCAGGTGCTTGATGACGCCATCGCCGTTCTCCGTTCAAAGGAGATTCAGGCCACTTTCTTACTCATTGCCTGTCAAGATTGAATTTTTATGCGATTTGCGGTTATGAGATGGGTATCTCTAAATTTTGACAGCTTGATTGAGTAATTGATGGAGTTATCTGTTAATTTTAGAGTGAATGTTTGATGGAACTAACGTGTTCGTACAATTAGCGACTGCTTCATGAATAAATTTTCTAGCTTCTTTATTTTTTATACTTTGATATCTATTTTATTATGTATACAAGGGTGTAATTAATTAGTGATATTGTAATTTCTGCCAATGCCGTGGAAATCCCTCTGATAGCCAAGAATGCAAGCCTCAAAATGGGCAGTTTCATCACCGAATCCACGCACAAAGGATTCGTGCGCCATAGTTGATCTTGGAACCCACAGCTAGGAAGTTTCAACTAATCAATTGAGCCAAACCAAAACATAGCTCAAGGAAAACACTATGGTGAAGAATGAAATGCCGTGAGAATATATTTTGTGCATAAGCCATGTTTTCAAGAACACGGTGATGGTTGACGCGAAGTAGTATTGGTATGATGAATGAGGAGATGAAATTGAGATGTTAGCAATGATCTTTGTGACAGTTTTAATAGGAACTGTTGAGGAGGCTAATATGATGGCTTTCACTGTGAATGAAGGAGATGAAGCATGTGTGATCCTTCTGAAATCACGACAGACCGTATAGAAATCTTCAAGTAAAGTAACTCAGTTCGCCATTAAACCCAGAAATGATAATAGGAAAATATAAGATACCCATCAGGACTTGGAGCTTTATCTCCATAAAAGACAGAAAACAGCTTTCTCAATCTCTTGTTAAATGAGGGGGGAGACTCTAAATTTTGTGGTGACGATCTAGTAGATAGTAGAGGAAGTTTGAATCTGTTTACAAAATTGGTTGATTAGTTGCTATGAAGCACGGACACGCATAACATGAAGCCGTGTCGTGTCGTGTCCGTGTCGGACACACGTGTCGAACACGTATCCTATGTATTTTTTAGGATTTGCCTCGTGTCAGCGTGTCGGATGGATGACCGTGTCGGATCCGTGTCCTTGCTACATAGATTAGTTGTGCCGAGGATGTCTTTTTGTGCTTGCTGACAACTTGAAGGGCTTGTCTCTCGGAAAGAAGAGTCAAATGTATATGTTGTGTTGTTACAGGCAAGAAAAAATGCAACATAATTTTAAATCCAACATCCTACAAGTACTTGCATTTCTTCCATATAAAATTACATATGACAAGGTTCTTGGGATATACACCAAGCTAACTTAATACCTGTCGATACTTTTTTTTTCTCATTATGCCATGCAGGCTATTGGTCTTGAAGGTGATGATCGAAAATAGGAAGATGCTGCTAGAGTTTTGGAAACAACAGTCAAACACTTCGGGAAGCTTGACATTCTTGTCAATGGCGCAACAAGCAATTTTCTCATATCTCCAGAGGATTTGTCACCTAATGGAATTCGAACAGGTCCGGCATACTTTTTTGTGGTATTATAGTTCTTTGATTACCTAAGTAACTTTATTTTGAAGGTTTTGAGTCCAATAACATTGTCAACTAATCATTCAGTTATATCCATTGCAATTGACTTTTACAGTTATGGAGATTGATTCCATCGGCACATATACAATGTGTCATGAAGCTTTAAAATATCTAAAAGCAACGGCAGGAATAGGTCCATCTACTGTCAGCATTATATTGAACATAAGTGCTTCTTTGCATTATACCGCAGCATGGTATCAGATTCACGCCTCAGCTGCTAAGGTATAAATACATAATTAATTAGCGCAAATTACAAGGAACCCCTTTCATTTATAGCCATTGTACCAAGAAACACCTGCTTCTAAAAATTTACATGAGACCCCCTGGGTCATCTATGACTGTTAATTTTGTCGCAAAATTTTATTCTTCAGACATTTTGGTTGATGTTTCACTTGGATAGATGCCCGCACTTCAGAATACATGGATTTTTTTTGAAGTAAAAATAGGGCTGAAAGCCCTATCATTGAAAATATATATAGCTGCTGTTAAAAGTTTTACAAAAGAAAATATATTTGAAGAAACAGGCTCCTCCTCCGAGATGGGGGAAGCATAATCCTAGATAGATATATGTTTAGTACATTCTAGAATCAAGATAGGTAGCAGTTCATGCAGTTGATACGACCCTCTCTGCCTCTAGCTCTCTGAGACTGTATATCCCGTCAAGGGAGATTGGATCTAAAGCTCCGCAGTTAGAGAGAACTGAGGCTAACATGTGGTCTGATTGGTGACCGAGAGGGAGAGAGATTGAGCTTGATGAAGAGGATTTATTGCGCTTTGTCGATGAAGCCCGAGATCTGGATGCGGCTAGTTGACGGTTGAAGGTTTTGCGAGGAAAAGCCGTCCTCACCTTCGCCTTGGGGACGCTTCTCTTCTTGCGGCCCCCTGCTAGGTGCTTGAAGCCCGGGGGAATGGAGACTGATTATCTGTCTATGGGCGGGCTGGGGGAACTCGAAGAGGAGATGGGTCCTGAGCGTGGTGGGATGCCAGGCTGGGACACACAAGCTACGTTGGAAGTTCCAATGTCTTGGGCCCGAAGAAATAGAGACCACTTACCCTTATCAACCATCATGTTCTGTCCCTCCCACGTCACATCGATCAAATCGAGGCAATCACGATGGTGACCTAGATTGAGGAGGTTAGGGCCGGTTGGAGACTCCGCTACAGAACTATCTGCAGATTTGAATTTGAGATCTGAAATTACTCTTGTGCCCTTATCAGAAGACGGAATGAGAAGGAGAGGTTGAGTTGCTAGCTCTGGTGTTGGGGAAAGGATATGGGAGATCTGGTGTTGGGGGTGAGGATTTGGATTTTGGGAGTTGAAATAATGAAAACAAAGAAAAATTAATCTTGGATAAAGTAAAAGTCAGATATTTTTATCATTAGTCTAGAATACTGCATGTAGACAGTATGACCTCTACATCTGAAAAACCAATCTCCATTACAAAAAGTAAACGTTGCATTGTAGCCATGAAGGATATTTTTATCATTAGATTTTTTTTATTCTTTTAGATGAAGGGTTGTTTTATCAAACTTTTTAGATAAGGGCGTATCTTTAAAAACATGATGTAGATTAATGAGGTTTCTTGTAATTTACCCATTTAATTGTCTAAAAGATATTGTTTAGATAAGCTGACATGTTTTAACCTTGCAGGCTGCACTTCATCGCATTACCCGGTCTCTGGCTCTTGAGTGGGGAACCGATTATAATATTAGGGTCAACGGTATCGCACCGGGACCCATTGGAGGTACTCTTGGGCTTCAAAAACTTGTTCCAGATGAGGCACTAGCGAAAACAAGAGAGCAAATGCCTCTTTACAGAGTAGGGGAGAGATGGGATATTGCTATGGCTGCCATCTTGCTTCTGATGCAGGTTGGTACTTCTTTATTGTTTTTGACACCTTTAACCTATAGAGATTAATTTTAATAAGGCTAACATACCAGTTTGACCTAAAAACTGACACCATTTTCCCATTCTAGCCTAAAAACTGACACCGACGACACTCTAGCCTAAAAATTCACAAAAATGACGACAAGTAGGCCTATTCGACCAAAAACTTAAATTTGCCATTAGTTTAAGGAAAAAATTAAGAGATTTTTTTATATAGCCCCTCAACCTCTCATACTTTTTGGATTTACCCCTTCAAGTTTCAAAATTTGTTCAACCCCCCCCCCCCCCCCCCCACCCCGATCTCTTTCCTCTTTCTTCTCACCATCTTCTCTATTTGTTTCTCCTCTCCATCCTAAACCTGCCCCCCTCTCTTCCACTCTCTCCCCCTCCTCCATATCTCCAAATTTATCTCATCCTCTCCCTCTTTCTTCAACCTCACATCTTCTTCACTTTCTTTAACTTTTCTCTGAATGTTTGATGTTTGGTTTGAGAGAGGAAAAGGAGAATGATGGGTCCTTGTTATAGAATATTTAATGTTGGAGATTAGGATGGAGAGGGAATGGGAGAGAGAAAGAGGAGCACGGAGAGAGAATGAGAGAGAGAAGGGAGGTTGGAGATTAGGAGGAGAAGATAATGGAGATGATGAATAGAGAAGGTAAGAGTGAGGATATGAGTAAGGAGGGAGGAGTTGGGAGAGGAGGGAAAGTAGGGAATATGAAAAAGAGAATGGAGGAGATGATAGGAAGGATAAGGAGGAGATGGTGGGAAGGGAGAATTTTTTCATAAATTTTAAAATGTGGGGACGGTGAGAGGGGTTAATCTGAAAAATATGGGAGATTTGAGGGGTCTATATGAGAAAACTATTAATTTTTCACCTGAGAATTATCTCTAACTAGGATAGGCCTATTTGTCGCCGTATTTACGAGTTTTTATGCCAGAGTGTTGTCAGTGCCAGTTTTAAGGCTAGACAGGTAAAATGGTGTCAGTTTTTAGGTAAATCTAGTATCTAAGCCATTTTACTAATGTAAACCACAGTATGTCCTTCATGTTTTGAACTGTTCAGGATGGTTTACTTGTAACATGGATTTGCTACTACATGTTGTGTTATCTAAGACCAATATTAAACAAGAAATGTGCAATTTAAACTTTATTGCCTGGAACTTAATGAATTTTTGTTTTCAACTAATTTTTCTTCTTTGCCGCCAAAAATTATTTTTGCCCCTTTACTTTTTCATTTTTGAAACAAAAAATTTCCCCCGGGAAAGAGGACATGTCTGACATTAGTGGCACCCACTACTCTCCTTGAAGGGAAATGAGGCACATGCCCCAACTTATTGTAGTGTTCCTTTTTTCTTTGTTACCTTCCCCTTCCTTTTGGTCTGTATACCTTGAGTCACACTAAACTTCCCTCAATCCAGTCACTAGCACTTAGCACCCTTGAAATGCCATTTTCCAAAAGATAAAGGTCGTGCACGTATTTGACACAATTACTTTAGTGTTGAGCACAATTATCACATTGATATATTTGTATCTGCAGCGGGCTTTTAGTTACATGAATTGAACATATTCAGAGGAAAAACAATTAAACTTTTCAAGCTCAATGAAGCCCGTATTACAGAAAAGACCATAAAACAAAAAGGGAGTTGAAAGCTCTTGAGGTTTCCCACAGCTGAAACATAGGAAATTTTATTTACAGTATAAGAATGGAACTGATATCTAACGCATGAAAATTTAGTTTATCCATCATTTATTTCCGGTAATAGTTAGCTTCCACCTTTTTGGGTAAAAACTAGCGTATGACTAAATGTAATTTATTTTGCGTTCCATTGCAAAGATGCTTCCCCATTACAAGTAGGTACTAACTTCCTATATTTTCTTTAACCTATTATTTTGTTCAATGTATT
>BQKN01000597.1:0-34021 GCA_022839385.1 Asparagus kiusianus
TCTATTACCACCTCAATACAAAAGACAAGTGGGACGATCTCACTCAGTACAAAAGATTACGTGAGATGGGAGTTTTAGATGGACAAATTCCACTTTGCTGTAGGCAAGTAATTTCGGATCTAATTAAAGTAAATTTGATTTTGAATTTTAATTATGGTATTAGAAGCTAACATTTTATTATTCACGCAAATGGAGCATCCAAAAATGCTACGATGAGGTCCCAGCAAGACAAATTTTTACAGAGGAAAGCTCAACCTGATTTTTTAGGTATCAAAATTTAATTTAAGTCAATTTAAGCTATCGATATGTTTCAAAGAGTTACTAATATATGGAATATTTTACAGTTCGAGTGGCAACCATACAGAACTTATCTACCTCGTCTACCACTAATTTGCATGGAGGGGCACAGTTAATGGAGAGCCAGAGTTCCTCTGATTTGCTTTGAAATTATGGAGATGCATGTGTCGGATCGTCTGTTTAGGAAGTTTGGTTTCGCACAGCATGCTCCGCAGGAAGTAGAAAAAAATAGAGAGAAAGGAGTCCAAGGGTGGGCATCAAATTGACTGGGCACTTGTACATAATCAGTACATTGAGAGATGTAATGAGCGGCATTAAGTATCGTCGAGCAGCTTTATCCTCTGATGGAGGAACAAATTATATAAGATGGTATTGGGGGATTACCAGAAGATGGATAATCACTCAAACTACACCTCCAGTCGACGAACTCGAGATACGTACCCAACAAGCAAGATACGTACCAAGGGGTGCAGATGATCGAGAATGGGTAAGTAAATTACGTAATAGTTTTTAATCCCTTATTAGCTTCCGGTTGCTTATATATGTATCTTTTGATGTAATTGCAGATAGACGCTATGGATGAGATAGAAGGGATTACAAATGAGGGTATAACTATTGCCAGAGGAGATTCAGTACATGTATTGGTATTACAGCAGATAGTGCGGAAGATTCATAGAGATCTTCATTGAACTCATGAGGATTAGCATGATGGTCACGAGTGGATGGCACGTGAGGAGAGTATATGTACGTCGATGAAGAAGAGGTGGAACTTGCTCACACGACAATAACGCTAGTCCGTCACAGCCTCACATGCAACTAGAGAACGAGCACGTACAAGCTCAAGTCGAAGGAAGACGTCGACGATGAGCGGGTACGAAGAGGAGACAACGGGGAGGGATGGACTTTTAGATTGTATGTGATAGTTTATTAGTTTTTCTGCTTAAACTCTATTTGTAACTGAATATACTTGATACATTTGGATTTGTTGGGAGTATTTTAGCGTTGTAGGTGTAAATTTTGATTTCCCGAAATGAGGGTTTCGTTTGTATTAATAAGAATAGCTTATTACAAACTAATGAATCGAAATTACAACAGAAGCGGAGGGAATGTCCTCCTTGTTTAACCTGGGGACTTTGGTAGCGATAGGACGCCTCGCTCGGTTCTCGCACCGAGTCTGCTTCCCTTAGACAATTCGATCAAGGTTGTTGGGGGAGCTGCAGTGCACAGTAGAAGCTCATGTCGGTTGAGTTTGAGTCTCCGAGTTCGATGGTGATCAGGGACCGAAGCTAGGAGAAGGTGCTACAGTGCAAAGATCATGTAGAGACCCCGTCGTCAACTCAGTCGAGAGTTGAGAGCTAATGGTCCAGCTAACTAATTGTATTAATCAATTAACTGTGAACCCCTTTCTTGTAGCTAGGAGAGGCTCTTAAATAGAGGAGAGATGGCGTGGTTGCTCCCTTGAATTATGGGATGTGACCATATACTGTTCGGAGACACCATGCTTCTCACTTGTACCATGAGTGGCTGCTTGATGGGCTCGGAGCACTGTACTCCTTCCCTTCACGCCGTGAGGAATAGGAAGGCCCATCCCCGTACGTGTGTAGATGGTAAAAATTACGTCCGTAAACTCTCCCGCGAGTCAGAACCACCCACTCAAATTAAGGGCGGGGCTCACCCACGGATTGGACTCACTAGCGCAAACCCAAACCATACGAGCCCCAGATTCATCCGCGGTTGTTGATCAAGGATTCACCGGTATGATCGACTCGCCCGCATGGGTCGAGGTCATCTAAATTTTCCTGCTTGCTCGACTCGCCCGCACGAGTCGAGAGTCGAATTCATACCTGACAGCCGCTACGCCGCATATAGGGATGGGCCTTCTTACTTCCCACGACGTGAAGGGAGAGAGCACGGTACTCCAACCCATCAAGTAGCCGCTCTTAGTACGAGTAACCAGTCGAATCCATGCAGTCACTAAATCCACCTGCACGCTCACGATTGAAGCTCGCCTCGCCTGCACGAGTCGGGAGCTGAATTCGCCTGCGAACAGCAGGCTGACTGGGCTCACTTGAGTACTTGACAGCCGCTACACTACGTACAGGGATGTGCCTTCCCGCTACAAGCACGATATGAAGGGAAGGAGTATAGTACTCCGTACCCATCAAGTAGCCGCTCACATTCCGAGTGACCGGTCGGTCGCCAAGCCTGCCCACAGGAGGCTCGCCTCGCCTGCATGAGTCAAGAGCTGAATCCGCCCGCGATCAACGAGCTCGCCGAACTAGTACCTGACAGCTGCAATAGCACGTACAAGGATGAGCTTTCCCTCTCCTCACGACGTAAAGGGAAGGAGTACAGTGCTCCGAGCCCATCAAGCAGCCGCTCATGGTACAGGCCAAAGGCATGGTATCTCCCAACAGTACATGGTCATATCTTATGATTCAAGGAGCAGCCACACCGTCTCTCCTCTATTTAAGAACTTCTTCCGGCCATGGAGAAGTGGTTCGATCAGCAGTTCAGCTCAACAGTTGAATTCTCTCATAGTCAATTGATTAATTCAATCAGTCGACTGAACCACTAGCTCTCGACTCTCAAAAGAGTCAACGACAAGCTCTTGCATAATCTTTGCACTGTAGCATCTTCTCCTAGTTTCGGGCCCTGATCGAGAACTTGGAGATTGAACTCTACCAACTCGAGCTTCTACTACGTACTGAAGCTCACCAGCAACCTCGGTCGGATCGTCCAAAGGAAGCAGACTCGGTACGAGAACCGAGCGAAGCGTCCTATAGCTACCGAAAGTCCCCACGTTAAACAAGGAGGGTATTCCCTCCGCTTCTGTTGTAATTTTCGATTCATTAGTTTGTAATAAGCTATTCTTATAAATACAAACAAAATCCCTATTTCAGGAGATCAGAAATTCACACCTACAGAAGATGGTGACTACAGTGGGAGAAACTATTTCTTCAGACGAAATGGTGGTAGCTCAGTTCGACGAGGTTGCTGTTGGGATGACTGTGGAGTCCCTAGAGATCGAGTTCGACCAAGCCAAGTACGAAGAGTACTTGTCTTCGTCCTCCTCTGATGGCAATGCATTCCGCAAATGCCACAGAGTCGTGCGTAGAGGCCGACCTCAAACGGTCAAAGCCTCCGCGCCTGAAGACTCTATCCGAGTCATATTGGGGGAACCTACTCCCTCCAAAGGCCACGCCAGAGGTCAAGAGCACGGGGCGAAAGCCTGCCAGATGGGTTGCTAAACGGCCCTCACAGACGCCTGCCCAGGAAGAAACAGTGGTTTATTCAAGCGCAGACCATACGTCCACGAGCCACACGGACGTTCCTCTCTCCCGAAGAGCTCGCCAGCAGCAACGTCAGGCCCTCGCCCGATAGGAAGCCTAAGCCTTCGCTTCATACGACGGCCTGAACTATCACCCAGGTTCGAAGAGAGTAAGGCGAAGAGGCAACTCGCCCAGCACTGGGAGGCTCTCCAAATTAGGCACGCCAACCAAAAGGGACGAGGCCGCCTGCGTGGGTGGACTTTGCTTTTCAGGTCACATCCCTGATGCAAACAAACCACCCCAAACGAGCAAACCTATCTGAATAGGTGAACCCTCAAGGGAAGGCGAGCCTTGCCATGACTCATTGATGGATAAGTGTAACAAACGGGAGGGCCTTGACCACAAAGACAAAGCAGTAGGCGATACCTCACAAACTCGCCTGCACGAGCCAAGGGTCGAATTCCGCCTGCACGTTGGAGTTCGTCGCGAAGACTCGTCTGTCAAGGCAAGCTCTCCCAACTCCACCACCTAAACATTCTGCCCAGTGTACGCTAGGGAGTACATCCAAAACTCTCTCGCGCGATCGCCCGGGCGACCCGTCTGACGTTAAGGGTTGTCACCAATCGTCCACAGAAGACCTCCGGGGTTACCTAACTCACAAACGCACCATACATGAGGCGAATCCTCAGTGCCACTACGAAAGGCTTATCCAAACACTACTCGTCGACTGCCGATGCATAGAAACGACGAAACCTTCAGTGTTCGAAAGGCTCTCTCAACGGCCTTCTCGGCTGAAACTTTCTCGTCGAAGACGTCATCACCAAAGAAGGCGCGCCGCCGACGATATGGAGCTCCCGTCCACTACAATCAACATGACGGACAGGGGTAAGGCCGTGCTTTTTGGTTCTCCGGATTCGGACTCCTTCCTGGGACCTAATCCTCCACTTGTCCAACGTGAACGAGATGGTATATACCGGCGCACTCGTAGTCGCACGGGGGTGACCATTGCGTTTGATTATTCAACCTTAGCACCTCCCTGCGACGGCGACGATGAGATTTACTCGGCAGCAGCTACGTCCCAAACATCACACTCAAGTCAGGACGCACTAGCAAGGGTACACATGGTTGAACCCACACAAGAACAGGCGGTGGCGCAAAGGTTTGAAGAACAACAGGCGACCATAGACTCCCTAAGAGAAATGTTGGAGCAGCTTCTGAACAAGAAGAAGAAGAAGAAAAGAACCCAGCACACCTTACCACGACAGACAGGGAGTAAAGAATGGATACCTTCCCATCGTCCGGCGACTGAAGCGGAGGATAATATTGGTCTACAATCCGATTACTCTTCCAAAACATCGCTAGGAACGTTGCATACTGGGGGTAGCACCTGCGACAAGAGGTTCGACGAGTTCCAAATCCAACTCAACACTTTGAAACTCCAGCAAAACATGAACAAGCTGAGGGTAGCCCGACCTTATCCTGTCGAATAGGATACAGTTCCATACCCAGCAAAGTTCAAGCCGATTAGCTTGGTACAGTTCGACGACAAAGGCTCACCCTCGCAGCACATTTATTATTTTATGGTGCAAACTGGTTTCCTTACAAGGAACAACACCATCCTCACCCGATTGTTCATCGGTACCCTCAAAGGGGTGGCCTTTGAATTGTTCCGCAAGTTAGAGCCCAACTCTATCAAGTCATGGGCCGACACGAAAAGACTCTTCCTGACCTGCTTCTTCGACGACGACACAGAGGTGTCGATGGCCACCCTCCTCACCAAAAAGTAACGAAAATTAGAGTCGGTCAACGACTTTGTGAAGAGGTTCAGGAACCGATCAGTCCATTGTCAGGACCAAGTCTCCGAATCCACACTGATCGAGATGTGCCGCAACAATCTCTCAATCCATATTCTATCCAAGGTTGGCGCGGTGGAAACCCAAACCTAGAAAGAACTTGTTCGTCAGGGCGAGTAAGTGGAAAACATGATCAAAAGGCAGAGGCTGAGGAGCCGCATCCTAAGAAAGAGGCCATAGAGCCGACCGCGCCAAAGAATCCTCCTCGAATAAGAGGAAAAGAGATCATAGCCGTCGATTCCACCCCGGAACCCAAAACAGCCCAAAGGCCGAAGCCCAGGCAATTCGAACAACGCCCTCCGCGGCAATACGATTTCAAAGAAGACCAGGTGGTGGCGACATTCGATACTCTACTCAAGAGCAATTGGATTAAATTATCAGAGGTCACAAAGCCCGAGGAGGCGAACAAAATCAATGACCCGAGTTACTATGCGTATCACAGATTCCTCAGCCACCACACCTCTAAGTGTTACATCCTCAAGGATAAGCTCCAAGCCCTCTACGATGCAGGAGTCCTAAAGAAGGAGAAGGTTCAAAAGCAGGTGACCACGAATATGGTCACCTTGAGCTTTGGGACGAATCTCCCAGAGGTCAAGGCTTCGGCAGGGATAACCCCTATCCCCAGGGTAGTCCTGAAAATCACTAATGACGATCCTCACAATCAACAAGGGAAAGGGTTGGTACCGCAGATTTTGCCAACAGGACAAGAGATGTGGGTCCACCCGGATCTCCTCAATGACAAGCAATGGACCTTAAAGCCCTCAAAAAAAGTTAAGGGCAAACCTTGCAATGTCATCTCTGCTATCCTGGGTGGAGATAAGACAACAATGACCACCCCCACAGACTCCGAGGAGGAAACCGCCGTCCTTGCCACTAGAGCCAGGAAGGAATTCGCCAAAGAGTATCCCGCGAGAGCGGAAGACCCTGCAGGGCCTCCCGTAAGGCCAGCTACAGCAGTCCTTCCGGGCATCGATAAACCAAGCTCGAGTAATCAACCTTTCCATTTCAACGTACTCGCGTAGCTGAAAAGCATCCCCGTGCGAATTACCATGTATGACCTCCTGCGGCTATCCAAGCCTACCCGGGAAGCCCTACAAGAAGCATTGGCCGACTCGAAAGTATTTGCCACCCACTTCTTGAGGGGAGAATACACGGAACAGGAATGTACGATGTGCTGCCAGACCACCGAGAGGCGCGTCCCTTGCATTACATTCACTCCTGAGAACATGCTCATCAAAAGCACCTCTCATGATCGACCATTGTACTTCACGAGGTACGTCGGTTCCTCGAAAGTGGACCGAATTCAAGTCGACCCAGGGTCTGCATTAAGCATCGTACCTCTGAAACTGATCAAACACCTGGGGGGTGCCCTCGAAGCATCTGTCCACAACTACCACAACTATCTTCGGCTTCAACGCCACGGGAACACGACCGCTTAGAAAAATACGCCTAAAGTGCCGGATAGGTGACATGAAGATGGAGGTGACCTGTTATGTCATCGACGCCGAACTATCCTACAATATGCTCTTAGGACGACCATGGATCCACAGTAACCGGATAGTCCCATCTACCTTGCATCAATGCTTAAAATATGTGGACGACTATGATCGCGTGAAGACAGTAGTAGCCGACAAGCAACCCTTCAAGGGCGTCAAAAACTACTTCACAGACTCTCTGATGTACCAAGACCCCGACGAGCCACTGGTCGAAGAACCGAAAAGCAGCAATGAGGCGGATAGTGAGCCCGAGTACGGCGACAGCCTAGTCCTGAACGATTTTGAGTCAATTGTAATCGGTTACGAAAGTCACAATGTAACCAACGCTGTTCAGGCAGAGGAGATTATCGTGAATGAGAAGTTTAACTTTACTTATTTGTCGTCTTGCTCCACATCCGAGGATGATGCGCCTAATAACCTAGTGTCAAAACTCTATAACGACCGCTCCCTGCACTTGCCTGTATGCTCGTCGTATGTCGTGAAGACACAACCGATCAAGTCATCACAAGCTGTACTTGTCGTACCGGCCTGGGATAACTACCAAAAGGATATTATCTTCGGACGAATCGATCACCCTTTGCGCACATTGTGAGACGAGTCTGAAGATGAGGACCTCACGCCTCAATTTTCACAGTACAGTCAAATCGCGAAGCGCATGATGAGCGATATGGGGTATGACCTCACTCGCCCAGAAGGTCTGAATTACGGCCGAGGGCGCAAGACAGTCATCCGACCTGCTTATGTACCGAAAGGCAAACCCTCAAATTACTTCAACAAGACTCGTAGAGGTTTGGGTTACTCCTCTTCCTCATCAGATCTGTTCTGTTATGTCAACGAGGATTTCGACTATGCGCGTTCGAGGGACCAATCGTCGACAACCTCGGTATGGGACTCAGATGTCAGCATAAGGGATTTGTTCGACAACCTTATGATCAACATGGCTGCAGTCGATCCTGCCGAAATGGCTGAGGACGAACAGGTTCCATTTTATGACGAGACATGGGATCACCATGTTAACGCTCAGTGGATCAGTCGCTTCGAGCGACACGAACCGCCGACCGAGGACAAAATCCTCCAAGTAAACATGGGCGACGAGGCCAATCCCTAACCCATATTCATTAGTGGCAGTCTACCTCCTCACGAGAAGAGGAAGACCTCATTGCCCTTATACGTGAATACATTGATGTCTTCGTAAGGAATTACGAGGATATGCCCGGCCTCGATCCACGGGTCGCCATGCATTGCCTCAACATCGGCTCAGACGCCAAACTAGTCAAGCAACAGCAAAGGTGGTTTCGTCCTCAAATCATGGAGACGATTGATGCTGAAGTGAAGAAGCTGATCGAATCTGGCTTCATCAGAGAGGAACAGCATCCCGACTGGGTAGCCAATATTATTCCGGTCCTGAAGAAGAACGGTAAGATTCACGCCTGCATTGACTTCAGGGACCTCAATACTACATGCCCTAAGGAAGAATTTCCTCTACCCATCACGGATGTCATCATTAATAACACGTGTGGATTTGAGAGGATGTCCTTCATGGATGGGTTCTCAGGGTACAATCAAATCAAAATGCACACTGAGGACGAAAAACACACTTCCTTCAGGACTCATATGGGGGTGTACTGCTACACTGTTATGCCATTCGGACTCAAAAACACCAGCGTAACCTACCAGTGCGCCATGAGCACGATCTTTTGAGATTACTTGCGAAAGACGATCGAATGCTATGTGGACGACCTGGTCGTGAAAAGTCGCTGTAAAGATGACCACCTCCAAGACTTGAGGGTGATGTTCGAACTCATGAGGACTCATCAACTCAAGATGAACCCTTCGAAATCATTCTTAGGGATGTCTAGTGGTAAATTCCTCGGTTTCGTTGTCACGACGAAAGGAATTCTGATTGACCCAGACAAGGTACGAGCTATTCAAGAGCTTCGGCTGCCCCGAAACCTTAAGGAGCTAAGTGGCCTTCAGGGACGATTAGCTTACATCCGGAGATTCATTTCAAATCTTTCAGGTAAGTGCCAACCCTTCTCCAAACTAATGAAGAAAGGTACTTCCTTCGTGTGGGACGAATCTTGCCAACGGGCCTTTGAGGAGATCAAAACTTATCTCTTAAACGCGCCCGTCCTTGCAGCTCTAATCTCAGGAAAGTCATTCCTCATCTACATCAGGGCTATGGAGCATTTTCTGGGTGCTCTCTTGGCACAAAATGACGACGCTGGCCACAAGCAGGGCATCTACTACCTAAGTAGAACCCTACAAGGCACCGAACAGCGGTACCCAATGGTCGAAAAGGAGTGTTTGGCCTTAGTATTCGTCATCCAGAAGATGCAGTACTACCTGGTCGGCCAGACGATCCACGTCATTTCCCGAATGAACCCCATTCGAGTTTTCATGACACAGCCTGCGGCCTTAAACTAGCGTTTGGCCAGATGGGCACTCCTATTGTCTCAGTACGACATTCACTTCATGCTACAAAAGTCAATCAAAGGACAAGCTATCTGTGATCTTATGGCTAGTCACCCGCTAGGGGCAAAGACCAACCTATTTGAAGATTTGCCAGATGAACCCCCCGAAGTTAATGTAACTTCGTCACCAGAGGTTTGGCAAATGTTCTTCGACGGTGCGTCTCGCATCGGTACGAGCGACGCCATTGTTGCAGGAGTGGAGGTGGTCCTCACTTCTCCACATAACCATGTATTACCCCGAGCCTTTTCTTTAACTGAGTCGTGCACTAACAACGTGGCTGAGTACAATGCGCTACTCATTAGAGTCGAGTTGGCAAGAGAGTTAGGGATAAACCGTCTTGAGGCTTACGGTGACTCTCAGCTCATCGTCAAGTAGATGACCGGGGAGTACGAAGTTAGAAACGACGATTTGATCCCGCTTCACAAAGCAGCTACCAAGATAGTGGAGTCGCTCGAGAGTTTTCGCATTGAGCACGTGCTCCGTTCCAAGAACATGCATGCGGATGCACTCGCATCCTTGGCGGCTAACTTGGCTCAGCCACTAGGAACGACTCAATGGGTCACTGTGGCAAGCCGAAGGCTCTTTCGACTAAAGGACGTTCCAGAAGCAAGCACCACCCATCAAGTTTCAGATCAGCCCGACCTGAAAGACTGGCATCTCCCGATCATCGATTACGTCTTGTACGGCATGTTGCCCGAAGACGCTAGGGAGCGAGAGTCCGTCTGACGACGTGCCTAGAGGTTCTACTACGATTCGACCACTAAGACGTTGTATCAGAGGTCATATGACGGCTTGTTACTTTGATGTCTTTCGAAGGCAGAAGCACAAGAAGCTCTGTGCGAAGCCCATGACAGCGCTTGTGGGGCTCACCAGCCTGGACCCAAGCTTTGGGATCGTTTGCGAAGGATAGGCTACTTTTGGCCTGGGATGGTTAGCGACGCGGTCGCTTACGTAAAGCACTGCCACGCGTGCCAAAACCATGCTAATTACATGCACCAACCTCCCGAAGACCTACACCTGACAAAGGCGTCATGGCCCTTTGAAGCATGGGGGATGGACATCGTCGGACCAATATCCTCGTCGTCGGCAAGAGGCCATCGCTTCATCCTCGCGATCACTGACTACTTCTCTAAGTAGGCTGAAACTGTCCCCTTAAGAGAAGTCAAGACCAATGATGTGATCAAGTTCATCAAGCACCATGTCATATACTGATACGGTGTACCTCGACGTATCATTCATGGCAACGGCACATAATTCGTTAGTCATGCATTCACCAGGTTTTGCGACAAGTTCTGAATACAGAACCTTTCCTCCACGGCCTATAACCCTTCGGCGAATGGCTTGGCCAAGGCCTTCAACAAAACAATTGGTAAGATCTTAACCAAGCTAACTTCCAATAGCAAGCGCGATTGGAACGAAAAGCTGGGTGAGAGCTTATGGGCGTATCGCACAACGGTTCACACACTGACTGGCAACACGCCTTAATCATTAGTATACGGCTGTGAGGCTATGTTACCATTAGAGATTCAAATTCCATCCCGCCGCGTCGCCCTGGCAACGGGGATGACGACTGAGGATAATTATCAACGACGCCTCGCAGAACTCGAAGCGTTAGATGAGAAACGACTGGAAGCTCAACAACATATTGAGTTCTATCAAGCTCGAATGGCCAAGGCTTTCGACAAGAAAGTCAAGCGTCGATCCTTCAAGGAGGGAGAATTGGTACTAACCGCTTGCCGACCAATGATTCTTACTTCCAAGAAGAAGGGAAAATTTTAGTCCAAATGGGAAGGACCGTTCGTGGTAGAGACGGTCTATTCAAATGGAGCCTATCACCTCGTCAAACCAAATAGCGACAAGATTATGATGCCCATCAACGGCAAATACTTGAAGAAGTACTACCCTTAGTTCTCCTTCAAACTCCCACGAGTGCATGAGTCTAAACAGGTCCTCACTCCCTCTAACTGGTACACGAGGCTAAAATGTTCCTGCCTTATATACTCTAACGGGAAGCCCTATATGAGACGCTACTAACGACGTTCTTAAGCGTGACCTAGATCGCCATTTGGTCCAACCTTCTTATAGTCGAGACCAAGATAATCCTATCATGTTAATTATCACCTCTGACGAAATCAACTTACTAGTCCTCTTCAATAGGATGGTAATTCCACAGAGTTGCTCAAATTGCAACAAACTCCCACTGTCATGTTAACACCACACCTCTGACAAAATCAACTTACCAATCCTCTCCAATAGGATGGTGAGCCCACCAAAGTCGCTCACATCACGGCAGACAATTCTGTTATGTTAATTGTCACCTCTAACAAAATCAACTTATCAATCCCTTCCAATAGTGTGATAAGTCCTCATAGTTGCTCCAATCGCAACAAAACTTCACAATGTTAATGATCACCTCTGATGACTAGCGCCGTTATTCCTACGAGTAACACAGACTAATTAAGTAATAGCCTACCATGCGACGTGTTATTGCTTCGGTCAGTAGTCACACTCCTACATCCCTGAACTACCTGACCTATTCCGGATATCTTAACATTCTCTTAGAATAACCGATGGGTAGCAGCCCACCACGCGACGGCTCCTACAGCAATCGATCGTCACATTCCTACATCCCTGAACGATTCGATTATCATATACGTCGTCCTCGCAGACGGCGATAATTATCAAGGAAGGCTCGACAGGCGACGTGTCCAACTGTTCCCCCAGACGACAACTCGCCAAATGGCAAGTCATAGTTGGGGTCTTCAGCTAGTCACAGGCACGAGCAACTGTTCTTTGTTTCAAGCTAAGTGTTACCCTCTTGGTTCCACTTAAGCTGCAACGTGAAAGTCGGAGTTAACCCGACCCCACGCCGCGAACAGCCAAGAGCGGAAAAGGAGCCTAGCGACTAAAGTCCAAGACAGACTAGTCGAAGGCTCGCCACACTATGAGAAATGGTATAACTAGCTCAATTTAGATGCCAAATAGCACAGGCGAATCCAACACAATGGTCATCATGGACTAACCAATAGTCCTGGGCAAAGATCAAACACAGAAAATAAAAAAAAGACTGTGCATGCAAAACAGCAGATAAACAGAATAAAAGGTCATTACGGGCCAAAATTATAGACATAGAGTTTTGAGTTATGATGCAGCGAGCATCAACAAAATTACAAAAGAGTGTTTAAATAAAAGATCTGGACGCACTACATAAACTTCAAGAGGCTAAAGTTATCGATTTTTGCCTTGACAGCCGCGAGCTCTGCCGCCTGTCTGGCACGGGTCTCCGCCTCCTGCCTATGCTGAAGCCTGGCGAGAGCAGCCTCGCCATCCTCTTCCTCCTGGCGAAGAAGTTGAAGCGCCCCGGCCATCGCTTCGGCAACGTGACTGAGCCTCATCTTTTCGCTCTCGAGCTCCCGCAACCTTGCCTCGCCTTTGAGGGACCCAGCGTCTTTAAAGAAAGCGGTGTCCGTGTAGGCGTCCATCTTAACCAACACAACACGATGTTGCTTGCGCAAACATTTGAGCTCGGCCTCTCTCGCCTGGATGCGCTTTGCCAGATCCTCGCGCTCGAACATGAAGCGCATCGCAAGAGGCGGTGGTTCGTCCGAAGTGTCGGCTTGCGCCAGGCCCTCCAGGCGATACATCCACCCCTCTAAACGACCGAGCTCTCGCTCACATCGTCGTGCGAGCTGGGGACCACCCACACGACGGATCTCTTCCAGACCCTCCTCCACGAGGGGAAGCACGTCGTTGTACTTTCCAGCACCCTCACAGACGATAACGGTGGTTCGGTGCAGCAGGTCCTCCAACCGCTGGAGGATGCCGAACACTGGATGGGGTGTTGGGTCTGGTGTAGAAGACCCATGAGCCGAGCCTGGGGGAAGCCGGCGGCACACCGACGCCGACGACAGTAGCAGAGGAATCAACACCTTCAGAGACGCTATGATCGGACGCGGAGGCCATGAGTCAGAGAGGTTTTACAGCAATTCTCTTATGGCGAATTCCTTCGTGGACACAAGAACTTTGCTGAAGAGATGGCAAGTGCCCTATATAGCCAAAAGAGGATGGTCGAGATTCACTGCCTCAAGTGGGTCGGACGGCTCAGATGTCCCACGACGCTTCGAGCTCAACGCCCATAAAAGCCCTTCTCTTGGGACTCCAAACCGACCGTTCGGTTTGAGCGCGGAAGGTGAAGCGTTCTGTCACTTCGCAATTAATGAGAAATGACACGCCTATGTCGCCCTAGCTGACAAGCACTTGGGCCCACAGGTAGACACGTGGCATAAACTCGCCATCGTTGGAGTTTTGCGTGCAGCACGAATTCGCCACCATTTGAGTTTCGCTTGCGGCTCAAACTCGCCAACATTTTTGTTGTAGCCCAAACTCGCCTGTACTTGAGTTTTGCTAGCAGTTCAAACTCACCATCACTTGAGCTTTGTCCGCAGCACGAACTCGCTCGCACTTGAGTCTCGCTTGCAGCATAAATTCGCCAGAGCTCGGGTTTCGCCTGCAAAACCGAATCGACGACACTCGAATTTCGCCTGCAGCACAAATAAGCCAGGATTCGAGTTGAACTTGCAGAACAAAACTCACTACCAGGTTAAGTCTCGCTTGCAATACGAACTCTTCAGTTCGCCTATACCGTAAACTCACCAAGACCTAAACTTCGCCCCGGCATGAAATCACCGGTAGTTGAGTCTACCCGCCACATGAACAAGACGCTGAATGGCGACACAACGAAATATGAAAGGAATATGTGCGCAAAGAGGAAATGTAAACTTCACTAGATGCATCTAGACAGTACATTTGAACAAAGTTATGGCTTTACAACCAAGAGAGTCACAACATTATATTCAAGAAGCAAAATTGAAACAAAACATCTTGAGTCTACTCCTATCCTACGGGTTTATTCTAGCAGCTTGAAAGAGGCAAGTCTAGCTCTGACAGCGGCTATCTTCTCCGCATGCATGGCACGAGCTTTGTCCTCTGCTTCCTGTCAGATCCGCGCCTCGAAAGAAGCATTAGCAGCAACATCCTCCTGAAGCAACAGTGAAAGATTACACCTCTCTCTGGCAAGGTCGCCCTCCACCATCTCGCTCTAAATGCGCAGGCCCGACAAGATTGATTCCCCCTCTGCATGCGGAACCGAGCCTAAAATGACCGAAGAAGCGACAGACTCCATGTCAGATTGTAGCAGGCGGGCCAGACGAGCAATACTAGACTCTTTGTCTTCTATGCCTCGCCTTCGACATTCCTGTTTCCATATGGCATGACGGCGAACTGGAACCAAGAATAGCTTCACTTCGGACTCCAAATCTGCATGTCGCAAGTCCTCTAATCTCGTCAGGAGTAATTCCAGATCAATGAGCCTCATTGAGCACCACACTCTTGAAAGACCCTAACGCCGCTAGGAAGGAACCCTAGAGGGGGGGGTGAATAGGGTTTATGCTAATCTAATCCGATTTATGCCAATTTAAAACTTATTAATAAATATCCTAGCAAGTATGATATATGACAAGATATATATGCAAGGATATACAACTAATACAAGGGTGAAACAATATAGTGGATGAAATAAACAAGATGCAATAGGCGATATAAGCAATGAGTACAAGTATAAATGAATACCAATGCAACTCAAACACAATCAAATGATCACGGAGTTCGGACCTTCCGTCCTACGTCTCCGCTCCCCACTCCCGGGGAGAAATCCACTATCACACCGGGTTTTTAACGATCACCCGAAAACGCTTACACCACACAATATCGGTTTCAACGCTCACCGATCAACGTCTACAATATCACAATGTAACTACACTAACTACAACCTCAAGTGTTGGTCTCTAGCCCGTGTCTCCCTCAAGTGCTCGGAATTATCACCTCTCTCTAGGCTACCGACGCTACTACTCTTGGGACAACCCCGTCTCTCACCACACACTCCTTTTGGTGTACTAGTGTAATACAAGTGATCTCACAAAGAAAGCACAAATACAATAAAGTTTGTTCTCTACAATAGATGAGAACTCAATGTAAGCTCACACTCTAAGTCACAAACCCACAACCCAAATATACTATGTATGCAAATACAATAAGCTCAATGGTTATGTGTGAACAAAGAGATAATTAAAATCTAACTCAATTAACAAACTAGCAATAAATGGTAATATGAAAATCAAAACGAATTGCTAGAGAATAGAGTTAGGAAAACTTCTCTATAAACACAAAGAGAGGATGAAGAAGATTGAGGATGAATCCCTCAATTGACAACGTGATCTTCCTCCTTTGTAAACACAAACCGAAACTTTGAAACAAGGCTTTAAACACCTTTAAACAAACTTAAAACACCCTTAAACTTGTTAAAACTTCTCTTAGTTAATAGGAGAGTTGAATGCAATGGGGTATTTATAACAACCCAAAACATCAGCCAAAACCCAAGCAAAAAGACCAAAAACCCAAAAATAAATAAAACAGGAAACTAGCCGTTACTGTACAACGGCTCTCTGATGAGTCGACTTAGGGTCGACTCATGACATATGCAGTTTCTGGCAGATGCTGAAAATTTTGCGTATCTAGTTTTGTAAAATCAATTAAAAATAGTAAATCAACTCCAAAAATTACGAAATTTTGGGGAACATTTCTAGACATGTATATAAACATGTTAGAGAAAGAATTTCTGAAAAATAATTTCCCAGTTGAGAGAAATAAATGTTTGAACACAGAAATACAGTTTCTGAAAATCTGCTGTGATACACGATTTTGTAAAATCAATTAGACACAGTAAATCAACTCCAAAAATAGTAAAATTTTGAGAAAAGTTTCTAAACATGTAGATAAATATGTCAATGAAAGAATTTCTTAAATATCACTTCCCATTTATGAAAACTCATATGTTTTGTAAAACATGCACGAACATGTGCACGAACAAAAACGTGAATTTGTAAATTCCTTTAAACATAACAAATCAATTCCAAACTTGATGAAACTTTGAGAAATGTTTTCAAATGATATTTTGAACATGTTACAAAAAGAATTTTTCAATTTGCATTTCCCAATTGTGAAATCTCATTATTTTGCAAAAGTGTTCAAAACATGAAAAAGTTGATATACATGAATTTTGATGTTTTGACATAAACACAACTTTTGGAAACTTTTGTATGACTTTATAGACTTAGGAAAAGGTATAAAAACATATTATCAAGTCCATAAATCAAGAACACAATATATTTTCAAATATGATAGAATATGAAACATATGAACATATATATGAATATATATTTGTTTCATATCTAAAAAATCAAACCAAAACATATATGTATATATAACTATATATATATACAAAACCAAAACGTGTATGTGTGTATATGATTGAGCTTAAAGTACTAACACACATAATATTTAAACTAGATTACCGAAGCTTGATCTTGATCTTCATTGAAGCTCAACTTGGTACACATGCGGATGAAGCTTGAACTTGATCTTTAACATTGAATTGTATGTTGCTTCACTCCATAATTCCGCCAACCTCCATTTGATATGATCGTTATGGCGCAATCCATCCATCCTCCAACATATTGTTTGCCTAGAATAAATATAAAACACAAACACTAGACAAATAATATTAGATGTAAATTGTTTGTAAATCATCATCAAAACAAGAAGACCAACAACTCTAAGCATGAAGTCACCCGGGCAACGGAGTCGAGCCACGCGGTCTGAGAGGGACTGCTTCAGTTCCGCGAAGGTGCCATAACCTTGATCAACGAACGAGATTGCCCGTTTCACGGCGTCCTCCAACTCCTCTAACTGGGTCACTATGGAGTCCGAGGGTTTAGGCTCCGGATCACGGTCAGGCGTGAAGGCCAAAGAAGAGGCATAGTCCCCAATCTTCTTCGCTCTAGACGCCTTCGCTCGTGGTGCCATCTTGAACAAGGAAGAGACAATCAACACAGTGCCCCCTCCAACAAGAAAGGAAAGCCATGTATGGCGTACGGACCAAGTATGTGTCCGTCATCCAACGGTCCAGATGGGCGGACAAACCGTCCATTACACCGCCTTTAATACGTGACGACGTGCCAATGTCAGTCCAGCTGGCGGGCACTCGAGACCGCGATTGGACACGTGGCTTCCCCCCGGATCCGCATTAATTTCGTCTTCAGCGTAGTTTGACCATGGTCAGCATTCACCCACGGCTCAAATTTGCCTGTAGCTTGAATTCGCCTGTAGTTGGAATTCACCAGCGGTTTAAACTCGCCTGTGTCCAGAATTCAGCGGTAGCTTGAACTCGCCAGTAAGTGAAGGCTCACCTGCAACGGCCTCACAAAGAAAGATAAAAGCTAAAAGATAAGAGGCAACAATGATCGAGAGTGATACATGCACAAACACTTTTGGGAAACCAAGAGAGCATAATATTCATCCAGCCGTAAGACAGTACGTTTGAACAAAGTTATAACTTCACAATCAAACAAGTTATAACACAACGTCAAAAGCAAAATAAAACAAAATGTCTTAACATGATTTTAGACCTAAGAGCCTAGTCCAACCAACTAAAGGATGTAAGCTCTGCTTTAACCACGGCTACCCTTCTCGCGTGGTCCTCCCAAGCTTTGTCTTCAGCCTTTTTTCGAGCCCGATCTTCAAAGCTTGACCTGGCGGCAGCGTCTTCCTGGCGCAATGCTTGGAGGCTTCGAGTTTCCTCCTCAACAGTCTTGCTAACCTCTACACTCTCGGATTGAAGCCCCCTCAGGGTTGCCTCCGCCTGCTCCAGCTCGACTCTCGGGCGAGATACGGTGGAAGTGAAGTCGCCTATCCACTCTTCCAGTGAGCGCTACTGACCCACCCAGAAGGCGACATGGGATTCCAAGTATGCTATTTCTCTAGAGCGGACTTCCTGCGCTCAGGCCTCCCAACGCCTAGCACGGGACAAGAGGGGCTCCACATCATCTTCCGAACCTTCTCGTAGCAAGGTCTCTAGATTCGTCAAGCGTGACTCCAGAAAAAGGAGCTTCTGCATGCAACGCGTAGCAAGCCAGTTTTCGCCCATCCTCCTGAGGTTGACCATATGATCTAGGAGGGACTGTTTGAAGCCATCGTAGGTTCCCATGCCGAGATTGACAAGGGAAATTACCCACTTCACGACGTTCTCGAACTCTTCAACGCGAGCCTGTATGGACAAGGAATCTGAGGAAATGGGCTCTTGACCCGGAGCGAGCGCCGCGATAGGTGGAATCTCAAGGCAAGGTTCGGCGCCAGACGGTGGAACAGGATTTGAGGCGGAGGAAGTCCCGATTCCCTCAGATTCGTCGTCAGAGATCAAAATGGGCTCGACCATGCACTCTTCAGTAGGCGGCACCTCTTCTTGAGCTGCATAACACAATGAAGACACAACAAAGAGTTAGGAACGAGGGGCATTGCCTCGACTTATGACCCCTTAACCAAACTACGCAAAGATTTAGATGTAAAGGCACCATCGCCGGCAGCGGGTTCAGCGGCGCCCGAGGAGGAACCCCCTCTTTCTTTCTTCGAAGCGACTCTCTTCACCTTCGGCGCCATTCCGATTACAACGAGAGGAAGCTTGGATTTTCTCCGGAGAAGATGACAAGAAAACTACGACCTCCCTTAACAAGGAAGGGGGGCATTAAATACTCAGAGCCCAGACGGTTGTCCACCATTTGATTGGACCGTTCAGGGCCAAACAGTCGAGAGTGAGGCCGAACAACTCAGGATCTCACATGAGCGGCCAGGATCTGGCAGTTTCTAGACACGGTCTTTAACCAACGGCCCAAATCAGGCATGGGGAACAAAGAGGCCCACTACGCCGTCTTTAATGCGAAGCGACGTGCCCACATCGTCTTAACTAACGAGCGTATTAACGCTTAAATTAACACATGGCCCACTTAAAGCAGAGCCCGCCCGCGGATCGAATTCGTCGTTTAAACTCGTAACGCCCAAGCTTGTCTGACGTTTGAGCTGTTTAGGACTCACATACCACTCCGGAATTTGAGTCAGCCCTAATTTCGCCTACAGACAAAATTCACCTGCAGATAAAACAAGCATGTAGCTGAAATTCGCCAGCAGCTAGAATCCTCCTGCAGCTAGGATTCCCCTACGGCCAAACTCTGATTGATGCGAATCCATGCTGAACAATGACAAAAACAACAAAAAGTGGAGCGCACACAAAAGAAGTAATGACTAGAAGCAAAGGGATAACTTCATTCATTAAAGGAAATTCTGATACAACGAGGGAATCAAAAGCAAATTACAAAGCTCTCAACCGCGACTCCGCTTCATGAATCTCCCCAGCATGGCGAAGCTCGAGCCTCCTCAGGATCTCTCAGGTAAAATTCTCCTCGGTACGCGAAACCAAATCTTGGACGGTGTGTTTGGCCTCCTTGAGGGCTCGGTCTTTCTCCTTAACAGAGCCAGCGACTAGTTGCCGTCGAGACTCGATTTCCTCCAACTCCCTTACCAGCTGTTCGCGAGCCTCCTCCTGAGTATCTAGTGGAGCTTGCGCATTAGCAATGACTTTCTTGAGCTTCACTATCTCCGAAGACAAGCGAGAAAGGCGGGAGTTAGCTACTTGTTGCTCGTGGTTCACTCGTTCGTTCTCGGCCTTGACACGCTCCAACTCTTCCGACAACCTTGCCTCCAACGACATTGTCTCGCTCAATCTGCGGTCGCGCTCCTCCATTAATGCTGCTTGAACCTCGTCGGACGCGAGATGAACGATCTCGGAACTCGTCACGCGAAGGGTAAGCAACTGCCGAATAGCCCGCTCCACCTCTTCCAAATGCTGAAAGTACTGTTTAGCTACGGTGGCACCAAGCTTCTTTATCAAGAAAACCATGTCATGATCAAGGTCCTCCTTGAACTCCTCAAAGGGGCAGCTCTCTTCCAATGCAAGCTTGATGTAGTCAGCTAAAGTGTCTTGGAAGTTAGCTAGGGTTCGAGCCACCTTCTTTTTGCGCGAACGCTCCAAGGGAGAGAGGGTAGCCTCATCCTCCGCGGACGTCATGGTCGAAGCCACGATTGAGGTACTAGTAGTCACGACGGTAGAAGTGGTGGCATGTGCTGCCAAAGCCGATGTGTCTACCGACGCTAATGGGACATCGGCCGCAACGTCGACAGTCACCAAAGATGAGGAAGCGGTCACTAGTCGAGCTGGTGTCTCCACATGGATCAGAGACGCCTGCGCTGGTGGCCTACCCCCAGCCAACGCTTCTTCAAGAATAGGGATTTCCTCTCGTTGGCCTGACACATCTTTATGAGCCAACGCCTCCTCCTCACTCGATATCGCTTCATGAATTAAGACGTCGTCGTCCGCCTCCGATTCAACCAAATCCCCAGTCGAATGGCCCGTCTAATAAGGGGGATCCTCTTTACCAGCAACATCATGGGATGGATTCAGCTGCGAATACACGAAGAGGGTTAATAAACACCACCCAAGAAGAACCCCACTGACAGTTTAGTATGTGCGGTCCGACAACGCTGGATCCTACTCTTACCTGAGCCACCAAGCTCCTCTTCGTCTCCGGTGCCTTCCTCTTCATCGGAAAGAATGGAAATCACTCTCTCAACTGCACCTACATAAATTCAACGCAAACGTCAGGGGGTACAGATTTGACCTTACACCCAAGGGTGTAGTATTAAAGATTACCTCCTGATACGGTCATAGGGGTCGTTGAAGCCACCGCATGTGGCCTCACACCAGACTGTGGAGGCGCATCCTCCGAGGTCGCCGAGACTACCCCCGGTACGGCAGAGGGAGCGGGCAAAACAGCCCCAGTCCCAGAAGCGGTCACTCTAGGAATAATCACCTGAGCAGCATCGTCCTGACCTGCCACCGTTCTGGCAGCCTCAACCGTCTCTCTTCACGACGAGCCTTCTTGACCGCCTCCGCTCAGGAGCTCTCGGCCAATGTCTCTCGCTGTCGTTTAGAGAGAAGCGAGCTACTCGGAGATAGGAGGGGCATCCCCATCCGTCCAGCTATCGTACTCCGGGCCTATTCCAGACATTCGCCCGCCGAACTAACTCGTCAGATTCTCTTTGCTCACTAGGAGGATCCAACGAAAGACTAGGGAAAGGAGCTTGAGCCTCGGGTCCCCCGGATTCATCTAGACCTGCATCAAAACCCTCGGTGTCTTTAGCTAGATCTTCTAAAAACCACTCCCTAGCAGTTTGGCGGCCCTTCTGCCTCGAGGGACGAGGAGCTCCCCTAGAGCGACGCTCATCAAACAGGAACTCTGGAACCAGAAGCCCTCAGGATTAGCGCTAGCACCCCGATACCATCGGCAGTATAGGAGCGTATGATGCAAATCACGATTTTGCAGGTAGCTTGAAATGAGCGTGAGTACCACCAGCATGAGTCCAGAACCATCCCCGAGCACCATCCACTAGCCCTCCTTCAAAGTGTAGGTGGGGATTAATGTTTCCCATGTACAGTTGGTCGTACCCGAACTGGCGGGCAAACCTGCAAGGGATGTACGGCTCGAGGTAGCACACAGAGCATGTTCACAGGATGTGATACCCTGGTCAAATGTTCACCAACCATCGAAAAGCGCCACAGGAAAGAACGGTGTGATGGTCCACCGTTGATACATCCCTAAAGGACTCGCCATATCCTCCTCCGCTGAAGTAGGGGAAGAACCGACGAAAGTTATAATAGCCAAAATGTGAGAGCGTCTTCCGTGCGTCGAGGATGTCCTTACACTTCCAAGAGCACCTCTCCAGACGCTGGACGAACGGAACGAACCTATCTCCTTGAAGAGTCGCTGGGGCACTCATCAAGCACTCGCAGTGGTATACAAACCATGTCATTAAGTAAGTGTACGGCAGCCCCACTCTAGGGTTAGGGGTCCTGATGACTTCCCCGTCCCCTTCGTCGACAGTCGACACACGGCAAAATTGGGCCGTCAATATACGGAGTCCCCGATGGATGCATGCCACCATCGCCGACACCAACGCGTAGGACTTCCTGTGGGCTAAGCGAACCGTAGGATACACGACCTCCACTGGAAGCGCCTAGAAGGAATGAGTGGGGACCACGCACCTCTTCAACCACAACATGAGGTACCCTGCAATCAGAGCCTTCCCGGATATATGGGACTTGGCCTGGTGGTGAAACGAGTGGAAGACCGTGCTGAATTTGAATCCGCCCTCGTCGTGCTCAAGAGTCACGGTGGCTCCCCCTTCGGCCGCCCTCCTCTCCACTTCGGCCTGGTCACACTCGCCCAGCAGCAGAGTAGGCCTCCCTTTGATGTCATTCTCTGGGAATAAGTAATCGGCCCAATTCTTATGGCTGATCCCCGAAGCCCTCTTCTTCTTGCCCTTGTGGTCTACCGCCCCTAAGGTATTGAGGCATATATGGTAGTGGCAGAGTAATTCCCATAGTGTCTCAACCACCAAGGGGGAGCGGTCTGAAAGTTGGTCAATCTCATCTTGACCAGGGATGTACTCTTCGTAAGGGAAGCTTCCCAAGGGCAACCCTGAAACGTCATACATCTCGTGAAGAGTTATGCCAAGTTCATCATTGGGGGTGAAGAACGTGCCACTGTCCGCACAATATAATTCTAAGATGTTGTGGAACTGAGGAGCATTAATCTTCAAACCATGTCGAGTGTCCCGAATGGCCACGTACAGCTCTGAATCCATGAGGTTAGAATTCTCGGCCAAAATATAGTCGGTAATCTTGGACCACCAAGTGTTACTATTAGGCGCGGAGTAGATCCACCCTGGGGCTCTGAATTCCTTTGGGGGAAATCTCCCACCAGCTTGGAAGAAACGATGACGGAAGGTCTCCACGACCGCTGTCGTCTCCTCGGCGGGCAATTCGTTGAATGGTAGGCCAGGACGTAGAGCGATCAGACATTTGCAGGAGCTGTCCACCCCGTACCTGGCCGTAGAGCCCGTAAAGACACCGCAGGTCACCCCGTCTTGAGTTGGGGTTAAATCCCAGTTCATCACTCTTGGGACTGCAAGGGACCGCAACTCGACAATCGAGAACCCTCTCGGCATGCTGGGAAGATAGTAGTGAACCCCGTCCACTACGCGGAGCCACCTGCTCTCCCTGATCAACAGGGCTGAAGGATCAGTCGCAACATCACCAAACAAAAACTAAGGCTTTTTGAGCTCTGTCCTCACCTCGTCTGTCAACACCGCGTTAGTAGTCAACTCACGCAGCGTCAAACGGTGCCCGTCGGTGACTCTCTTTATCAGTCCGTCCGGCTTATCGGTGGTAAATAAGGGTACCGGATCCAAGAAAGGGAATCGAGGAGGTGCCGCATAGCCTGTACCTCCGGCGAGATCGATGACCACACCCTTCGAAAGAGCCTCGTCAGAAAAAGTTGTTGCAAGATAGAACCAAAAAATCAGCACGAAATCCGCCCTAGAGGCAAGCCAAAGGAGGAAAAATCACCAGATAAAGATAAATCCGCATGTCAGAAAGCAAAATCCACATGACAAAGACGAGATCTGCCTGTACCAGACAAAAGTCGAACTCGCCAGGCAAAAACAAGTTCGCCTTCATAAAGGCCGATTTCGCCTGTAAAGGCAGAAGTCATCACTATGCGAATAAATGTAAAATCCGCCTGAAAAAGGCCGATTTTATCCAAATCAGGGAAACTGCCAAAAAAACATGGAAGAATCCACTGGGAAAGACGAGCGACACTAATCCTCCCGACTCGACGTCGGTAATCGACGCGAGGCCATCAGGCAAACCTTTCAACTTACCCAAATGCGTCTCGGGCACGCTGGCGATCGCACCGGCAGCGAGGAGATCAGAATAGTATCCTGGACCTTCCCCTTTTGGAACACATTTCTTAGATTTTGGCGCTATGTCTAAAAGTCGGGGACGAAGCGGGAACTCTTTCTCTTCAGAAAATTTTCACGAAACGGAATTCCTGGGCACAGTAGCTCTTGAAAGAGGGGGAACAAAGCCTATTTAAAGGCGGAAGGGCTTGCGTGGCCACGATCGTTCTCAAGAGGCGAAACACTGACGGTTAAGAGACGTGGCCACGATCGAAATCGACGACCCAGATGGCTCTCCACAGTTCGTTCTCTTTCGCGGTTACGAAGGAACCGTTAAAATGGGAAACGGGCCGGTCGAAACCCGGAACCCGAACTGAAATCTGTGGCTGAATCTGACGGTTGGATTCGAAAACCACGGCTACGATTCGAGTGAGGCGAACGAAGCTGACGTCACACTGTCGAATCATAATTAATGCGACCTGACGGACCCACGCCACCTTAGCTGGAAAGTACGAAGCCTCATCAGCGAACACGTGGTTCACCTCCTGCCAAATCTAATTCCGCCCAAAGGAAGAATTTCACCTACGGAAACCTAGCTCAACCCCGTAAATTCAAAATTTCGCCTCCGAAGATGAATTTTTCCTGAACGATTCATTCGCCTTTGGAGACAAATTACGAATAACACGACTCGCCCAGAGTCATGAACCGCTAATGAAATGGCCTTACCTAAACCCACGCCTCAGACGGCTAAGGGTTAGAGCAGAAAACTTAGTGTTAAACCTAAGAGAAACTACTCGACAACTCATCATACTGAGAAGAATAGTATGGCTAGCCCGATTCAAACGGTAATCGGTAAAGGCAAGTCAAACCCGTTGATAGCTGAGGGTTTGCTAAAAATCCAAAAGGGAACCAAATACACTTGACTCGCCAGGAACTTCTTTATTCAAAGTATTCCAGACCGCACGCAAGCCGGTTTAGGTCTGAAAACTTTGAAAGGGGTCTTGTAGACGGTAAAAATTACCTCTGTAAATTCGCCCGCGAGTCAGAACCGCCCACTCAAATTAAGGGCGGGGCTCACCCACGGATTGGACTCACTAGCGCGAACCCAAACCGTACGACCCCAGATTCGTCCGCGGTTGTTGATCAAGGATTCGCCGGTATGATCGACTCGCCCGCATGAGTCGAGGTCATCTAAATTCGCCTGCTTGCTCGACTCGCCCGCACGAGTTGAGAGTCGAATTCGTACCCGACAGCCGCTACGCCGCATATATGGATGAGCCTTCCCACTTCCCACGACGTGAAGGGAGGGAGCACGGTACTCCAACCCATCAAGTAGCCGCTCTTAGTACGAGTAACCAGTCGAATCCATGCAGTCACTAAACCCGCCTGCACGCTCACGATTGAAGCTCGCCTCGCCTGCACGAGTCGGGAGCTGAATTCGCCTGCGAACAGCAGGCTGACTGGGTTCACTTGAGTACTTGACAGCCGCTATGCTGCGTATAGGGATGGGCCTTAGTGCTACCTGCACGATATGAGGAGAAGGAGTACAGTACTCCGAACCCATCAAGTAGCCGCTCACGGTCCGAGTGACCGGTCGGTCGCCAAGCCTGCCCACAGGAGGCTCGCCTCGCCTGCACGAGTCAAGAGCTGAATCCGCCCGCGATCAATGAGCTCGTCGAACTAGTACCTGACAGCCGCAATAGCACGTACAAGGATGGGCTTTCCTACTCCTCACGACGTGAAGGGAAGGAGTACAGTGCTCCGAGCCCATCAAGCAGCCGCTCATGGTACAGGCCAAAGGCATGGTATCTCCCAACAGTACATGGTCATATCCCATGATTCAAGGAGCGGCCACGCCGTCTCTCCTTTATTTAAGAACTTCTTCCAGCCATGGAGAAGGGGTTCGGTCAGCAGTTCAGCTCAACAGTTGAATTCGCTCATAGTTAATTGATTAATTCAATCAATCGACTGAACTACTAGCTCTCGACTCTCAAAAGAGTCGACGACAAGCTCTTTACATAATCTTTGCACTGTAGCATCTTCTCCCAGTTTCGGGCCCTGATCACCATCGAACTCGAAGACTCGAACTCTACCAACTCGAGCTTCTACTGCATATTGAAGCTCACCAGCAAACTCAGTCGGATCGTCCAAGGGAAGCAGACTCGGTACGAGAACCGAGCGAAGCGTCCTATAGCTACCGAAAGTCCCCACGTTAAACAAGGAGGGCATTTCCTCCGCTTCTGTTGTAATTTTTGATTCATTAGTTTGTAATAAGCTATTCTTATAAATACAAACAAAATTCCTATTTCGGAAGATCAGAAATTCACACCTACAACGTGATATTACGGTCGTTAGGTACTCTGATGAGTCTGGCAAATTTGCAGATCGTCTGGCTGGTCACTTGAATGTTCCGATGGGTCTCGGTCGCTAGGGCGAACTCGACTCGTGCAAGCGAGTCAAGTAAGCAGGCGAATTTCAGTCACTTAGATGATCTTGACTCGTGCGGGCGAGTCAAGCATGCAGGTGAGTTTGGCGATTGTGTGGATTTGACTGGTCATTCGTACTATAGACGGCTACTTGATAGGTTTGGAGTACCACACCCCTTCCCTTCATGTCGTGGGAGATGGGAAGGCCCATCCCTGTACGTGATATAGCAGCTGTCTAGTACCCTGGTGAGTCTGTAGTTAGAATGTTGATCGTCTAGCTGATCGTCTAGGCATGCAGGCGAGTTCAAGTCTTGAGCAAACTTAACTCGTGTGGGCGAGTCAAGCATGCATGCGAGTTTCTGATCGCCTGGCAGATCGTCAGATGCGCAGGCGAATTTGGTGATTGCATGGTCTCGGCTCGTGCTGGCGAGTCAAGCACACGGGTGAGCCCAATTTTCACATTGCGTAGGCGACTCGAATACACAGGCGGATTTCAGGCTTATCTGCAAAGGTAATTTTTACCGCCTACAAAATCCTCTTTAAAGTTTTCAGACCTAAACCAACTTGCGTGTGGTCTGGAATACTTTGAATAAAGAGATTCCTGATGAGTTAAGGCGAATTTGACTCCCTTGGCTAGGTCGAGACCTTTGGGAAAATTCGAGCGGTGCGAGTGCACCCAGGCGAGATTGATGTCGTTCGAGTTAGGCCCCCCCCCAGATGAAATTTGAGCTCATGGGGGCGAGCCACGTTTCCGTGGGGGAAGTTCCCACACTTGTCAATTAAGACGACGCCTCATCTTCGCGCACTCGCCTCAAGGGGGCGGATCCGACGACGTTTTTTATCTCAACCGTTGATCCGACAAAAGGTCGTGTGTGAGTCACCCAAACTTGGCCATTTTGTGCGGCATTCCAAACATTTTGCTTTGTTTGTGCCCGCTCGATTGGAACCGCCAAATCGAACCTGTCTGCTTCGAACGGTCAGTGAATCTTAACGGTCGAGGTCTTGCGTATATAGTGTTGATTCATCCCCTTTGTAGGAGGATCACTACACTCGTAAGTTCTCTCGCTCAAACCTACTTAGAGAAAACTCAGACTTCCTAGATTCGAAATGGCTTCGGGAGTGAGAACGTGTGCTTCAAAGGGGAAGGGAGAGGTTGTCCGGCCTGATCCCATCATCCTTTTAGACGACGAGGAGGAGGAATGCACCTATGCTTCCCCCCAGAGGTCTTCTCAATCTAAGACGAGGCTCGTCGTTTAGCGAAGATCCACTTCAAGAACGTGGGTCGCCGAGCAATGAAGCTCAACAACAAAAGTGAAGCTCGTCAGTAGAAACGGGGTTTGTAGTTCATAGTTTGAAGAATGAGGCTTGTCAGTGAAGACAAAGCTCATAGTCAGACTCAAGCTCGTCAGTGAAGATAAGGTTTGACAAAAGTAAAGTCACAAGATTTACTATGTAGTTGGGCCCAATTATTGAAGACGAAGTTCGTCAGACGAGATCAATGAAGACAAAATTCGTCAAAAGAAGCTTGCTTACTGCAAAGTTAACCTTCTAAGACAAACCTCACTACGTATCAGGGCTCATCCAACTTGACGAACCCTATTACAATTAAAGACGAGGCTCGTCATCCACATGAGGTCTAGTTGTAACGGCTCCGAAGACTTAGTCAACCACGTGGGCTAATCTTCGGGAGCACGTTACGGTGCGCGCTGGTTTGGAGGAGGCAGTTACACCCCTCTACCCGTGATCTTAGCATGTCGGTTACGTGCTCAAACCCTATAAATAACCATGGATGGTTACAAAGGAAGGGGTTCAGACTTTTGGACTTTTTGGCAATTTGAACTTCGAGAATCATCAGAGATCAAAGCTCCTGTGTATAGAGCTGGAATTCGAACCTCGATTCTAGCAGTCTAACGAACATCGGAAGCTTCAGCAATCTTATTCTGATCGTCAACATGAGACAATCTCGACTCAAGCATCGAGGGAAGCATCATTTCACCACCGAAAGCCCCACGTTAAACAAGGAGGAGCTGAATTAATCTTCTCTTCATCTGTAATCGAAAAAGAGAGTGAGTGATTGTAAGGGTTTCGTACCAAGTGACCGAACCCAGCTTTCTTAAAATAAGAGAATTAATCAACGTTAATTTTTTGACCCTACAGACGCCTCTTTTATATTAGAAATTCAGATACATCGAGATCGTTCTCAAGGTATACTTGGATTACCAAAAAGAGCTATATCGATAAAGTTCTCAAAAGATTTGGCATGCAAGATTGCAGATCAGGAGACACCCCTGTTCTAAAAGAGACAAGTTCAGTCTCAATCAGTTCCCTAAAGGTAACCTTGAAATTCAGAAAATATAGAAGATTTATTATGCTTCGGTTGTAGGAATTCTAATGTATGCTCAGGTGTGTACGCGTCTGGATATTTCATACATTGTTAGTATGTTAGGCAGATACTTAAGCAACCCTGGTATGGATCATTGGATAGCAGTCAAAAGGGTTATGAGGTATCTTCAGAAAACAAAAGATTATATGTTCACATATAGAAAATCAGAATAGTTGGAGGTCATTGGGTACTCTGGTTCTGATTTTGCTGGATGTCAGGATAGCAGAAAGTCTACATCAAGCTACATTTATATGTTAGCAGGAGAAGCTATATCATGAAAAGTATTAAACAGACACTTGTAACTTCCTCCACTATGGTAGCAGTATTTGTAGCTTTCTATGAGGCATCCAATCAGGGAATATGGCTGTGAAATTTTAACACTGGACTGCGCATTTTAAAAAATGTTGAAAGACCGTTAAAGTTATTTTGTGATAATAAATCAGCAGTTATGTATTCCAATAATAACAGGAGCTCAACTAAGTCAAAGCATATTGGCATTAAGTTCCTAGTTGTGAAAGAAAGTGTACAGAGTGAACAGATATCCATAGAGCACCTTGGGATAAACTCCATGATAGTTGATCCTCTTACAAAAGGATTGTCACCTAAGGTCTTTCATGAGCACACTGCTCATATGTGTGTGGTATTATTTGATGATATCATGATTTAGTGGGAGTTTGTAAGTATGGTGCTTTATGTTAGGTTGTATTGTCTGATCAGAATAAAGTATTCAGTTCATATGCTTTGGTACATTATGTTTGAGGTTGATCTCACTAAAGTTTAATGTAGGACCAGTTGAAAATAGACATGTATTGATCACATTGCATGTAATTTTCATGTTGCACATCCATGACTGATCTATGTTGTTTGATTGTATTGGTATATGTGACCATTGATGGGTTTAGTCACGATAAATGTGACGAATGTCGCTTTGATCCTATATTGATATACTCAAAGGACGAGATTGTTTGAAAATACCCTTATTTTATGATAGCAATTTTGAGCTCATAAGGTTATAAACACTTTAAGGAAACATGTGGTGCCAAATTGGGAGATTGTTGGATTTAAATCTAATTAAACCTATTTGTGGGCACATATGTTACATCAATGTGTGTTGCTATCTTTACAGCTGACCCACTTAAAGTGATCAATTAGGTAAATGGGTTAATGGATATTTAAATATGTCATGTGCTAATTGTGCCGATTGCAATTCTAATTTAAGGAGGGGCTAAATTAGAAAACTACAAGTCTATATAAAAGGGTTATGGTCCCTAATCTAAGGGTTGAGTTCTCATTCTCTTATCCCCATCTAAAGAGATTCTTAAGAGAGAAACCCTCTAGATTAGAAGGTCAAACCCAAGATTAAGATCCGTACAAATTCAGACAGATTCAGGTATGCTTTCGCGTTCTTGTGATTCTTCTTTTTGAATTAATCACAGTTAAAAGTTCAACACCCCTCCCTCCAACCAAAGTCTTGGTCGTGTAATAATTTTAGGGCTGAATCGAGGGTTATTGATCTGCTCGTGTTCAGCCCATTAACTGAAGCCCAGTATCGCTCTCGTTTCTCTTATAAGTTCTACCCACAGAGATTCTTTCAGCTGAACCCCTAAAATCTCCCCAACCCAATGAGGAGTCTTTTTAAGGTACAATCCAAGACGAAGATTGCTTTTTGTAATAATTTTCTAGTTGCTGCCTTTGATTCTCACATCAAGTTTTTATTCATTTCATCATTTTATGTTAACTTCCCTATTGATTGTGATCTTATCTGCTCTTATTGTGTGCTATGTGAAACATTATAATAGCTTCGTTCATATTTTGATAGTTGAAAGAAGACATTTTGGTTGAAGATTTTGTCAAATGGCGTGAATTTATGGATGCATATCAAGTTTATTTTGATTCAAATTCCCCAGTTGAGGGCAAAGTATATGTAAATTAAGATTGTGCTATGATCGAGAATGTTAATGAATCCGGCGTTTAGAGTGGATTTGAATTGAAATTTCATCACAAAACCCCAACTTGATGAATAAAAGAGGAGATGGGACACCTGAGCATAACCTAATTAGCAGAGCTCTTGGCTGAAATGGCTAGGGCTCTTGCTGCCTTCCCTGTTTATTTCATTGGTATGCTCATAAAAAAGGAAAACTTATCCAAATGATCTAAATTGCTAAAAAAAACATTGCATCTATCATTCACATGAAAGTATAGTTTCTAACAATTCATTTAGTTGAGTAACAAGTTGTTTAGTTTCATTGGCTCTCTCCTCTTTTGGGTTCTTGTACTTGATATGGAGGAGGAAATGAATATTTCAGAGTTACATGCTCTTTGAGCTTCTATAAAATTTCACATGTGTCTGATTGCTTCGCAAACTATTATTTAAAATATCCTTTATATGGCCCGATATATCAGCCGATATCCTCTTGTAGTTCTTGCAACAAAACAATATGGTCTCAATATCCTTTATCGCTATTTGGAAATTTTTTTGGCAATGTACCCTTGAGTTGGCTAATGTATTAACTGATATGTTAGCCTGTATATCTTTCTATAGCTTGTTGCTAAACTATATATTCTTGCAAATTCTCTTAATGTAATTGCAGCAAAAATTCCAGCCATATGAAGTTTTTTAGCAAAACTCTAGTACGTTCTTTTCCCTAAATAAGTTTCTACAATTGGTTACTGATCCTAAATTTACATTTTTTTCATGGTTATATTTCATTAAGTGTGTTCAAATTTCATTTTAAGATATAATATTATATATGGACATCATCCGATATTGCAATGCAAAATTTACTACATATCCCTGATATTTTACCAATATTCGCAAATCGCAACCAAATATGGATTTTAGCCGTCTGGTATGTCCCCGATATCCAATATTTAAACCTAGTTCTCTACTCATGAATAAATATGTGTACTTTATCCTTTAAGCAATATTGGGATGAGAGGGCGATGATATTTATTCCTGACGACTGCTCTGAATGAGAATCAATGACAAGAGTGTCTTCTTTAATTTTATTGTTACCTTGTAAATTTTTCATAGTAGTATGAAGTTTTGTTGTGCATCTTACGAGAGAAACTAATTCTAGCTATTTGGGTTATAGGAATCACTAGGTGCTTTTCAAGTGGAATTCATCTTACTACTACCAAAAGGAGATCTGGAAGTTATATGATTCATCCTTTTCTTGCCTTTTCATTTTGTCCTCCCTTTGTTTCTAGAACCAATCTGGCTTACTATAACACGCTTTCAATGTCATCACCATCAGTAGGGAAAGTAAACCGCCTTGTTCAATCCAATTTGTACGGCGAAGAACAACAAAATAAATACTGGAAAAATGGATTTTTCATAGAACAGGAAGTGGAGGAGAATGCTGGCAAAATTAGGCGAGTCATCTTGAACATTCATAATGGAACAGTAGAGGATATTGTACGGAGACTCCAAAGCGATGAATCTTGCTCTAGAATACATCTTTCCTCTCAACTTGTTGATGCTTTACTCCATAAGTTTGGAGAGGATTGGAAATCCACTTTACGTTTTTTTCGATGGGCTAATTTGTAATCAGATCAGAAGCCAACTACATATTCATGTGACAAAATGGTGGACATATTGGGAAAATGAAGCAAATAGATAGGATGTGGGAAATTGTAAAATGGATGGGAAAAGGAGGGCTTGTTACAATGGAAACAATTGCCAAAATCATGCGAAGACTTGCTGGTGCTGGTAGATGGAAAGATGCTATTGAAGTATTCGATGACTTGAAATCATGGGGCTTGGATCAGAATACCGAATCAATGAATCTTTTACTTGACACCCTTTGCAAAGAGAAGAAAACAGATGTTGCTTGTGAAATATATTTAAACCTGAAGGGTCAGATCTCCCCTAATGCTAATACTTTTAACATTTTTGTCCATGGTTGGTGCAATGCTCGAAGGATTGATGAGGCAATGTGGACTATTCAAGAGATGAAAGACTTTGGTTTCAACCCTTCAGTGATTACATACTCGACTATTATCAAAGCATATTGCAAAAAATTTAAGTTTTCTAGGGTTTATGACCTCCTTGATGAAATGGTTTCCAATGGTTTCTCCCCTAATGTTGTCACATACACAATTATTATGCATTCACTTGCTAAGTCTCACAAATTTGAAGAAGCCATTAGCATAGTCGAGAAGATGCGGATGTCTGGATGTAAACCCGATACACATTTCTACAACTCTTTGATCAACATTCTTGGTTTAGCCGGTCAAGTTGGTGAGACCTCTCATATCTTTGGTGTAGAGATGCAAATGAATGGAGTTAGTCGTAATTTGTCAACATACAATACAATGATCTCAGTATTTTGCAGTCATGATCGGCAAGACGATGCATTGGGTGTATTAAAGGAGATGGAGGATTTTTCTTGTAAGCCTGTTCTTCTTACGTACATTCCCCTACTCAAATTATGCTTCAAAACAGGAAATCTAGATGATCAACTTAGGATGTTGTTGGGTGAAATTGTGAACAAACACCATCTAAGTTTAGATCTTGACACTTACACACTTTTGATTCATGGATTATGTAATGTCGGCGAGATTGAGTGGGCTTGCCAATTATTTGATGACATGATTAGTCGAGAAATCTTGCCAAAGGATCGAACATTTGGTTTGCTTATGTGTGAAGCAGAACAAAGAAACATGGACGAGGTTGTGGAAAAGATTAAATGTTTGATGAAGCAACTTGATAAGTTTCCCAAAACAGAGTTTAGCTAATCGAGAGCTTTACTCAAGTATGACTTATGTATATGAAAGGTGTTTTCTCGTCATGATTTTGATCACCTGGTACCTGTAAAATAGTTACTCGAAAGATTTACTGGATTCTGCATAAAAATGTACTTCATCATTAGTCTGTAGAGATATGGGGGATTTTAAGATGATATTGGAACTCTACTCTACGAAGATCTCCAGCGCTTTCCTAACTGTGACACTGGAACACAAGTAAAGGAGAGCAATGTTGGCATAGCATAAGAATTGACTTCAAAGGTGCGCATAATTTCTTGATTTCTCTTTCTTTTTCTCTTTCTTCTATGTTTCATAAAGTAGAGTTTTT
>BQKN01000597.1:56279-86513 GCA_022839385.1 Asparagus kiusianus
GAATTTTTCTTACAACGATTTTGTAATAAAATATCCAAACCCAGACCAAATCCTTAATTAGAGCTTCCCCACCTCGTCTCCTCGCAATCCTTTCTCTCTCTCACATCTCCGCTCTCACTCACTCTCTCCCATCTCACTAAAGTGTGGCGGCGACCACCCATAGGCCACCGGAGTGCGGCGGCAACAACCCAAGGCGAGCAATAACAAATGTGAGTTTTTTTGGCTTTTTTCCCTTCTGTTTTTTTAAGTTTCTGATTGCAACTTATTGACTTCAATCAACTCTATTTGATCTTTTATGCATTTAGTTTACATTTCACGGTATTAATGTTGAATATGAGGATTAGTCAATTAGCCAATAAGAATACATTATACATGTTTAATAAATGAACTATGGATATTTTTTTGGTTGATGTTTTGGGATATGTGATTGATTCTTGCTACTTTATTCTTCATATGTAATCTGCAAAAAAATTAAAAAAAAGGTCAATGAGAAACAACTTAGTAATTAGTATAACTTAGAAAAAAGAGCTTAAAAAGAGCAATTTGTGCATCATATTTGTTTATGTATGGAGTCTATTTGTTTCTGTATGGAGTTTATGGACTATGGAGTATGGATAAATCATGATCATGCATCAAACATGCTTCATGCTTGATAATTAGTTAACTTGATCTTTTCATAATTTTGGGTGTAGGTGATCATCGTGATCTACTTGTTGAACATGTCTTAGTCGGCATCAGCAAATGTGACTAGAGGTAGAAGATAAGATCCTATATAGATGTACACTTCTTTAGTTGAGGAAGGAAATTCCAACAAGCACAAATGCATTTTTTATAATAAAATCTCTAATAGCGGCATATCAAGGCAAATGGAGCATCTTATCGGAACAACAAGAAAATGTAAAAATGTTTCCCTTTGTGAAAAAGTTCCTTTGAATGTGGTTGATGAACTAAAGGATTATGAAAAAAGATAAGCCATTGTTAGAAGACAACAAGCTGTGGAAAATACATGTTGGATCTTGAAGATAACGACATGATTGAGATCGATGAAGTTGATGGCGTTGAAGTCGGGACAAGAAACTAGGAACAAGGGAAAAGCTGTAATGTCTCCTAGATCATCTTCCTTAACTACAAGATGAGCGGGAATGTTGTGTGCATAGTGTGGGGTCTTCGACAAAGAGGAAGGGGCCTATGGATGTATTTCTCACATTTGACCCGGCACTAGAGGTAGCCAAGGATGATAGAAAGCGAAAATTGTGGCAAACATGTAGCATCCCACCGACTCAAAATTTAGTCCCGCATCGGTGGAATTATAGATAAATAAGTGGTTTATATAGTAAAACTAAAGACTCAAGTGTAACATCGACTAGTCAATTTTGGCAGTGGTTTGAGCCAAATAGCACGTTATACTCGGTGGGTCCTACGACTTACATGCGTCAACTGGCCCGCGGGTCCGGGGTGTGACAAATGGTATCAGAACAGTTACCAATCGGAAGTGTGAAGCTAAGGGATATGCAGGGCTAAGTGTTACACCGTGTGATGGGAGCCACCTCTAGAGCTCGTAGGAGCTACCTCTAGAGTCCACATCGCCTGGTAGCTTGGGATGTGCTAATTGTCATGCTGCGACGAGGACATTGCCTTTGTAAAGTGGGGTGAATGTAGCATCCCACCGACTCAATTTAGTCCCACATCGATAGGATTATAAAAAAATAAGCGGTTTATTTAGTGAAGCTAAAGACTCAAGTGTAATATCGGCTAGTCGATTTTAGCAGTGGTTTGAGCCAAATAGCATGTTACACTCGGTGGGTCCCACGGCTTGCAGGCGTCAACGGGCCCGGGGCGTGATAAAACAAGCATTGAAGAAGGCCTCAACAAAGATGCAGTTGCTAAATTGCATCAAGACATTGCTCGTTAGTGGTATTAAACGGGAATTTCTTTTAATGCCACATGATTTAGGTCCTTCAGGATTATATTGAACATTGTGAGGGCTTTTGGGCCTAACTTGCCACCTCCAACATTCCACTAATTACATGAGCCATTGCTTAAGGAGTACACTGAAAATCTTATGCAACCTCATAAGGAGATTTGGCCAAAAAAGGAAGCTCTTACATATCGGATAGTTGGACTGACCGGAAGGACATGACTTTGATAAATTTTCTTCTGAGCTCTCCTCATGATACGGTGTTTCTTTCCTCTACTAATGCTTCTAATGAGATCAATACCGGTGTGAGGTTGTTTGAGAACTTCAATGAGAAGATTAAGAAGATAGGACCGGGAAAATGTTGTGCAAGTCATTACGGACAATTATGCTAGTATCAAACTAGCCGGTCTGAAATTTTAGATTTGATTTAATTTGTTTGATATTGATTGATGTGCTTTCTAGTTTCCATGAAATTGAATGATTGAATCCTAATAAGATGTTTGCTTGTTGTTATAGGTAAATACTTAATGGGTGAATATCCTCATACGTATTAGCAGCAACTCCAACTCTGCAGAAACTTGTTATAATAATCCTTAGTCTCGCAGCCTCTGCGTGTGAAAGAAATGGAAGTTCTTTTGAACAAGTATATTTAATTTCTTTTAATTGAATAAAAATCAACTTAAAGAATTAAGGATTTAAAGTACCAATTTGATTATTTAGACTATACACACTAAAAGAGGAATAGGTTGAACCACAAGAGGTTGCAGGACCTAATACACTGCAAATATAACCAAGCTTTGAAGGAAAGATTTGACTGTAGGGATATTATTGATCCAATCAAGTTGACTGACATAAATAAAAGCAACAAGTGGTTGTTGGGGGAATTTGGAGAGGGTAACAATGCAGAGAATGACTAGGTGGATGAGGAGGATGACCTTAGATGGGATGTTGTAGTAGGTGTGGCAATGGAGCTAAAGAAGAATTTGGGCCAAGATTAAGGTCCAGTGCTAGGGTTCGAGGATCTTCAAGTGATGTTGCTTCGTCATCTAGGAGGGAGTCGGACAAGAAGGATGAAGAAGATTTTAATGAAGATGAGGAAACTAAGGATGAGAAAATTCCACTTGAGTTGGATAATGATGATGATGAGGATGACTAAACATTTTGTTATTTTGCTACTTGTTTGCTCTGTCTCGTAGATTTTTGATTGTGCTGGATATTAAGCTTACCTTGTGATTTGTGAAAACTTATGAACTTCACTATTTTATGCATGCTAATTATGACTCTTTCGTGACTTAGTAGGTGAAATAATATTTCTTAATCTTTTTATGTGAAAAAAATATAAATACATTGCTTCTATGCTTGTTTGTTTTATGTTGAAAAAAATCTATTTCATGTGTGCAACTCGATTCAGTGAGGCGCATGCATCGTTGTGCGCTGCGCACGGTGCATGTAAGGGGCCTTTGTAACCTGCATTGCTCCTTGCACCTTGATAACACTGTTTAAGTAGTCTTTTTGTACTCAACTAACTTAAATCCCCCTTTCTCCTTCGCTTTCTGATTCTCTACTTTGTGTTCCAAACCCAAAAGACCTAATACCCTAAATTACCTAGTCTCATGCACCTCCATCGAGCTTGATAAATCCTCTGCTTCAGCAAAACCTCCTCTTCTCCACCTCGTCCATCTCCTCTTCTCCATTGAAGCTATCCCAAAATTCAGTTGAAATCTCTCATTACTAAAGTCTCCTTAACAAATCTGCTCTAGCAAAATCTATCTCCATCGAACCCAAAAAAACCTTAGACCCCCAAGCCATCTGCGCCTCCAACAAGCTCAACCTCCAAATTTTTTTACAATAATTTTAACGGTATTTAGAATTTCAAGAATATTTAGACTGCTTTTTTTGCTTTGAACGGCTTCAACCCCAAAAACCTTGAGCGATGCTCCACCGCTTTGCTTTCTACTTTCCGCTTTCCATAACTTGTAGCTATAGTATAAGTATTATTTTTTCTATGCACCGAGGATACGTCGGTTCACATAATTGAAGGTTTGAAAATGTCAAAGAACTTGGCAAGCACACGAAGGCTCTTTCTATCTGCACTTGATATTTTTTAAATGTAAAAAAGTTTCAATATAAATAAAACTTACAAAGAAATGAAGTTGTTATTATTTGATAATTTTTATTGTTGCAATTTTTCTAATAGACTAATAGCTTAAGTTTTATTAAAATTTAGGTTCACAAAAGTTCTTACCGGATTAAAAGTAGGGGTTTTTGTCTTTACACCCAACATTTGACCCTCACTTATTTTTAGACCCAAGTATTAACAATATATATACTTATACCTTATATAATATATTAAAAAACTAACATCCCAAACTGCCCTTCCTCATTCTCTCTTCCATTGAGCTTATTCCACCCACATTCACTTGGTATCCTTCTCTGCTCCCCACCTCGAAAACCCCTTCTCACAATGAGCTCTTCTTAATCCCTACAAGCCTGTCAAATCTCTCATCTCACTCATCACAATTCCAAGCCCAAGCCCAAGCCCAAAATGAAGACATAGATTCTAATGAGGATAAGAAATGATAATATTTGATTAGTTGATATATTTTTAAATTTTGAATTTTAAAATTTAAAATTCGAATTTTGAATTTTAAAATTTGAAGTTTGAATTTTGAAATTTAGTTTAATCTTAGTTGAGTGATTTGAGGGATTGTTGTTTGTTTTTATTTTTATTACACGTTGTGTGCACGTAGTTTTTTTTTATAAATAAGGTTGTATGAGACTATTGAAAATCAATGAGGTGTTGAAAATTGAAATAAAATTTGAGTTAGCTTAATTTGGTGTGAAACCTAGGCCTCGGGTGTGAAACCCTAGGCCAATACCTGTTCCTCTTCTTCTAGCCATCAAACCTCTATCTTCTCCCGTTCATCTGTTCATCCCACAGCCTCGCTGCCCCTACCACTTCTTTTCCACAAGCTGCTAATCCCTCCCTGCTCTCTTTACCTTCGAGCAGTCGTCGTTCCCGCCTCCGTAAGCCGTCAGAACCACCTCAACAGTCGCCGATTTCCCTCCGTCCTCCACTCTTCGAGCCGCAATTTATTTCGTCTTGACACTGCTGCCAGCCTCGTCCCAACGCCTGCCACTTGCATCGACCCGACGACTACCTGTGGGACATCGCACCGCCCTCATCCCGTCGCCGCGTCGTCATCAGTTCAACACTGTCGCACTCGTCGTCATCGGATCTTCGCATCATCATCGTCGTTCAGTTCACCGTTGTCGTCGCACCACCTCCAGAGATCTCTCACGTCGAGTCTATTCAGACCGATGAAGGTTTTGTTTCCTCTTTATTTTTCCGTCAATCTCATTTTGTTAGTTAATTGCATGAGTATATTACCTCTAAACTCTTATCATATATTCAATGCTTAAAGTATAATTGTGAGTTGAGAGAAACTGAACATGTGATTGTTAAAACTTGATATTGATTGTAAAACTTATGCAATGATAATGAATATTACAATTAAATTGATCGAAATTGGAATTGTTCATAATTATTGATGCAAATCTTATTAAAATCCATCTGTCACATTACTTGTTTTTAAATTAATTTCCTACCGAATATTATGAATTTTGACGAAACGGTACGTTGTTCAAATTAGATCGCTGATTCTGATAAACCCCCTACCCCGTTTCGCATCATTTTAGTATCAGAGCATGGTTCTAGGGTAGGAATTTTTTATTTTTTTGTCTTGTAATTGATAAAAAAATCATTCATCTCATTTAGTTGTTAGTACTTGTCACTCGCACATGTCTACCATATCGATTAGAAAAATTAAGTGAGTCAACTAGTGAGTCAAGCATATCAGGTAATGTAGAGTCCGAACTCCTTAAGAAATTTGGTGAACTAGCAGCACGATTTGACGACACCAATGAAAGGCTTGCTAGGCTCGCAGAAGCGCGCGTTACAACTCCACCACGAGGTCAAGACTATGGATACCCACTACAAGGTCATGGGTACATTGTTCATCGACCCCCACCTCAACTTGTGTCTGATCCACCAACCTTTGATGGTAAGCTCGATCCAGAAATTTTCTTTGACTGGCTGAAGAGCATGGATCGCTACTTCGATTGGTACATCCTGACGGAATCCCAGAAAGTCAAGCTTGCCACAATAAAGCTCACCGAAACCGCTTGTCAATATTGGTCTAACTTTGAAATGATAAGACATATTAGAGGTGAGTTACCAATTTTTACTTGGCGAGAAATGGCCGACGAACTGAAACGGAAATATCTTCCGCCATCATTTATTCATAGATTGCTAGATAAGTGGCATTGTCTTACTCAGGGAACCAAATCTGTAAAAGAGTACGTTACTCAATTTAATGAATTGTTTACTCGATGCAGCACCATTAAGTAAGAGGCACCAATGAAAATCTTGTCAAAGTTTAGAACCGGATTGAGAAGTAACATCCAAACCGAACTTTTTGCTCGAAGAGTAGACACCCTTGAGAGAGCTTACGTCTTAGTTCAAGATCTAGATGAAACCAAATTCCACCAATATCATAGGGGTTGGGATTTTCAAACTCATTCCTCCCAGTCTTCTCGTGCCACTACCTCTAGTAAGCTTCCGAGTCAATTTAACCCTAGTTATTCCCAGTCTAGAGTCGATCCTAAGGGCCAGAAATCAGATAGAGATCTCTCCAAACTTAGCCTAATAATTTAGTGTTACAATTGTCAAGGATATGGGCACATTGCTACTGTCTATACAACTCCGTTCAAAGTTAGAATCAATAAGTCGCCTATAATGGAATTAAAATCCATTATTGAGGAAATCGTTAACCAGACTGTAGATTTGACAAAATCTAACTCTGACAAGAAAATTCAGGATTGTATAATCAAAGAATCATGCACTTCTGTTCCTTCTGAAACTACCCCTGTAATTATGGAGTTAACTAAAGTTTCATGCAATGACATGCAATGACAACACTACGACTATTCCCCAAGCTACCCATTTGATCACGGAGTCCACTGATGTTATCCCTGAAGTTGTTCTTGAAATTAAAACTTTAACTCCTCCTGAACCAACCCCTGTGACTGAAAACGTTGTTGGTATTCTCCACGAAGTCCTCTCGGACAAACATGACACCCAACACGTTCCTGATTTGGTTCTTGAAGCAATTCACTTAGATATTTGTAGGGAGTTGAAACTCAAACTGAGAAAGTAAAATAACTATCATATTAGATGTCAAACCCCCATATATTGTCCCGATAGTCACTCACACATACACTGATCCATTTTGAGAATATATAGTGATTAGGGACACAAATTTGAGCACGAGTGTTTTCATTTCTTTTCTGTCTCAAGTTGAGCGCACAAAAACACTCCTCATTCACGCATTTGTTTGCATGTTCCTCACTATCACTGCTAGAATCAAAAAAAAATTTATGCATCTTAACAAAGGAATAGTTAATTATTCCATTTGATAGAGGACGTCATATATACTAGACACTTCGTTGAGTTTAAATCCGCCATTGATAGCATTGTTCGAGTCTGCATTTCATACATAGTCATTTGAGTGATTTGCATCATTTTGTTTTGATTTGCATTGATCATATATTAGGTAATCAGTGATCTAACTTGAATAAATACATTGTTAACTAAAATAAATGATATGAAGTCAGGACATAATTTAAAACTGTTAATGACGATAATTGAGATGGTTTGGACTTGTCCAATACAGTTTATTTATAGCTGTTTAAGATTTTACATGATATTTATGAACTTTTCCGACTCTTGAAATTGCAACATTTATTGATTTGGTCATAGTTCTATTTTAATATTGAGTGATTAAACAGTCACAATGTTATTGGCAGTCCACTAATATAAGTCTGATCCTAGCCTATTATTTCTGAGAGTTCTTTCACCTTACCCCCACTTCTATATATTCACCCAAACTGCAGTGAATTTTGAATATATTTTAGATGATGAATTTACAATGCAATTTAACAAATGATTTGAGATGCAGAAAAATAATTGACGGCAGATTAAGATGCAGATAGAGTATATTGAAGATGACAAGTTTCTGCAGCTAACTCGACGGAGTCGAGTTCTCCCACCCGGGGAGAATAATGAGGATAAGAAATGACAATATTTGATTAGTTAATATATTTTTAAATTTTGAATTTTGAAATTTGAAATTTAAAATTTTAAATTTTAAATTTGAATTTTGAATTTTAAATTTTGAATTTTAAATTTTGAATTTTGAATTTTGAAGTTTGAATTTTAAAATTTAGTTTAATTTTAGTTGAGTGATTTGAGGGATTGTTGTTTGTTTCTATTTTTATTGCACGTTGTATGCACGTAGATTTTTTTATAAATAAGATTCTATGAGACTATTAGAAATCAATGAGGTATTAAAAATTAAAATAAAATTTGAGTTGGCTTAATTTGGGTGTGAAACCTAGACCTCGGGAATGAAACCCTAAGCCAATACATGTTCCTCCTTCTAGCCATCAAACATCTATCTTCTCTCGTTCATCTGTTCATCTCACAGCCTCGCTGCCCTCACCACTTCTCCTCTTCCACAAGCTGCTAATCCCTCCCTACTCTCCTTACCTTCGAACAGTCGTCGTTCCCGCCTCCATAAGCCATCAGAACAACCTCAACAGTCGTCGATTTCCCTCCGTCCTCCACTCTTCGAGCCGCCGTTTATTTCGTCTTTGACACCGCTGTCAGCCTCGTCCCAACGCCTACCACTTGCATCGACCTGACGACTACCCGTGGGACATCACACCGCCCTCATCCCGTTGTCGCGTCGTCATCAGTTCAACACCGTCGCACTCGTCGTCATCGGATCTCCGCCTCATCATCGTCGTTCAGTTCACCGTTGTCGTCGCACCACCTCCAGAGGTCTCTCACGTCGAGTCTGTTCAGATCGATGAAGGTTTTGTTTCCTCTTTATTTTTCTGTCAATCTCATTTTATTAGTTAATTGTATGAGTATATTACCTCTAAACTCTTATCATATATTCACTGTTTAGTATAATTGTGAGTTGAGAGAAACTGAACATGTGATTGTTAAAACATGATATTGATTGTAAAACTTATGCAATAATAATGAATATTGCAATTAAATTGATCGAGATTGGAATTGTTCATAATTATCGATGCAAATCTTATTAAAATCCATCTGTCACATTACTTGTTTTTAAATTAATTTCCTACCGAATATTATGAATTTTGGCAAAACGGTGCGTTGTTCAAATTAGATCGTTGATTCTAATAGACCCCCTACCCCGTTTCGCATCAGATTCTTCTCAAAACTTTCAATCAAGCTTCTTCAACATTGTCGACATCAGCAGAAGGTTACTTTGGGCAGTTGTAATGGGTAAGAAAGATTAGAGTCCAAATTGTATGAGCAATTTGAAATAATTTAACCCATTACTTGTTTAGTGAAATTAATCATTTTCTTAAATATTATTTGGAGCATTGATTTGGATGAACTATAATACAATCTATTTTTGAAGTAACACCTTTCTGTTTGGACTTACATTAGACTTAATTAAGGCTTGGAATGTGAAAGTGGTTTTCTAAAATTCCATGCATACTATTTGTTTGGTGAAATTCTTCAAAAAGAATTCAGGTTCATTTGTGCATTTTTAATAGTAGGTGTATCATTTTATATGGCGGCAATTCAGAGGCATCAATGATGGAAGAAAAAGAGGTTGTGATCGTTGGCCGTGATTGGTGGACTATCAAGCGTGCTGGTGCAGCAGAGGCTCGAAACCTCGAGCACAACCCTCACCTTGTTGCCTACAATCACTCTTACAACTCTTTGCTATTTGGAGGAACTATGGTATAATTTTTTAGGAAGTTTTTCTTCTTTTTCCGATGTATGAATATAGGTGGATCTCATAAACTGTTTCCGATCTTGTTTTATATGATTATTTAGGTTGTAAGGTAGATGCTATATGTTCCAAGTATTATGCATATTGGATCTTGTGTTATTGACAATACATTAACGGTACTTGATCATAAATATGATTGTTCTATTTTTTCATATTATTTGTGTTTTTTGGTGGATGAATATATAATATTGTATAGCTGGAACATTATTTGTATTAGTGTTAGTTTGGAGCTAATTACAAAGTATAACTCCTTAAAAATATAGTATAGCTCCTTATAATAGTTGTAAAACTACTTATTGCAAAGTAGCTTCTTATGGAAGTTTTATAGTTCGTTATGAACAAAGTATAGCCCCCTACGAGTTCTATCATTTGTAAAGAAAATCAAATGTGTAGCTCTATTTGCAAGGAGATGGCTTAGGAAAATATGAACAAAGAAGTAATCATTTAGTAATCCAACTATCAGAATAAGAAAAATATAGAAGTTTAGAATGTCCCCATTTGATAGTTCAATGTATAGTTCTTTACATCATATTATACCTCCGTATAACAAATCTATAGCTACTAATTACTAAGAATAGTTCCTTATGGAAAATTTATAGCTCTTTATCAATAAAGTATAGCTCCTTATGAGTTTTGTCATTTGCAAAGAAAACCTATACTTAGACTCTATTTGCAACAAAATTTCTAAGGAAAAAATAAACAAACAAGTATTATACGTTCAGTTATATCTGCTAGAAAAATATAGAAACTTTTAAATGTCGTTCAAAGTATAACTTTTCACGCATATTATAGCTCATCACAAAAGATTTCTAGCTAATTATTGCAAAGTATGGCTCTTTATGGAACTTCTGTAGCACTTTATGAACAATGTATAGCTCCTTATAAGTTTTGTCACATTATTTGGAAGAAAAATCAAACATTTCTACTCTATTTGCAAGGAAGGTTTGAGGGGAAAAAAGTAATAATTACTTAAATATAACTATAATAAAAATATAGAAGTTTACAATGTTCTAATTTTAACTGTTCAAAGTATAGCTCTTTACATCATATAATAGCTTCTTATAGCAAATTTATAGCTATTTATAGCAAAATATAATTTTTTATTTTATAGCTCTTTATAAACAAAGTATAACTCTTATGGGTTCTATCACTACAAAAAGATGCCGATTATTTTAAATCATATTGCAAGGAAATGTCTCAGTACAAGAAAAAGTATAGTTTTAGCTTGTTATGAACAAAATATAGCTCCTTAGCAATTTTGCGACATAAGCGAGATTTATCTCACTTGCAGGATCACAATCTATAAGAATCAAAATTTATAGCAAAATAACAAAATTGAAAGAATTCAATCCTAGTACCCAAATCTCAAGTCTTCGCATACATATAGCGGATTCCAAGAAGCAAGACTTTATGAGGCATTTCGACAAAAAACTATTTTCCCTCAAAAAAAATAAACAAAAGCTATTCGTGCAAAGCCCATATACCCAACTTTAGAATACATATATAAACTACTTTAGTTGCATACATGGTTACAATAATGCTTAGAAGATTATCCAAGTACAAAGACTATTTCAATTAAGAACATAATTACTCACTATCCTAAAGAGCATTTCTACTTGAGTTTTGACAACTCCTTTCAACAAACAATTGATGGGTTTTATTGCTTCATTTGGATAATAGTTCCTTCTAACAAACATTTTATCAAACACCTTAAGGATAGTTGTTTATTACAAACTTAAATGGAGAAAAATTCGTTGGTGCTAAAGAGGACCTTGGGTGGTGAAGATGGGGATGGCCCAGTGGAGGGGGTCGATGGGGATGGCGTTGAGGCAAACAGTTGAGGATGAGGGAGGGAGGTAGGAGCATGGGAGGAGGGAGATGGTTTTAAGAATATGGGAGGAAGAAGAGAGATGGAGCTTGAGGAGGTGGTGTGTGCCATTAAAGGGGAGTAAAGAATGTAGGAAGTAATAGGTTTAGAGAAGAATAGAGACCTGAAGGAGAAGGGTGTATTGGGGTTTTCATAGTTTTGTGATAAATTCAATATACAAGTACCTTGTACTTGATAAATTGGGTTTAAAAATAAGTTACATTTGGAATTTTGGGTGTATAGGATATTATGAAAGCTGATGGGTTTTAACATAAGTGGGAGTAAATGTAACCCATGCTACGAACGATTTCAAGACAACCAGAGGAAGCGGATTCATATATCGTTCGAGCATAATTGATGGAGAAGTATCAATTGTCTTCTAACTTGCTATATTTTGACCTCTTTTTTTAATTAATTTTGTTCTTTTCATTTTTCATTCAGATTGCGAGTTCGGAGCAGTTCACGAAGTACTACTTCATGCTATTGATAGTTTTTAATGTTGTCAAGGGTGAGTTTCACTCCTAGTTATGAGCTACAAGTCTATGTATTTGAATCTTACTCTCATTTAAGTGTTTGAATGTTAAGTAATAAAACTAATCATGTAAATAGTATTTCCTATGCAGTTAAAAAATTTATGGAATGGTTTAGTTTGAAACTTTATCAATACAATATTTTAATATGTTGCTAATTATATTAAAAAAAATTAGATGCCCTCCAAATTATTGGCACATTCAAAACGTCTTCAAAATCAAGTATTGCTATTTTCCCTACCGAATCATGATCATATTGGAATATGTTTTAACTAATGATCAATTTTCAAAACGAACTAAATTATCTCACTTCAATTCATTAAGTTTATTACATGATTGACTGATTCGTAAAATATAAAGAGGAAAGAAAAGAAAGACTGAAAAAGAAAGCTAAATAGTTTTCTAAATAAAGTTAAAATGAATTTCATGCTCCACAATCTATCTATGCAAATAAAATTGTATCACTTTGTGACTCTTTAATTAATCAGGAAACTATTCCTAATAGAATTGGTAGTCCATATTAATCCCTCTCCCCCTCTAAACTCTTGTTTTCTATAAATATATTGCAAAGAGTATTAATTCCCTAATGACCTTTATTCCCAGCCACCTTAACTGAGCACCTCCTAGGCCACATATTCCACCTCCTCTCGCCTTCTGATCTCATTCAATCACATGTCATCTGCAAGTCATGGCTCCAAACCACTACCATCAAAACTCACGACAACAAAGCTCGATCCTCACTCCTTATGCTCGCCGGCGATGCAGCTGATGAGCACAACGAGTACCAGATCATCCTTAAGACTATCAGCTAACAAAACCTACCGCTTCCATCTCCATCAGATCCGTGGCAGTTGTTGCCTTGGTGCTGCGGACTCCTTATGATCTCCCTGGTATCACCACCCTCGTTGTAATCCAAGGCATCAGAAGATATGTTGCCGGTAGCACCACTCACTACATGCACCATGCCATGCCAACAGATGCTGAATCCTTGTTCCATGACAAAACCGCACCCACCCATGTGATAGCTTATGTTAATAACTATATAGCTTTGGTACCTACTGCTTCTTTTCCTATGTTAGTATTAGTAACTATACAATACGCACATTAAAACTTCTAAGACCTATAACTCAGTCCATGTGATGTTAGCTTACTTGATGTATCTTTTTTATTAAAAGTTTGATATTTGCTTTCCCCATCATATTTCTACCCTTCATATTTACTTTGCAAAATTTTCTCGATTAGATTCTTGAACAATTGGAGCACAAGGTACATAATATTAAAATGACAAAAAAATTAATAAGATGAAAATTTGGGACGCAAAATGAAATGTTATTTAGCACTGGTTGGTAAAAGATCATTATTTGTAAATAAACAAAGTTGGTTAAACCTGTTGCCAAGTGGTGTCAATTGGAGGCTGCCTACGTGCATCACTGGCATCAAAATCCAGTACTCCATGATCCCTTAGACGAACCTGTAATGAATTTTAAACACAATGGTTAATCAAGAGAACAGTCTTCAAATCAACAATAGTAGCAGGTCAAAATCTGAAACACAAGAAAAACAACAAACCCGGAGAAATGCCCGAATCTTTTGCAGATTGCCAACAGCACCACCTAGAGCAGCCTATAAAATGAAACCACAACTTGTCAAACAAACAGTAGAAGGTTTAATCTGCTCAGAATATCAATGTGAAAGAAGAATATAAAGCACACCTGAAGAATAAAATGAAGGGTCAAGAACATATACAAATTTGAGATTTCTCACAATTCAGAGGAGGTACCCCAGAAAATTCAGCAGAAAAAAGAAAGTTAAAATGTCAAGCAGGAAAAAGTACACGTAGGGTATAAATCACTGATAAAAAGTCAGTGATGCAGTCGGTGCAACTAAAAAACAGTACAACTTGGGTCCTAAAATGAGCTATTAGAAATCACAAGGTAGCACGCCAGCACAATGGCATAAGATACTCACTATTCATGGTTAAGAAGAACCAGGAGAATAAGATCATTTCTGGCACCATTTAGAATAAACCTACAAGTTAATCATATTGTGACAGCTGATGGTTAAGAGGAACCAGAAAAACAAGCTCATTTCCAGCAACATTTTAAAAAGCAAACCAATAAGTTAAAATAATGGAATATCCACTCAAGTACAACAAAATAAAACATGCTTCTGAGGATCATCCTATGGAAGTGCTAAAAATGTGAACTGTATTCAAACAACAGCATCCTTGCTAGATACCTCAATGTGCAGCAAATGTTTCTAATGTAACTTAGGACTGCACATACTGAACGAAGAAAATATTGAATTAAATCTTTTGTAACATAAATGAGAAGTAAAAGAAAGGAGATAATAATTAAATAAACAAAATAATTGGAACCTGACGAAAAAAAGAAGGGAAAGAAGTTAAATATGTAACCTGTGCAGGATGGCTTTGGATAGTATCCAAGATATACTTCTCATGTCCCCATTCAAGGTGCCGCCTTGCCCCTATCACTAGTGCCATTTTTCTTGAAATATTACATTGAACAGTGGAATCCTCACCAACTAACATCTGATTATGAGGCAATTAAACAATAGATATTTATGTGCGATGCAAAATGACAAGTATATTCCATCACCAAAGAGACTAGCAGGACACACATCATGCATTTTGGGAGTAAGGCTGACCTGAATCAGGTGCCAGATTTTCTGCATGGAGACTGATTTCCCACCAGAAACATCAAGCCCTAGACCTTCATAAGCACCCCTGAAAGCTGTAGCAGGCTAAACCAGAAGAGGAAAATAAAAAATAGTGGTGAAATCAAGTTACACAAAAAACATTTAATGCAATTATGAAGGTAATGAATGTATTCTGGAACAGATCACTCATTCACTCTGGAACCACTAGTTGAAAAACAAACAGAAAATGGGTATTAATAAACAATTGGCTTTTATCAAATCCTTCAAACACTCAACAATGTTTATTACATAACCGAATGACTTCTATCAGGTTCTTCAATCACTTGCAAAAGGACTTCTCGAGTAGAGCGTATGGAAAATTTAACAGATAGAGCTTGAGATGCACGCTAGAGAGGACTCAAAAATAATCAACCTAACCTCAAAACTTACAGTAACCTAAATAGAGATCAGGAAGTCAGAAGGACTTGGCAAGCAGTAAGCATATAGAAAGATTACCACATGGAACTTGAGATGCATGTTAAAGGCATTCAAAAAGCTTCAACCTAACCGCAAACAGTAACATAAATAAAGATGATTAAAAAGTCAGAAATGCTGGAAGTTTCCTGGCAAAGTAGTAAACGTCCATGGTAGCACATCACAGAAAAGACTTCATTATGGACTATCTCTAGATACTGTGTGTTTCTATTGCTTGAAAATACATCGACTTTCCTCGTGTCAGGAGCTTGTAATGACATTAGACTGTAAGATAACAATCAAATATTGTTGCAGCAATTTTTCTTAACATATAGAGATCTTCCACCATCCACATAAACATCTAGTGGAGGCACCAGCATAAGAAAACTTCACCAAGAAAGCAGTCAATGATTGACATGGATCCCACTCTTAGTAGAAGGAATCATGTAATAATCTACATCTATAAGTTACCAGTGGAAAACAAGCTAGCTAAAAGGAGAATGCATGTCACTTACTTTAAAGGGCAGTCCACGCCCTCTTGCATCATTAAGATTCTTTACAGTCTCAGCATAAACAGAAGCTTTCTTTTCAACAATGGGTTTGCTAGGTACAATGTCCATGCTGGATGGACCGGCAGAGATCCGAGGAGTAGATGCTTGAGATGGCAACTGACCCATATGGCTAATCCCGCTGCTTGTTACGCTACTATTTATCCTAGGCAAAGAAGAAAGTCGGCTTAAGCTTTGCAAGAAGTCCCTCTTTTCTTTCTGCCAGTCATCCTACAGTGTAATACAGATATATCAAGATGGAAACAAAAAAGGCACACATTAGTGGCTCTAATATATCACTAAAAAATATAAAATAGCTGAATTCATATTGCAGCAATTAGTATGCCAAAAGCCAAAAAAAAATCAGATGAGAGAGAGCGTGGAGGATGTGGTGGTGCATATTCGACTACTATAAGAATACACACTCCCTTGGTTATTAACACGAGTTACATAGTAAACCAGGTATTATATCCAAAGTATACCGTTAGGACTGAAAATGATCCACCTCAAAAACAATTACATAACCCAATCTATTACAATCATTTCATACTTCATAAACAGTTCCTGAAGTAAATAAGAAAGCACTTGCAAGTTGCAAATACTATATCAACAGAAGGACAATCAAAAAAGAGAAAAAGAAAAAAAAACACTCCCTCGAACATGCTCTCCAAGTAAATGTATGTGACTATAACTTCACATCATTCATGAATATCCCCAACCAAATTTGTGCCTTAGGTAAATTAGAAAATCACTGACAAGACGAAGACGTATCACAACACACTCTCACTAAACAAGTTATTCCCATCAAGTAACTTTCATGAGTAAGAATCGACAAACAAGAAAATCTTTCACCTTTGAACCATAAAAAGCGGAATGGATGATTGTGTTGTATAATTTAATGAAGCAACAGTAGCATTGGCTGCAACTAACGTAACTAACCCCCACCAGTTGGATCACAGTACTTTAAGACCCCAGTTATACAATATAGACAAATACAATATGCAAACATAATATGCTATATGCCATACGCGATCTTCAGAAAAAATATTATACTTCCTCAAACCCATTTTCTGATGTTCAGAGGAGATAACTTATAGAAACGTTTAAAAAAAACAACCATGTGATTGACAAATATGAAATGCGTTCAATTTTTTTGTATGGATGAAATTGGGAGCCATTACTTAGTTGCTTGGACCATGAGGTTAAGACAGTTAAACAGAAAAAAGTAAACCAACAGTATGAAAGAAATTTATTGACTATTTTGATTATACTTCATTTACTACTTTTTCTTTGATGAACCCTTGTTGATATGGACACCATGCCATCTTCAGATTTTTTTTTTTTTGGGTAGTTTCTCCTAGATTGTCTTGTTATATTGCATACAGTAATCATCAGATAGTTTGACAGCTATGTTACCCGGGTACTTCTATATTGAAGTCGTACCCGTACCGGACACGCACCCGACACTTTCCCGTACCCAAACTTCATGGACACTTCTTGAATATATGCATGCATTTATTACAGCATGTACCCAATTATACGATATATGTGTTAATTTAAAACACTTATCAAAGACTTCATGGATGTAAAGCTTACACTTCTCATCCGTCTTTTGAAACTAATAAGATACGGGTCGGGTTCGTTTCAGTCCATACCCAAGTTTAAAACTATATAGTTAATGGGTCGTTTAGATGTCTAGTAAAAAAATGAGTAATTTACAATTCACGATAATCAATACGATAAAAGAAACTCAAAAATGTGATTGAAATTTTAATTCTAATGACACATGAAGCGGGAAAAAATTATCTTATGTACATTATTAATTCAATATGTATATGTAGCTGTGTCCCCGTACCCTACATTTTACAGTTTTGTCGTGTCCTTACCCGTACCAGCACCCGTACCAGTACTCGTGCCCGTTTCCATGCAACTTAGTTTGGCAGTCTCTTGTTGCTTCCTTTTCTAATGGACATTACTTTAATTCTATGAGACATTTTTGGTTATTCTAAAATTGCAAACTGCAAAAGGTTAAACTCCTTCATACCAATTTATAAATATACAACATCCCATGTGAAGAGCTTTACCTCTTCTTTTGCTCTTCACCTCTTCTTTTTACATGTTCCCTAAGCAAGCATAAATACATTACACATAGAGACACATACAAAAACAAAAGTCACAGATGCCAATGAATAAGACAACCTACAGTACACATGAAATAATTGTCTTCAACATGAAAGATTGTAGTTGGATTAACATCCACTAAAACCACATAATTCACCTATTGCCAATAGTGAAGTGTGTATAATTGTTAAATGCCTATATCAAAAAGAAAAGCTCTGCTAACTTTTGGCTACCGTGTATAGTTATTAAATCCAAATATCAAAAAGAAAAGCTCTGATAATATTTGGTTACTCATAGATGTAGACACGAATTAACAGGATGTGAAACTATTTTCAAGTTCAGCCTATATTCATGACTGATTACTGTGAATGGTCGTTTATCTTCATTGTATCTAAACATGAACGATGGAGCGGCACTCTATGACAATCTAAGATAGGAAGTATAGAAGTCCGTTCTCCAGTTATACATGACTTTGAGGCATTGTTGAGTACACAAGATAAAAGGATGATAGTGTAGTTGAAATAGCTACTCTGACCAGGTTAGACCCAAGCAGGAGGTATTAAGGCAGTAAAAGAAGATATGTCATTTGCAATGTTCGTAAAAGTGAAAGGATAAAGAAAAGAGCTTAACCCCCCAAGCAAGTGAAGCATAAATGACAAACAATTTGAGTGCTAAGGAGAGGAATTACAGTAAGGATTTGGAAGTTGCAATGTCAGAAAAAGTGAAGGCATAAAGTGAAAAGCTCAATCTTAAAGCCATTTGTGTCCGTTGCATTGTGGTAAAAAATGAGAAGCAATGCTTCAGGACAGCATTTTATGCAGTATTTATCATCATTATAAAATATTTGAGGCTTGCATTTTCGCGTTATGTATGCATGTAGTAGTTATAAATGTAGGTGTATACATTTATTAGCATCAAATTTCAATAGCCGGCAGTTGCAATTATTAATTTCGTAACTCCACAAGTTCCCATAGCAAACATGTCAGGAGATCATAACAATGAATCAAAAGCATTGTCTTAGCACATCAACTGGTCATCTAGTCCAGTAAAGACAAAATTAATAGATCAAATTAACTCCTATTAAAATTAATAATCAAGAAAGAACGTGAGTTAATTTAACAACAAAATTCACACAAAAGTAATAGTCCATAGGAACACAAAAAAGTCAATGTTAACCTGAAAAAACAATATTTCACCAAAGCAAAATCTAACCTCTAAGACTTGCATCATATATTCATTAAAGCTTCGCAAGTTATCCTTTTGAGCTTCCTGAATTGATGATACCATAGCCATTTCATGAAGCTGCAGACATAAACTCACTGAGAAGAAAAGTAAAACTGTCTAGTTCATACATCACATATTTGCTATTTACCCATATAAACAATCAACATCAATGCAGATTCAAAAGTAAGAATAGATGGAACCAAAGCACTCTATTAACATAAAGATAAAACAGGTGAAAAAGATGCAATTTTTTAATGAATTACACTTGGCATGCCTATGATATTGCTTATCCTTTAAGAACTAAGGTACAACAATTGATAGTGATAATGCATAACCTATCAGCTTAAGCAACATGATTTGATTAGTTTTTCATTTTATTGCAGGAAAAGACTATGAGACCAGGGAACATAAGCTTAACCAAGGGAACTGTCAGCTTACTGCTTGCCTTTTATATAACAAAGAATAAAGCACTCACCAGGTTGCTGTGTCATACTTAAGACATCAAATCACATCATATGATACTGAAATACAACCATAAATATATAGATTGTGGCTGTTAGTATATAAAACTATAACCCTCAACTCTCACCATAACTTTGGAAAGTTAATAGTTTTGGTGTAGCGGCAAGGACTTCAAGGTGGTATCAGAGCAACTAAGGTTCAAATCTTGTTGGCCACAAATTTAATACGGATTTTTAAATAATTGTTACCGTTGCATGAGTTAAGGTTTTAGGCCATAAAAAAAGGTGCTCAACCTGAGGCATGTTAGAATATAAAACTGTAACCTCAACTCTCACCATAACTTCAAAGTTTTGGTATAGTTGGAGGGACTTCAAGAGTGGCCAATGTAACATTCTGTAAATACAGAGGTTGTGCATTGACGAGAATAAGGAACTGATATTCCAAATGTATATGCATTCCTAGCTTTGTAGAACATGAAGATGAGAACCACGAATTTAACCTTCATGATGGTTTAGATTTCATTGTACCCCTATCTCCATATCTCCATAAATTTATAGCTTGTTTTATTGTGATAGCTGATAACTTAAAATGGTAACTGCATATTATTTTACTATTAAACACGCCCCTCACTATTAATGTTAGGTGTCAGGTCCTTTTTAGGCTAATAGTAGTTTTCTGAAATAGTCCAAAACTCCCATCTCACCCTTATAAGTCAGATCTCCATACAAGCTTGTTTTATTGTGGAAGATGATAGCTTAAAATGGTAAATTGCATTGTATGTTACTACTGAACATGTCCCTGAAAATTAAGGCTAGATGTGAGCTCCTTCTTAGGCTAATGATAAATTTCTAAAATAGTCCTAAACTCGCATCTCACCCTTAAAAGTTTGTTATGTAGATTCTATTGTCCAGTAGGATTTTCAACTATGTTGCATGGGTACGGGTATTGGTACCTGTACTGGACATGGAAATTTTGTAGAAGGTACAGTACGGGTCACGAATATATAAATATTTATGTACACATATGTTATATATTAGAACTAATAATTTATATGAGAACCAACGATGATAATTAAAATTCCTATAACATTTTTATATTTCTTTTATAAGGTGAATTATAAATTGAAAAATCACTAGTGTTAAATTAGACATCCAAACGAGCCTTCAAAATCATAATTCGGAACCTGACCTAAGTTCAAGAAGTTTCAATAAGTGGGTGTGAAGTATAGGATATATGTATAAAAAATGTATGACAAGTAATTTAAATGAAAATATGTATTGCATAATTGACTACATGCCCAAATAAATGCACACATATATGCAAGGAGTGTCCAAGGAGTTTCAGTACTGGTACTGATACGTGTCGGGTACGGGTACAACTTCATATTGGTTACATCTATTTTTCAATAAATTGACATCTAGTAGCTCTAAGATTTACTATGTTTTCATTACCAATATTAGACTATGGTGTTCCCATCTAGTAGGATCACGAGTTCTTAGACTATTCTACTGTGAAGGTTAAGGGAAGAATGGGTGTCAGAGGGAGGATGCAACATCATGAGAAAGGACAAGTGTCTGATTGAGGGAAGCATGGAATTTTTGGTGTTTCCATAGCTCCTGTAGTTAGGTCATGTGTTTTGTAGTATTATCTTATGTAGTTGTGTCTATCTTTGATTATGGTTGTATGTACTTCTATATTTTTTGGTTGTTTCATTAAATTCTTATTAATGAAATACAAGGGTTTGCCACCAACCAACACACAAATACAAAAAAGATGGATAAGTAGTTATTGCCCTCACAAGTCAGTTCATCAGAAGTCATTTTCTTCTCTAAACCACATTAAAACAACAGTGTCCAAGTGAAATATACCTGCTGCAAATACTCTTCCACAGTCGTCGCCTCTGAAGGAAACACATCCTCAAAAGTGGTCTACAGGAAAGGGAAAAAAAACAATAAGAAGCACACAATTTACAGTATTTGCACATCTAAATCATCCAGAGAGAAGCTCACCTTCAGCTCAAAAGACTTGAGATCCCTAGCCAACTGCTCCGCATTTATCCCTTCCCGAGCCAAGAGTCTATTATCAATAATAATAATAATATGCCCTCTTTCAGCAATCAAACGCATAATCTCAAATGGGTTTTTCACCCATAGACCCCTCAAATCTACCCTAGTAGCAAATTTTCCCCAAATCTAGATTTTGCTTATACACCCCAAAATCTACCAAGTTGAGTTAAAATACCCCTCAAATCTTAGAATCCTTCAGAGGCAAAGAATTCAATATGGAAGAATTGAGGGATGAATGTGTAAATATAAATAGCTACAAATCGAACTCCAAAAACAGTGGAAATTTGAGGTGTACCTAGTGGCAGCGATGGATTGAGTAGGAGTTTCAGCCCTAAGAGTCTTCGACTTCAGTTTCTTCGACATCGCTTCCAGCTGATCAAGATTCCACTGCCAACCAAAAAAATCAAAAAAAAAATCAGTAAAAAATAGAATGGAGAAGGGGGATGGTGAAAAAGTGACCTGAAGAGGGGGAAACTGAGCAGAAGGAACTGCTTGCTCCAAGAGCTTGGTTGAGGAGTGGAGGAGCTCAGTCCATCCGCTCATGTCGCTGTCGTTCGACATTGCTCTCTTCTTGCTCGAGCTTCTTCACTGGTTTTCTTTTTTTTTGACAAAACCCTAGTTGCTGAGCTCGAGAGGTTTTTGATTTTCGAAAGAAGTCGGATCTTTTCATCAATCGGGTCGGGTTTGCGTTTTTTTTTTACTTTGGGCGTTTTGTCTGTATTGTGCAGTACCCCGACCGTTTTGCTGACAAAACCTATTTTTTGGCCAACTTGTTAAGCCACCCAAAAAATGTCGATTTTGTTGAATCTAATTTTTGAAACATATGCATGGGACTAGTAGTACTGTGTGTTTAGTGGCTAATAGTCGGTCACTAAATAAGAATTAGAAAACCTACGAGATTACTAGTCCCGTAGGTTTTGTATCTCGTGGGTTTTCTGGTCACTATTAGAAAACCCATCTCGTGGGTTTTCTGGTCACTATTACAAAACCCACGGGACCACTAGTCACGTGGGTTAAACAGATATTTCATGTGAGTTTTGTATCCCATGAGTTTTCTGGTCACTATTTCAAAACCCACGGGACTACTAGTTCCGTGGGTTAAACAGATACTTCCTGAGGACTGCCCAGCAAACTCACGGGACTACTAGTCCCGTGGGTTTAACAGATACTTCCTAGGCACTGCCCAGATATGTCAGGCCTATAAAAGCCCCAGTTGTGCCCAAAATTTAGAGCACAGCCACCTCTCTCTATCTCTCCAATTTCTCAACACGAATTGCATCAACCCTCTCTCAATCTCTCTTGCAATCTCTCTCTCTCTCTCAATCTCTCTCCCCATTCCATTGATTCTCTCCCAAATCACCCATTTCTCCCTCAATTTTCTCTCTCTTATTCTCTTCAAACCTAAAATTGAGATCTTCCCAAAAGTTCACTCCGGCACTGTTAAACTACGACGCCATCTAGCCTCTCCGACAACGAGACAAGGACGAATTTCAAATCTTTATCAAGGTATAATATCAACATTTTTATAATTTTCTCTCTATTATTTAGTTAAAATTGTAATTTGGAATTAAGTGTATATTTAGAATATTTTTTTTGTCAATTTTTAAAAAAATAGGATTTGGTTAAATTTTGATAGATTAAAATTGATATAGAGGGTCTTTCAACTACGGTTTTACTAGAAATAAGATATATAAAATTTAATTTTTGAATAATATAGATAATTTGTATATGATGAATGTTAATATTTCAATTTTGATGGTGAATGGAACAGTAGTTATTTGCTTATTCAATGGAAAACTGAGTGTTGGAATGAATAATATGCTCTAGAAAAATTTTCATATTATATAGAAATTGCAACTTCGATGGAATGATGGATCAAATATACAGAGTTATTAGAATTAATCATGCAGAGTATGCCACTAAGGTTTTCTGTAATTGTCTGATAAATAAAAAAAGAACAATTGTTGTAGAGATCACCAATGATCAACAAATGAGTGACATGATACAACTTGCGGAAAACCAAATCTCAATCGAGATGTTCATTGAAAATATTCTAATATCTGCTGTTGCCCAAGTTTCATATGCTCCTGGAGAGTTCTCCCACATGCTTCACTTAGAAAATAACTTGAGCAAATTTATTTCATCTCCAAGTGTCGTGCACTTAGAAAATGACTTGGATGTAATGACATTGACTCAACCTTCCCAATGCGCAATGTCAAGTGATATGTTCATAATGCTTCGAGTCATGTTATGGATAATTTACTGGGTGGTTCTATTGTAGAAGAGGATGAGGATGCAGATGCAGATGCAGATGGTGATTATGAAGATGCTGAAGAGGAGGAACGTTTTGATAACATGAGGTGTGCAATTGGAGGAATCGAGGAGGACACCCGTTGGATGAATGAATTTTGTGTGAACAATGATTATGTGGATTCTGAAGAACTATGCCAGAAAAGCTTCAAAATGAGGAGAGGATATATACCTCCAAAGCTGATTTCATTGAGCCTTGTTCTTATTTCAAACAACCCGAGGACTTCACTTTTAAAAAGGAGATCTATTCGAGAATAATGAAACTTTGGTTTTTGCTATACGTAAATGGTCAATCAAGAATCAGATCAAATTCAAGTAGGTGAAAACTAATACAACCAACTACCATGTAAAGTGCTACTTCAACGAGAAAGCTCAAGAAGAGTATGCAAGTGCTCAAGATGAAAGAAATTCAAAGTGTTCATGGAAGCTTAGTGTAGCTATTAGGGAAAAAAAATCTAATGAGCAATTTATGATCTCTAGTTATTGCGGACTTCATACATGTTACAATCTAACTGTCAGTGTAGATCATAAATCAGCAACTTCCTCTTATATTTTGAAGCTAATTATGCCGAAAGTAAAGCGAGAACTTGATCTTACTCCAATTCAGATAACTACAAGGGTATACAATATGAGAAAAATAATTATATCTAAATATAAAACATATGATGCATGGAGGAAGTGTTGATTAAAATCTTTTAAGATTGGGAAAAATCTTACGAATTACTTCCGCTATATCTTAAAGCAATTAAGAGGAAAAATTCTGGTATCGAATACGAAATATTGGTCGGCTTGGTATTCAATGAGTCATTACCGAAAGACTTATAATGAGAGTTTTCATCCTTCTGATGATAGTCGTTATTGACATGCTTATAATTGATCATGTCTATTACCACCTCAGTACAAAAGACAAGTGGGACAATCTCGCTCAGTACAAAAGATTACGCAAGACGCGAGTTTTAGATGGACAAATTCCACTTGGCTGTAGGCAAGTAATTTCGGATCTAATTAAAGTAAATTTGATTTTGAATTTTAATTATGGTATTAGAAGCTAACATTTTATCATTCACGCAAATAGAACGTCCAAAAATGCTACAATGAGGTCCCAGCAAGACAGATTTTTATAGATGAAAGCTCAACCTGATTTTTTAGGTATCAAATTTTAATTTAAGTCAATTTAAGCTACCGACATGTTTCAAAGAGTTACTAATATATGGAATATTTTGTAGTTCGAGTGGCAGCCTTACAGAACTTATCTACCTCGTCTACCACTGATTTACATGAAGGGGCACAATTAATGGAGAACCAGAGTTCCTTTGATTTGCTTTGAAATTATGGAGATGCATGTGTCAGATCGTCTGTTTAGGGAGTTTGGTTTCGCACAGCATGCTCCGCAGGAAGTAGAAAGAATAGAGAGAAAGGCGTCCAAGGGTGGGCATCAAATTGATTGGGCACTTGTTAGGGGTGCATTCAGTCTGGATACGGCTCGGATATGATGCTTATCATATCCATATCCGCTTACCCATCTCGGATACGGATACAGATATACCTCTGTAAGAAAAATTTATAACCATATCCACTAAAATCAGATACAGTTACAGATATGCATAAGGATATATAAGCGGATATGCATGCAAATACAAAACAGATATGAGAAAACTAGATAGTATTGAGAAAAACATAGTTCATATGATACAAAAGAGTTTGTTAATATATCCATTATAATTGAAAAGTTAAGATTAGACATCTTGATCATCAAAATTAACCACAAATCCATAATCTAAGAATCAAAACTATCGTAAGAGTATGAGTAATATGTATTCGGATATTTCGGATACAGATACGGATATTTCACTACAAAACCATATCTGTAACCATATCCTATCGGTTATAGATTTCAATAATCATATTCGTATCCTAACGGATATGGTTACGGATATTTTCTCGGATACGGATACAGTTTAGCACCCCTAGCACTTGTACATAATCTGTACATTGAGAGATGGAATGAGCGGCATTGAATATCGTCGAGCAGCTTTATCCTCTGATGGAGGAACAGATTATATAAGATGGTATTGGGGGATTACCAGAAGATGGATAATCACTCAAACCACGCCTCCAGTCGATGAACTCGAGATACGTGCCCAACAAGCAAGATACGTACCATGGGGTGCAGATGATAGAGAATGGGTAAGTAAATTACGTAATAGTTTTCAATCCCTTATTAGCTTTCGGTTGATTATATATGTATCTTTTGACGTAATTGCCGATAGACGCTATGGATGAGATAGAGGGGATTGCAAATGAGGGCATAGCTATCGCCAGAGGAGATTTAGTACATGTATCGATATTACAATAGATAGTGCGGAGGATTCATAGAGCTCTTCATTGAACTCATGAGGATTAGCATGATGGTCGCGAGCAGATGGCACGTGAGGAGAGTATATGTACGTCGATGAAGAAGAGGTGGAACTTGCTCACACGACAATGAAGCTAGTCCGTCACAGCCCACATGCAACTAGAGAACGAGCACGTACAAGCTCAAGTCGAAGGAAGACACCGACGATCTGAGCGGGTACAAAGAGGAGACAACGGGGGAGGGGCGGACTTTTAGATTGTATGTGATGGTTTATTAGTTTTTATGCTTAAACTCTATTTGTAACTGAATATACTTGATACATTTGGATTTGTTGGGATTATTTTGGCGTATGGATATGTATATGAGGTATCTATTGTGCTGTGATGTTGTGAATTGAGATGTTGTGAATTGATTATATGTGTTTCTATTTATATTTATTTCTTAAAGTTTATAACTTATATAATGATTATACTGTTTAGCAATGTATATGAGGTGGATTTTATATTTTTTGCAACTGATATATTGTATATACGCAGGGTATATATCCATTGTGATCTGTGCATGTTTTGTGTAGGTTTTGGGCTGCCTAGCAAATCCACGGGACTAGACCAAAGTTTTTGTCTAACCCACAAGACTACTAGTCCCGTGGATATTCTGAATCTGTTCAGAAAATCCACAAGACTACTAGTCCCATAGGTTTTGATCTTCTTTTTTAGTGGTTGATTAGCGAGCACTAAACACACTAGTCACGTGTGTTTCGAAAACTTAATTCAATAAAATTGACCTCTTTTTGGCCAGCTTTGATGAGTTGGCCAAAAGAGGTCAGTTTTGCTAAATATTTATCAAAACTAAGCTATTTAAAAAAAAATCTCCCTTTCTTATTAGCACCTAAAATCATTTAAAATTGTATGAATTTAGGCTAATAACTAGGTAAATTTCCTTTTCTTTTTGTCTAGATTGTGTTTTCATATTAAATTTGTTGACCTACTTAACAACTGGATAAGGATAATTTGGGGATTTTAGCTTAGCTGGCATGTAATAATTAATAAAAAGGAGCTGCAGTACAAAGTGTCACACATCAAGGGACGGATTCACATGAGGAAAACTATGAGGGGCCTCGTCACATGAAGTTTCTGCTTTTGGGGCCTGTACACATTTTTCCCTAAAATAAATTATACATATAAATTAAACTATAATAATATTTTATTTTATTACATGATAATATAATATAATATAATATATTGAATATATTATTATTATATTTTATATATCATGTTATATATTTATAATATAATTAGCATGTATTAGTTAAGTAATACAAAAAGGTTTGAAAATTATCCCAATTGCCTTTAAAGTGGAACAAAATTGTTCTAATATGGAGGATGGTGTAAATTTTTACTATTAAGACAAAATTTTTATATATGAGTGGGGTAATTTTATCTCAAGTGGTGAAATTGTCTCATTAGTGTTCCAAAAAACTGATAACACAATTAGGTAATATCCTTGTTCCATTGTCCCAATGAATAACACTATGAAATAGAATCTCCAAAATTATCATATTACCCCCCCCCCCCACAAATGTCTCAATGAATAACCCCCCTTAACGAAAACCATCTATAATTTCTTACATGCTTTTAATATCACACCAATCTTTATTTTCAGCTAAAAAACTATGTGACGTGACCAAAATACCCTTAACCCCACACGTGTAAAACACATGCCCCCAAAAAAAAAATTTTAACTCAGCCCATTAACTATGGTTAACGTTTGGTCCCCACCCCTAAACCCCACCTTCGCACTAAACGCTCACAAAAAAATACAGTCATTCACTGTCCGGGCACGCTCTCTCCCCCATCTCGTACACGTTATCCTCAAGGAAAAATCAAAATTTCTCTTGATTTAGGTGTGGGATTAATCGTCGTACTTGTACAAAGATTGGGCGTCGACTCCGTCGTTTGGCAAAGGGTTGGGGTTTGTGTTGATGGTTTATATGATCACACAGTCAGTATGCATCTGGGGTAGGATAATTTCGACGAGGTAAGAGAGATTGATGAAGGGATCGCCTTCTTCTCCGACTTTATGTCTCGTTCTTGAATTAGGGTTGCTGAACAATTTGCACATGTAGAAACTTGTGAGAGGACGGTGATTGGTTCCCCCGTTGTACCTCTAACGATTAAGCTAGATGATGAACTTGAGTAGAAGAAAACAGCAGAACTTAGAGTTCTCCATGTTTTTATTTTGGAATTACCCCCTCTCCTCCTTCCTCTCCTCTGTAAAAGGCGAATAGTACCTGTATATATATCGTGGGAGAAGGGCAGATCAGACACTTTTGCCGAATATAAAGTAATGATGGCGAGGTATGGGCTGGTGGCTGTGTCAGCATCCACTTACGGGTGTCGGGAGGTGGTTGGGGGAAGATCACTTCAGCATTGGAGAGATTGTCTCAGCATCAAATGGAGAGTGATCGGCGGCATGGCAGAGCCCATGTGATATGACAAGTCATGAAGACTATCGGGGCTAGGGTCATATGATGGGACCTATCTAGTGCTAACCATGACGATGACACGTGGCTCGGGGAAACGCCCGAGGCAAATACTATCCTTTAGTTTGGCTGAGAAGTAACACCCCTCGAGTCATCCTCGTAACGCATTAAATAGAAGGTTGAGTAGGCTCCAGGCGAGTCAACTTCAACAAGAGGGTTGACTGATCCCGCCTCTCGAGTTGTCATGAAGAGTATTGACTTGATGAGTCGGCCAAGTTAGGACCTCCACTGGGCTTAGGCCACCAAGCTGGTTGGGGCCTTGCTTGCGGAAATACACTCGCATGTTGTTAGGCAAGGAGTTATATTTTGGCGAATGGGAATACCATAACAGTTGGCCCCTTTCTCTTGGAGTCGGCTTTAGCCGGGTCCGAGTGAAATATGATAATCACTTTGGATAGTTGTGGGTGCTCTGAATGAAAACTAAAAGTCACTTTAGAAGCGATATAGCTGGCGGGACTAGGTGAGGGTCTCCGGGAGAGGGACCATGCTAAGGTGCAGGTCGAAGTGAAGTTGGTGGCGAGGGATGCGCAACGCCGACTGGCAGAGAAGGGGGCAGAGCTCGCTGAACTTTTGAGGAGAATGTGCACCTTAAGTCCGAGACTTGTCATCAGGAGGTCACCAAAGAGTATCGTTAGAGCTTGATTGAGAAGACTGAAGTGGCGATAGCTTGCAAGGACGGATGTGAAATACTTGTCGGTGTAGTTTCCGACCGAGATAAGGAATCTGCCTGACAACTTTCATTACCCTCCTCTTGCAGCTAATTGTTTGGATGAGTTGGTGGTGGAAGCGCTTAGGGGAGGATTCGACTTAGGCGAGGAAGAGGATGAGTCGGATGAAAAGGGAAACCGCTCGACCCCTCCTTCGGCTGCACCCCAAGGTTCCCCATCTCCGACTCCAGGAACTGGAATAGATTTTTGTGTTGCATAATCTCAGAATGTTTTGTCGAATGACTCAGTTCCAATATAGACTGTTAGATTTAAGCATTAACCCGAGAGGACTCATCCTTCATAAAAAGGGGACGTCTCGAACTCGAGTAAGTCAACTTTTGAAGGATGATTTTTTTCTTAAGTCTTAGACCAATCTGATCAACTGCTCTTATTACTTAGCATCTGAGCAACTTGGATGAATTGTCTAAGAGATATCCTTAAAGTCAACTTGTCAGCTGTGGCGGTTTGATTACGGCTTGGTAGACTTTGCCTAGTAGACATCATTTAGCGGGCTTCCAAAGGCCTTTATTGGGCCGACGAAACATCATTG
>BQKN01000597.1:96513-117006 GCA_022839385.1 Asparagus kiusianus
TACCAAGTCAAGCTTATTGAAGATCAAGATCGGCTTGGGTAATCTAGTTTAGGTTTTATATTATGTGTGTTAGATACTCTAAGCTCAATATCATATACACACATTTTATTGGTTTCCTTGTATATATATGTAGTCATATATATATACAACACAAGTTTTGGTTTTTATGTTTATAAATATGAAATTACATATTTCATATTTATTATTGTGATTTGGTTTAACTACTTAGATATGAAACAAATATATTTTCATATACATACTCAAATGTTTTATTTTCTACTGTATTTGTAAAAATATTATATTCTTAGTTTTTGGACTTAACAATAATCATATACATATTTTATTATGTCTACATAATCATTGTGCAAAGTTTCAAAACATGGTTTAGCCTAAATATCAAAATTCACATGTTTACATTTTTATGTTTTGGACTATTTTGTAAAATGATGATATTTTTTATTTGGGAAGTCCTTTTTGGAAACCAGTCTTTGTAGCATGTTTAATATCATGTTTACAATCATTCCCCAAAGTTTCATAATTTTTGGAATTTATTTGATATTTTTAAATAGTGTTTTAAAATCAGCAAACTGTTTTCAAAGCTGAAAATTTCATATATCAGTTCACGGTCGACCGCCACGGTCGATCGCGCCTTTGTTTTTACCCACAGAGTCAAACAGAAACTTTCACGGTTGACCGCCACGGTCGACCGTCAGCTTGAATTTTCTCACGGTCGACCGCCGTTCACTCCAACGGCTAGTTTTGGTACAGAATTAGATTTCTGATTCTAGGGTTTTTTGGTCTTTTCCTTTGGGGTTTTGGCTGAGATTTTGGGAGGCTATATATACCCCCTTGCTCTCATCTTTCATGAATATAAAAAAAAGAAGTTTTAAACAAGTTTAAGAAAGGTTTAAACAAGGGTTTAAGGTTCTGTTTAAGTTTGTTTTGAGAAGCTTTTAAGCAAGTTGAGAGTTTGTTTTAAGAAATCAATTTCACAAGAGCTTGAGGAGATCAACCATTGGTGTTTGAGCATCCAACTATTCTCCCTCCACCTCTTGATCTATTGAGAAGTTTTCTAAACTCTATTTCTAGCTTTACATCTATTTATTTGATTATCATTTTATTAAAGCTAGATTTATATTGAGTTTAGTTGATTTGATTTCACTCATTGTTTACACACACCCACTTGAGCTTATTGTATTTGCATACATTGTATATTTTGGGTTGATGATAGTTGTAACAATTGAGTGTGAGCTTTCATTGTGTTCTCATCCATATTAGAGAATAATCATTTATTGTATTTGTACTTATTGTGAGATCACTTTGTAATACACTTATACACCGAGAAAAGTATATGGCGAGAGTCGGGGATCGTCCCAAGAGGAGTGGCGTCGGTTGACGAACCTAGGGAGAGGTTGTAACCGAGCACTTGATGGAGACACGTCTAGTTCAACACTTGAGAGGGTGTAGAGTGGGATTGCAAGAGTGTGTTAGTTGTAGAGTTTTCGGTAAACTAGAAAACTGTATTGTGTGGTGTAAACATTATTCGGGTGATCGTAGAAAACCCGGTTGTGATAGTGGAGATCTCCTCGAGGTGAGGAGCGGAGATGTAGGTCAAGTGGTTAGACCGAACTCCGTAATCATATCGTTTGTTTGTGATTGCATTGGCGCACTTATTTTTATGTTCATATCTTATATCGCCTTTGTATATTGCTCATTGTTTATATTATCCACTATCTAGTTTAGTTTGCTTACCCTTGTGTGATTTGTATATCCTTGCATATATCTCATAGCATATCTCATTGCTAGTATATATCCCTTAGTTCATATTGCTTATCCTAGCTCATATATCTTGTTGTATTTCATACTTGCTAGGATAACTTGTAATTAGTTTTAATTGACATAAAATCAGATTAGATTAGCATAAGACCCTAATCACCCCCCTAGGGTCTAACATATATTACAATCATTATGGCAGGTCTGTCAATTGTGTTTTATTTTCTGTAGCTAATGTCTCATGTGTGGTTATGCTTGGTACATATTTCAAAACTTTGATGGTAATTTAGAATTTCTTAACATAGCAAGTGGTTTATGTCAAAAGTTTATAAATGTAAGGTGGTATACATATCACGTTGTGTTTTTTTAGGTGGTAGCAATGAAATGCAAATATATGATCATCGACTCTGTGGTCATTTCCTCTGGATATGTTTCTACCTCTAACATGCATAAACACATTAAACTGTAACAAAAAGCTTCAAAGACAATTAGAAACATAAGCAAGTACAAAAGTCATCAAAAGTTCTCTTTATACAAAGTTGCATTTTACAATACACAATTACATTCTAATCTTTATCACCTATCACAAACATAGACAACACAATTACAAAACTTACAATAGATGCCAAAAAAACATTTAGGATTTCTCCTACTAATCTCTTGCATTTTCTTCTTCATTGAAAGATTTTCAATTTTCAATTGATTATTTTCATTTGCAAGCTCCTTTAGATCATCTTTCATCTCCTCCATCTTCTTGCTCATCTCTAGAAGTTCTTCCTTTAATTTCTTCTTCTCAACAATTAACCTATTTATCATTTCTCGTAGCCTCCCAATAATCTCACTATCATACCACATAAAAAATTACATCTTTTATCAGAAATTGAAGGATTTGAGAAATGACAACTAAAAACCTTCTCCCTTAGTTAGCTTCAGTCTTCGAAGTTAGCATTGAAGCCCTCTGTTTACATTTGCACAAAACGTCCATGGATCTTCTATGAGAATATGAAGAACCTGTTGAACATTTAGTAGCCATTAACGAAGAAGGACACTTGGGAAAAGTAACCAAGAACTCTTATAGGGCTAGGGAAGAAGAAGAGGAGGAGAGGAGGTTCAGGGAACAAGATCTAGAAGAAAGAGGGGGTTTAATGTCGGAGATCAATTTAGGTTTAGGTTGGGAAGAGGATGGTCGGAAAGAGGATGAAGAGAAGGCATGAGAGATTCATGTGACTTCTCTTACCAGGGGTTACATAGGGTGAGTTAATTGGGGGGGGGGGGGGTGGAACGTTTTTTACACGTTAGGTGTTGAAGGTATTTTGGTCAGGTCACACAGCTTTTTGGCTGAAAAAAAGTTGGTGACAATCAACTTGGGCAAAAGTTTAGGTGGTTTTGATGTAAAAACCCTCATTTTAGGGAGCGTTTAGATATAATTGTGTTTTTAGTATTTTTATAGTATTTTTGCCAAAAATAAAATATCATGTGTTTAAAAATCGTGGTGCTTTTATTGGGCTACAATATCAAAAACAAAGCACACACACTTATCTCAAAACACTAAAAATTTGATTCAAATATGGTATTTATTTTTTGAGTTTAAAGGGTGTTAATATAATGTTAAATATATTGTATTAATAATACATTTAATATAATACATTTGTTACATGATATAATATAATATAATGTAAAAACATATTAGATTATTTCTAAATATATCAATGCTATGGTTAATACCATTAATTAATAATACATATAATATTATAATAAACATAATGTAAATAAATATATTTTAAATATTATTATGTATTATATTACTTGTGAATATATAACAATAAATAAAATATACTAAAAGTTTAATAATAGCATAAAATTTAACATATTAGTTAAATGGCATAATATAATATAATAATATATAATTAATATAATATAATATATTATATTATAATATAACATAATAATATATGATATAATATTATTTAATATACTACATTATAATATTTGTTTCCTCATATATCAATACTATGTCTAATACCATTAACTAATAATACACATAATATTATAATTAATATAATATAATATTTATAGTTTATATACTATTATATATTTCATATATATTAATTAATAAATTGTAATATAGCAATAATATAATGTTTAATTATACAACAAAATATTATTCTACTATATTATTTAATTAATAATATATGTCATTAAATGTTTAATAATATTTTATATAATATATTAAAAATTTTAATATGTTATGTAATAATCTTTAATAATAAAATAATAAATCTTATAATAAATAAAAATATTAAATATTCATATATCCAATATGGGGCTGTTTGGTTGTTTTTCGAAAAAAACAAGAAATGAAAATGTCACATTTCATTTGATATCATGGCATTTCAAGAGTTTTCCCACATTTCATTTTTTGTGTTTGTTTCACAAAGAAATCACCCCTTGAAACCGCCAAGTCACATAAAGAGACAAAAAAGCCGCAATAGTAACAGTGCATGTGTTTTCTATTTCTTGTGTTTGTTTGAACAAAAAAAGGAAAAGAGAAATGGAAACATTTAAATAATCTGTTTAATTCTCATTCATTGTTCCAACAGTGCTTTTAAATATTAAAAATTCATTGAATTGACATTTCCAAGTGTTTTCAGAGGTTTTTATTGTGAAAACATATTTCTTAAAAATGTGATGTGGCATCCTACGTGGCGTTTCATTTCTCTAAATTTCAAAATGAACCAAACTGAAGAAACGGAAAACCCTTAAAACCAAAAATCTATGTGGCACATGGGGGATTTCTTGAAATGTGAGGTGGCGGGTGTTTTCTCATTTTTTTGAGCAAACAAACAGACTCTATATTAACAACAAATTATGCAATAAATAATAATATATTACATTATAAAATAATAAAAGTAATTATATACTATAAAGTAAATAAATTATAACAAATATTAATATAATAATAATAATATCATAATATATTAATATTATATTATATTGTAAAAAAATATTATTACATTGTTATCAATAAAAGTTAATATATTAGTTTAAATAACATATTAAAAAATAATTAAATATTTTAACATTTTAAAATAATTTCATATAATTGAAAAATAATATTTTAATATTTTAATATATATATATATATATATATATATATATATATATATATATATATATATATAACATTATAATCTATTAGTTCTATATAACATTATAACTATAATATGCTAACGGTATATATATTATTATAATATATTAATTACAATAGATTATATTTATAATTAATATTTAATATATTAATACCATGCTTAATACTAATGTTCTAAAAGTCAAACTATTATTGACCAAAAACACTAACAACGGCATTTTCAAAGAAATTCTGGAGGAGAAACCATTATGTTTTAAAAACGCCGTACAAAAATCACCCTGGTATCTAAATATATCCTTAGACAACCTCCTTCAACTTTAACTAATGTCTCATAAAAAGCTGTGTAGGCAATAAAAATTGCCTTAAATCAAGGAGGTCAAACCTTGCCTGATTGACCCCGTCTGCCCATGTTTTGAGCTCGCCTACGTGCTCAAGATTGCAAAAGCAAACTAACTTTGCTAACTCGCCAGCATTCAAGAGGCCAAGCAGAGCTCGCCTGATAGCTAGCTCGCTTGCATTCAAGATGGCCAAGCAGAGCTCTCCTAATTGTTTGTTCGCCTGCATTCAAGAGGCCAAGCAGAGCTCCCCTGCAAGCTTGACTCACCAACACACTTTGCTCTCCTACACAAGCCAAAGTTCGCCAACATGGCTTGACTCGCCCGTACGAGTCAAGCTCGCTTGATTACTTGACTCGCCCGCATGAGTCAAGCTCGCCTGATTTCTCGACTCGCCCAAGCTAGCCTATAGGAAGTTCGCCCACATGAACTAAGTTCGCCTACATACTCAAGTTCGCCTAATGCTTGAGGGGTCCGCTAGCCGACCCCGCCTGTTTGTCAAACTCGCCTGTAAGCTCACATGAGCATTCAGACAGCGCTCGAGCTCGCCTACAAGCCCGCCAGCCTCGTCTGTAAGCCCGCTAGCCTCGCCTGAGCGGTGCAAGCAGCTGTTTTCTTATGGGAGTGGGAAAGCCTACGTCCTACATTCTAATTGATGGAGTATGGCTCTCATCATCCCTAAGTGGTCACATCCTACAGCTATAGGAGAAGGTATGGTGCTCCTCGCCTATGAGCGGTCATATCCCACAAGTCAAGGGATTGACCATGCCTTTCCTTGCCTATTTATAAGCCACACTTGGCAACATGAAGGGGTGGGCTTGATCGGCTGGGTGTCTTGAGAGCTTGGTTGGATATTCTTAAGTAAAAGCTTGGATTGTTGAAGTAGACTCAATATAAACTCTTAGATTTGAGACTCTTGGCTCTTTGCAAACTCTTGCATATTAGCCTTCTTTAAGCATTCAACCTTGACATTCATCAAGCTCAGGTAATCGAACTCAATCATACAAGAGCTTCTACTACGTATTGAAGCTCAACCGCAGTTTTGATCGGATCGTCAAATGGAAGCAAACAAGAAGAGCATTTGAGGGAGGAGTCCTATCGCTACCGAAGAACTCACGTTAAACAAGAAGAGTATTCTCTTTGCTTCTGTTGTAATTGTTGATCCTTAGTTTGTAATAAGTCATTCTTATTAATACAAACAATCCCTTTTCTAGAGTTAATTTTTATGCTGAATAGAAGATGGCGACTACATCAGGAGAAACTATTTCTTCAAGTGAAATGGTGGTGGCGCAATTCGACAAAATTACGGATAGAACGACAGTCGAGTCCCTTGTGATTGAGTTCGACCAAGCTAAGTACGATGAGTACTTATCTTCATCCTCCTCTGGTGGCAATGCATCTCGCAAACACCACAGAGTCATGCGTGTGGCCCAGCCCCAAGCGACGGAGGCAACCACGCTGAGCGCTCTACTCGAGCTATAGCAGGAGATTCTATCTCCCCCAAACCAATCAAGGCCGAGCCATAGGCCAAGAATGCAAGCTAAAGGACTGCTTATAAAACGATCCACGAAGGCCCCTATACAACAGGAGACCATGGTTCGTGTTGGCGATCACTCCTTCACTATCAACGTGGATCTCCCTCTCTCTAGAAGAGCTAGACAACAGCAACGACAAGCTCTCGCCCGCCAAGAGGCATAAGCCCTCATCTCCTATGATGGCATGAATTACTATTTAGGCCTGAGAAGAGCCACACGAGAATGTAAAGTTCTCAGTTCTTGCGAATTGAGCCTATCAGGCGAGCCCACCTACTCAGGTGGGCTTTGCTCTGTTGGTAAAATTCCCAAAACTGGCAAACTTAACGTTTCAGGCGAGCCTGACATTTTAGGCAAGCCTCACTCCATGAGCAAAGTTCCCTATTTGTGTGAACTTAGCAATTCAAACGAGCCCCCTAAATCAAGCGGGCTTCTCTTTTCAAGCTATATCCCCAATTCAGGCAACTTCACCAAATCATGCGAGCTGAAGAAAATAGGTGAACCCTATCAGGCCCGCCTGACACCCAAGCCTCGTCCACAAGCATGCCTTGGCTAAAAAGGCAAAGCAAAGACCAGTCAAACATGCGGACCTCGCCTGAATGAACAAGCAGCTGGAGATAGATAGAAGGCTGAAGCTCGCCAAAACACGAGGTCTCGCCTGTCAAGGAATGCTCACCTGAATTCAACACTTGGGGATTTTTCCAAATGTTCTCACAATTCTTCTTTTGGACCTTCTTCGCATGACTGCGTGTTTGGTTCTTTTAACACTGGGGGTTATCACCATCAACTTACGAGGGATCTTAGAGAGTATTTGACTTGCAAGTTCACGATTCAAGAGGTAAATCCTCAGTACCACTGTAAGAGGCTAATTAAAGCAGTGCTTGCTAATTGCCGGTGTACCGAGGAACTGAAACCATCAGTGTTCGAAAGGCTTTGTCAGCAGCCTCTAGAGTCAAGAGCTTCTCCCCAGAGATGCAGTCGTCGGAGGAGATAGACTACTGATGATTTGGAACTCCCAACTGCAACAATTAATATGGCGGGGAAAGGAAAAGCCAAGTATTCGGATTCATCAGATCCGGACTTTTTCCCGAGATTCAAATACCTCCTCGTTGAAAGTGAGGGAGTATACCTACACACCCGTACTCAAACAAGAGCAGTCATTCAATTCGATTATGCCCGCTTATTGCCCATCTATGACAACGATGACGAGGTTTGCTCAGCAACGACAACGTCTTAAACCTCGAGCTCAGTACAAGGTAAGCACGCAAAGGTGCACATGGTGGAAGTCTCCGATAAGGTTGTTAAAAGATTTGTAGAGCAACAAGCAACCATCAACTCCCTAAAGGAGATGATGGGACAACTTTAAAAAGAAGAAGAAGTGGGATTCACGGAATCAGCAAAGATCCTCGAAGAACAGAGAGTGGGAGCCCACTCCTCCTAACACAACTAAAGAGGAAGATAATCATGGATTACATTCAGATTATTCATCCAAGTACCCAGGAAGAGCATCACATGTTGGCTGCACTCCCCGAGACAAGAGGCTCGATGAGTTCCAAAGTCAACTCAATGCCCCCAAGCTTCAGAAGAGCATGAATGAGCTGAGGATGGTCAGGCCGTATCCAGTCGAATGGGATACAATCCCCTACCCGACAAAGTTCAAACCAATGAGCTTAGTCTAGTTTGATGGCAATGGATCGCCCTCACAACATATCTACTACTTTCTATCTCAGACAAGATTTCTCACAGGGAATGATCCTATCCTCACTCGACTGTTCATCGACACCCTGCGGGGGTAGCCTTTGAATATTCCTCAAGCTGGAACCAGGCTCTATCAAAACATGGGTAGATATGGAAAAGCTTTTCTTCACCCAGTTCTTCGACAACGATACAGAAGTGTTAATGGCCACTCTGCTTGCTGAGAAGCAGAAGAAAATGGAGTCGGTCAACGAGTTCGTAAAGAGATTCAAGAATCGGTTGCTTTATTGCCGGGACCAGGTCTTTGAAATCATATGGATCGAGATGTGCCACAACAATCTCTCAATCGACATTTTATCCAAGATCGGTGTGGTGAAAACCCAAACTTGGAAGGAACTTGTTCACCAAGGTTATCACGCCCCGCTTCCCAAAATACCCGGGAATCAGAACGTGAACAAGCCCGTGACGTATTAGATTGAGAAGAAATGTACACTATTATTTTTTTTCTTTTTCTTTTATTCCCAATCCAATACGCTAAGCGTCTGGAAATAAATACAATGCGAAGTCACAGGTCCCCGATCACAGATAGCAAGAATATAATGAACAATACAGAATAAGATAGTACATATCACAAATAGATATCATCCAAGACATAAAATACGGGTCAAACACGCCCTTATACAAACTATCTGAATGAAATACTAGAGAATATAAAAATACACTGATCAAAAGGAAATGAAGGTGTTACAAAACAAACTGAAATGAAATAACTAAGCTACGGCTTCTTCTTCTGCTCCGTTTGCTAGACACTCCTACCGAGAATACTCGGCTCTGGCATATCTCCAAGCTGGACCTGTTCTTCCTCTAAGTCGACATACACCAGAGAAAACAGATGTACGTCAGGGTGCATGGCACACGGCAAGACCCCACAAAAGAAAAGAACGAACGAAAACCCAATGCGAAAAATAATACGATAACCGAAATGACAAAAGAAACGTGCAACTGGAAATCCAACCAAATCAATCAAGTAACAAGTCGGTCATGCAGCTAGTCATCAGAATAATCATCCAGGTAACCATGCCATACAAATAGATGGAGTTAACACTTAAAAATCTATAACAAGAGACGTAGTACGTCGAGCGAAATAATCCAAATAAGAAAACTCTCATATATATACCATATGTCTCAAATTGTAGATAATTAAATATTAATCCCGATCTATGCATGAAAAGATAATACAACTGATCCGTATCTTACAAAAAGTCATACCTAGCCTAGAACGAGGTCAAGTAACTAGCCATCCTATATCAGGTCACTGGTCACATCTCACACAGAGTCAACGCTCCTATCACCGGATAACTGGCTGTTCACAAATCTCCTACGCGCATCCAATCCCGCGAAACAGGCGGCTAGAGGACTACACACAATCCGATCTCGGCCCGATCCAAACTCAGGCAAAGCTCAGGTGACGAAACAAGTCACAGATTAAAATGACGAAACAGGCCACTTTGTCCAACAAACCAACCCTAGGACGAAACATGTCTCTGGTACGAGTCTGGAAGATACATCAACAGCCTTATCTGATCACATGAACATTAACTTCCCCATCCCAACTCTTCTCATTTTTCTAAGTCAACCATAATTCTCATTGAAACTCGGGTTCACCATCTAAACTCAGTCAACTCACTCACACATGTCACTAAGTCTGTTCATGACGCACGAGGCTACTAAGTTATGAACTACTAAGGGTTCTCAAACACAACATGGACAATACATAACAGACATGTCAAATACATTAAATAAATGCAAAATGTGCAATGTGATCATAAACAGTAAAAATATACATGCAGTCCGGTTTCATCAATATCTTGTTATCCAGCCCTCTAAACTATTCATACAAAAACATAAATTACTTAAAATCCAAAATAGATAATTCTTTTTGGAAATAAATTCATTTAAATCATCATAATTATAAAAAAATAATTCTTTTCCAAAATAATTCCTTTTAAATTATTATAATTTTTTTAAATAATCCGTTCTCAAATAAATTCTTTTTAATTAATATAATTATTCAAAAATGATTCCACTACCGAAATAAATTCTTTTAATTCATAATAATTATTCTAAAATAATCTTTTCTCACAATAGTTTAACAATTCAAAATAACCCGTTTTTCCAAAATAAATTATTTTAAATCATCTATTTTAATAATTATTCAAAACCAACTCATTTTTCAAATAATCTCTTTTCTCATCATAATAATTCTAAAACATCTCAAAATAATCACTTTTACACAAAATAATTATTCCTTTAAATTACTTATCATAATATCATTATTACTATTAATCATCCACAATCCCATGCAGTTAATAACAATATACACGCTACAACATATTCTAAAAATTGAATGACGAGTCAAAGAATATCGAGATCTTGCCTATGGGTTCGTTGAATGAATTGACGCTGATGGCACGGATCGAATCTGGCACGGGGAGTTAGACGGCGACATCGGCGACAGAGGAGCTCGCGGCATGGCTATGGGGTTTGGAGTCTGAATGAGACGATGGCGAGACGAAGTTTGTCAGACCTAGAGGGCGTTCGACGACGAGGAGATGAGGAGAGGAGGCGACGGTGACGGCAAGGAGAGAGCGGATCTGAGGAGAGCTCATCGGAGGACAGAGAGGAGGGGACTATGGCGTGGGGGCTGTGGGTGAGTAGGATCTCAACGGGGAGGAGAGAGGGGGTTGTAGTGGATGACGAGGGGTAGCGGCGCTCGGCGAAGTAGCGACTAGTGGAGCTCTGGCGCGGGTTGGACGGCTGATCAGAGGATAGCGACGATTGTCGTAGGGCGCTGCTGTCAAGGGTCGTCGGCGCTGGCCATGGCGGCGACCAAGGGACAGCGGCTGGTCGGAGTTCGAAGGGGGAGAGCTTGGATGTTGGGTGAGCTCGAGCTCGGCTTGGTGGCGGCGATCTCAGCCGGAGGTGGAGTCGTGGTCAGACGAGCAGCTAGGCGGAGGAGCTAGGTTGAGGGTGGTGGCACGACGGCTCGCTGTGGCGGAGCGGGGTTGACTGAAGGTCGGCGTAGGAGCAGCGAGCTCAGGGGAGAGAAGCGACGGTAAGCGACGGCTAAGGGCGGAGGAGGAGCAGGGGATGAGGGCGGAGGTGCTGGCAGAGGGTGGTCGTGGGCTGACGGGGTTGGGTTAGCGATGATGGTCGTCGAGGAGGTTGGAGCGGCGGTGGTGATGATGGAGGTAGGGTTCGGATGGAAGAGGAGATGGGCGTGGTCTTGAGCGGCGGCGCGATCGGTGGAGCTGGGTAATGTTGTGGGTAGCTGGGGAAGGGAAGCTGGTTGTGGGTTTCTTGGGTTTGAAGAGAGGAGAGAGAGAGGGTGAAGAGTGGCTTCGGAGTTGACAGGGAAGAGGAGATGGAGTTGATAGGTGTGTGTTGTCGAATTGTGAGAGGGAGAGAGAAAGGGAGAGAGAAAATGAGAGTGATTGAGTGTGAGTGTGAGATTGAGTGACAGTGAGAGAGAGTGAGAACTGAGTGAGATTTTAATGAGAGGGAGAGCATGTGATAGGGTGGTTAGGAGGATGCGGGTTGAGAGTTGGGGGAAACACGAGGTGGGGATTTGCGTGAATTAGGGAGAGTTTTAGGGGGGAGAGAGAGATACAGAGTGAAATACCGGTGAGAGGAAAAACACAGGGAAAAATATCCCTTTGAATAATAATTTTAAAAATATCAGAAAATTTATTCAAATAAATATTCAAAATTTGTAGTCAAAATAATAATAACAATAACAATAATGAATATTTAACTATTAGTTTAAAAGTTTTACCGAACCAATTAAATTTATAATTAGCAAAACCATTAAAATAAATATAAAATCGTATTTTAAATCATAGAAAATTCTAGAGAAATTAGGAAAATACAAATACTCTTTTAGAAAAATAATATTTAATATTTAAATACCAGAAAATTATTTAAACCCGTATTAGAAATTTACGGTCTTTACATCATACCCCCCTTAAAACAAATTCCGTCCTCGGAATTCAAAGTACAAGTGATGCACAAAGAACCCAAGGATAAGAATACAGAAATAAGGTCATAACATGCTATGACAAATGTGTGAGCAAGTGTTGAATGAGAAAATAGATATGTATGTGTATGACATAATATATTATAAGTTATACAAGACACAATAGATAATAATTCAAAAGAATTAAAAGTGAATAGTCAATGCAGATATATAAAGCAAATCAAGGTCATAAGAAAGTCTGATATGTAGTATAAACAATAAGAATGAAATAAGCATAACATAAAGAGAGTGAACACATAATTAAAAGAGATTGTACAAGCATAAATAAGCATGTATACAGAACCCGGGGAAGCAGATTCTTGGCCGGGAGAAATCATGGTGATAGGCGGGATCAGGGGAATAGACTCCGATTTGTCAACATTGACCTTCTCCCAGCTCCTATGCTTGTTGAGGCGGGGATGTTGGATTGAGGCCAAGGCTGAAGAGGAGGTGGTGGAGTAGATGTTGGAGTGGGTAAATCTTCTTCCTCATCATCTGAAATGATGATAGGCTCATGTGTCTTAGGCTCAACTGGTCTTCTTTTGCGGGCGCTCTTTTCGGATTAGTCTGCCTCCTCTGCGATGAGGGGTCTCTTTCCAGAAGATCTTGGTATGCGAGGCACAACAGTTGGTGCCTCCTCTCGAGCAGCGAAATACAACAAAACAGATTAGAAAATTTTAACTCAAAAGGTTGAAAATTTTGTAAATCTTTAAAACAGGCGGCCTGTGATGTACAAGCGAGCTTTATCAAAAAGACGAGTTAACGAAACTTGCCTGACAAAGACAGAAGCTCACCTGACAAAGAAAAGCTAGCCTGTAAAAGGAGAGCTCTGACAAAGGCATAAGCTTGCCCGACAAAGCTGAGCTCACCAGGATAGCAGAACCTCGTCTGAGTAAACGAAGCTCGCTTGAAGACGAATAGGAGTATGTTCATCTTCTTTATTTTTTATCACACAGTTCTTAACTTACCATAGTGAGGTTGAGTCACGCTGGTGGCGGTGGCAGTAGCGACGTCAGCAGCAGTATTGGAAGAAGAAGCAGTCATCTTCCCCTTGGAAGCAATCTTCTTGGGGGCCATTTTTGAGCTCGAGGAGAAATGAGGATGAGGCTTCTGAGTTTTCTTCGAAGGTTTGGGAAAATTTTCAAAAGCACAGTAATCTTCCAAGGAGGGAGGTGAAGGCTTTATATAAGCGAGACTTCAACGGTTATGATTCATCATCTTAACCAAAGCCAACAGGCCAGATCACCCATGGCAGTTCATATTCAAAAGTTTGAATCTAACACATAAGATTGAGTCTCAAATCGAACTGCTTGGATAACGAGGCGGTTCGTATTTGAACCGACGGCTAAGATGAAACGGTTCAGCCGAACGGCCACAATATCTCGTCGAATCAACGATTGAGATCAAGAGCACCACTAATTCCACGGCTCAAATCAAGCACGTGAAGATGAGCCTACCCCTATCAGATCACATTTAATGCGATCTGACGTGCCCACGTTGCCTAAGCTGGCAAGCGCAAGAGCCTGTCCACAGACACATGGTTCACATGTCACCGACTTGGACTCCTCGTACAATGATCCAGCTCGTCTGCAAGCACGAAGCTTGCCTATCAAAGACTAGAGCTCGCCTGCATAGCTCATCTTGCCTGAAGGTTAGAGCTCGCCTGTAGACATGAGCCCGCCAGTACTTCATTGAGCTCCCCTGAAGAGCTCAACTCAACCAAGGGGCTCAAATTTGCCCAAACCAATAAACAGTGATCCTCTTCATTCAAAATATTCCAGAGCACCTTCAACCTGATTTAGGTCTAAAAACTTTGAAGGGGGTTTTGTAGGAAATAAAAATTGCCTTTAATCCAGGAGGTCAAACCTCGCCTGATTGACCCCGCCTGCCCATGTTTTGAGCTCGCTTGCGTGCTCAAGATTGCAAAAGCAAACTAGTTTAGCTAGCTCGCCTGCATTCAAGAGGCTAAGCAAAGCTCACCTGATAGCTAGCTCGCCTACATTCAAGATGGCCAAGCAGAGCTCGCCTGATTGCTTGCTTGCATGCATTCAAGAGGCCAAGCAAAGCTCGCATGCAAGCTTGACTCGCCAACATGCTTTGCTTCCCTGCACGAGCCAAAGTTCGCCAACATGGCTTGACTCGCCAGCACGAGTCAAGCTCGCCTGATTACTTGACTCGTCCGCACGAGTCAAGCTCGCTTAATTTCTCGACTCGCCTAAGCTCACCTGTAGGAAGTTTGCTCGCACGAACTAAGTTTACCTACAAAATCAAGCTCGCCTAACACTTGAGGGGTCCGCCAGCCAACCCCGTTGTTTGCCAAACTCGCCTGCAAGATTGCCTGAGCATTCAGATAGCGCTCGAGCTCGCCTGCAAGCCTACCAGCCTCGCCTGAGCGATGCAAGAAGCTGCTTGCTTGTGGGAGTGGGCAAGCCCATGTCCCACGTTCTAAGTGATGGAGCATGGCTCTCATCACCCCTAAGTGTTCACATCCCATAGCTATAGGGAAAGGTATGGTGTTCCTCACCTATGAGCGGTCACATCCCACAAGTCAAGGGATCGACCATGCCTTTCCTTGCCTATTTATAAGCCACCTTTGGCAACATGAAGGGGGCTTGGTGGGCTTGATCGGCTTGGCATTTTTAAGACTCTGCATCTTGAGAGCTTGGCTGGATATCCTTAAGCAAAAGCTTGGCTTGTTGAAGTAGATTCAATCTGAACTCTCAGATTTGAGACTCTTGATCCTTTGCAAACTCTTGCATATTATCCTTCTCTAAGCATTCGTCCTTGACATTTATCAAGCTCGGGTAATCAAACTCAATCACACAAGAGCTTCTACTGTGTATTAAAGCTCAACCGCAGTTCGATCGGATCGTCCAAAGGAAGCAAACTCGACGCAAGCATTCAAGGGAGGCGTCTTATCGCTACCGAAGAACCCACGTTAAATAAGAAGAGTATTCTCTTCGCTTTTGTTGTAATTGTTAATCCTTAGTTTGTAATAAGCCATACTTATTAATACGAATAATCCCTTTTCGGGAGTCAATTTTTACGCCGAACAAGCTGCATTGCTATTCTAATTTGAAAAAACTTCTTACAAGTTTGGATATATTATTCACACTTTCCTCACCAAGCTCCTCAATGGTAAATGAGACCCTTGACCAATTTACAATGCTCTCTCTCTCTCTCTCTCTCTCTCTCTCTCTCTCTCTCATTCTCATGCACCCTACAAAAGATTCAAGTATTTGTTATGATTAATGGGTATTTTTATATTTTCCCAACTATTTACATGTCATGTAACATGCTAGACTTTAGAATGTTAGTTTTCAGGGGTAAAGTGAGAAAAATTCAATAGTGATTTATTTGAATTTTCAAAATGGAGGGGGTTATCTATAGTATGTTCAAACTTGAGGGGTGTTTTCAGAATTTAACATAGTTGAGGGTGACTTTTCTGAGACACACGCCCCATACTTCAGGAGGTGTTAAGTGAGAAAAGTCAGAGGGATTATGTTGAAATTTTAAAGTTGACGGGGATTATCTACAATATGATCAAACTTGATCAAACTTGAGAGGGTTTTTTCAAATTAAAATTGTTGAGGGGTTTTTCTAAGAAGGGGATTTTCTAAAATTAACCTAAAAAGGAATTATAGTGTAGGATATTTTTTTGCATAAGTCCACAATTTAAATTTAATCATAAAAATATTAAAATAAAATTCACAAAGTATCCTAACTTAAGAGTGTTCCTATGAAACCCTCATGAATTTTGTTTATTCCACTAAACCCCAAAACCATTCTCACAAAAACCCTAACTTAACACATTATTTCTAACCCCTCCCTTCATGTGAAAATTACAATATCCGTACGTGACAAAAAATTTATGTGTATACTTATTATTATTATTTGTTGGTCAATTGAGAAGTTTGCTGGTTTCAATATTCTTTTTCAATAAATATTGTCTAATCTACTACTTCCGTTAAAAAAACAAATAGTGATATTAGATGTTTGTCTCTACTATATTGTTGACAAATCGAGTTAACAGAAATTCGTAAAAAGAACATTCACTAATGATGAAGGTAATGTTAAGGACCCTACTTGATGATTTCCAAATATAAATAATTAGAATGATATTTGACCAATACTTGAGGTATCTTGACTAAAATTTTGGCAAAATGTATCTCACATATTGGTGCGATATACAATGTGGTCTTTCGAAAGATGAGAGTGCAGGGAGAAGCAAAGTCTTCATTCTGCCCATTTTATGCAATTAGAGTCTTGTATTATCCCATTGTTGTGTAGATTACATGGAATGAAAGTTTTAAAGTTGGAAGAATGCCGCTATAGTTGTAGTATCTACAAGTCAATCCTCAATGAAGGTGGGTTTTCTTTGTAAAATGAATTTATCTTAGAAACGTTGATTGAAATGACGTTTTGAAGAATTGGATTGAGATGGGTTTCTATGATTTTTGTTTTACACACATAGAGCGCGCGCACGCTCGATAGAGAGAATAAATGCAAGAGAAAACTAAGAAATTAAAAGTAAAGAAAAGAGAGAAAAAAACAAAAGCAAAGAACTAAAAGACTAGAAAATGCAAGAACTAAGTAAAATAAAAAACAAATGCAAGAATTAAAGGAAAGGAGAATAACTAAGAAAAACCAAAGGCAAGAAACAAGAGTAATAAACTAGCCATTTAGGATTGATTCTACTAGGTAATTATTATTTAGATATAGAATGAACACCTTTTTTTTTTGTTACTTCTAGAACTAACAAGCACGAACTATCAATCTAACTATAGAAAGTATAGTTTATGAAATTAAGTTCTAAAAGTAATTTTAGATTTCATGGATATGAACAACCAAACAAAAAATAATTCTAGAATAATTAAAAAAGCATAGTCTATCAATCTATTTAAAGAAAGTATAACAATAATTGATTATTCTAGCATGAACAATTAAAGCATAAAGAGAGCAATTTTAAATCTAATTAATAATTTACACTAGCTTCATCTAATCCTAAATAACTAAGAAAGTTAGCTACTCATATTAATTTCTAATTTATTTTCCATAAAAGAAAACATGAAATAAAAGCAAGAATTTCAAACTAGAAATTAAATGTATCCTAGCGCATAAAAGAAAGCATGAATTAAAGAGCATAACAAAATATTTAAGCAATTCTCACAGAATATTTAAGAGGAAATTTGAAAGAGAATAACAAAATTTTTACAAGGTTGGATGGCCACAAATTTGGCCTTCATAAAGAGAATAACAAAAATTTTCATCCTCTCACCCTCGCCACTATCCCCTTATTTATATAGCCTACAAGAATCCCTTACAACCATTAGATTAAACTTGATCTTCAAAAATAAAATTTCAAGCATTTATTTAGTTCTCTTTCTTGATCTTGGACTCTTGAAAGACGAGCTTGTAGGCTTCATTTCTTATAGTTAATCCTCTTTAATTCCTTCGGCTTCTCTTGGTTGCTCTTGGAATCTTGAGATATGAGTTTGTGGGCTTTATTTTTTATATTTAATCCTCATTAATTCATGCTTCTCTTGATTGCTCTAGGGCACTTCTAATTTTTCTTTTTATCGCTTTTCTTCAAACTTTTATTTCCTATAAAATTGATAAAAGAATTATATTAATGATTATTTGCGTAAAAATTTAGATGACATAGAGCTGTAAAAGTGCAATAAAATTTACTAACCACCCATGTACGAATATATCCCTTATTGAAATTTTTTGATTCTTTTAAAAATAAAAAATTAGTAACTAGATGATTATCCTCGTCAATTGAGCTATAGAAGATCTATCCACCTGCTCACAACCTTTGTAATGATTTTAGAAGTTAAATAAATTCACTCAGGAGGTATATTCGCACAAATAGAACTACTTAGTGTCTATTTGTAAATGTAGGATCCGGATATTACATGCATGCAATAGGGTAAATCTACATCTAGATTATGCACAGTGAAAATAAAGAAATCCTAGCATGCTTCTAGGAAATATAAACAACAAGTTTGGGTTACCGATTCAGATCTTTTCTATGAGATCACTATGCCTATCTTGATTAATGGTCAGAGGGCAATTACACCGTGTAACGGCAAGAAGCCCCTGCATAGCATTCCATGACTACTGCATAAAGCACAAATTTGATAGAAGAAGGAGATGACTGCTTTGTGAAGGTTTATAGTCTCATCTCTCTTATTTCCATCATGAAAACCTTACATCTATATATAAATAGCTTAGAGAAAGAATCATACACTTATTACGATAATGGATATCTTATCTCTAAGATAAGATATTATCAACACATTTATTTTGGTATCTATCTCATAATAATAACCAACATACACCCACTCATACGACCAAGTGGGTGCCATCTATTACTCCCTGAGCCGGCTTTTTGAGTTGTTGACTCCCCAAGTCAAAGTCTCCCTGAGAATCTCTCCCTTTCAAATCCATGTCCATATATCATTGATGTGATATGGACCGTTGAGAACTTGAAAGTGGGTAGCATTGTCGCGAGATCTAATAGGTTTGACACAAGGATCTCCCTAAAAGAAAACACACAATAAAAAGTGTAAGTATGTGATATCTCGTACCTCATATCTGATCAATCATGTCTTCTCAAGTACCTTCGATCTCTTAAAGAAGCATACATGAATATCATGGTCTATCATCGATTCATTGCATCTTAAATCCTATCCCCGATATAAATAAGAGTTGGCCAAGCTATGCAATCAGGAGACATGTCAATTGATCTTTTTCCAGTCCTAAATAGTTGGGTGTGTTAATCACCCACTTTTCTAACACTACCCCGTATGTGCGGTATTACCTCATCACAGCAGGTAGCAGCAGCCAAAATGGCTGATGCTCATAACAGCCTTCCCAAACAACCTAGTGTCTCTAAGGGTATACTGACTCCCTCTATTACTGATGGTCATAAATAACGGCTCACATAGCAAGGGAGCAGGGATCCATCCCTCGACCTCCTTATATCATGTCCAAGCACACATTGTAAAGAAACGTGCTATAGTATTACTTCTCTCCCTGAGAACATACGTCAATAAATAAATAAAGTATAGACCCAAGTTCCATCACCCTCTGTTGAACTTGTCTGGTCATATCGCCTCACGATATGCCTGAGATCTCTTAACAAGCCCACACCTTATGCACCAAGTCAGACTCCTAGTCTGGTTGAAAATATACAGGTAAAGTGGACATGGGATTTCCACTTTGGTCGCCTCATGTATATGTATACAGCAACCTCATCCTAACCTTGTCAAGGTGATCAATAAAGTGTTCCTGCTACAGTAAAGTGATAGTGTTGTTATTGCTCCAAGCTAAATAACATCCATCACTCAGTCTCAGCTTTGGCAACTGCCACAGCTCCAAACAAGTTCTCTTATGTAATAAGAACTCCTATCTGCTAGTGTAACTTTCTAATGGTACACCAAAAGCCCTTTTTACTAATCTGTACACATCATATATAAATATACTCCATGTCATGATAATCAAGCAATAGTAAGACATTAGCAATCTCAGATACACCTATGTGGAAAAGAATCAAAACAAATATAATGTCTCATAAAGACATCGTCTATAATATTCTAAGTGTCTGAGATCTCAACAAATATATCGTCACTAAAAGACATAGACTCTAAGAATCAAGTGCGTTGCACTAGTCGTTTCTCAAACTATTCTCTTTATCAGTAGATCCCTAATCATCTGACTAGTAGAGATACACAACACAACCTCTTCCCTCTCTTAGCTCTTAACAACATGGTGCTCGATCTGGATTTTATTCAAATTTCCAAACTAATCTGGGTCTATCGAATAACCAGCAATCGACATGCTATCAAAAAAGAGATTTATACCACTCTCTACATGTCCAGTTACATTAAGATTCTTCGAGAATATGTATAACTGAAAGTTCTCTAGAGG
>BQKN01000597.1:152006-216642 GCA_022839385.1 Asparagus kiusianus
ATTCTTGGTTTCACCTCGGACTGCAGCCTTGTGTGAACCCAGGGGCGTCACAGGGACACTTCACTTGTCCCCCCTATTGGTCCCATATTTCGGGTCACTGTAGCAAAGCTCTTTTCAAAAAACTATTTTAAATTAATTCCTCTAACTACTACTTTCACTATTAATTGGAGGCATGTAGTAATTTCAAAATAGCGAATTCAATGGTTTCAGCGATTAATTTGGAATAATTAAATAATAGCAATTACTACTATTTGAGGGACTAATTTCATAATATCAAATTTTAAGGGACAAATATGGAAAGACCCTACATGCAATTATTATTGGCAGAATATTTTTCTTAGTTACCTGGAAAATATGTATAAAGTAATATTCTTGAAGATTATACAATGCTTTATGGAGAATAAAATCTTGATAACTGAAATAGTAAAGAAAATGACATAACATGTTTTTTTTTTTTGATAAACGAGATAACATGTTTCAACAGTACAATAGTATAGCTTATTTATTTTACTTAGTAAATATACAATAAGAGCATCTATTTATCTCGTTTTCTACTTAAGTATAGAAATGCATAGTTTTTCCTTATATTTTCTTGGATTTATTTTAGTAAAGAAACATTTTTAAATACCGTCTAAAATAGAAAGATCGTTTGATTTTTTTTTCATTTTTTGGTAGGAATTTATCTATATGTGGTCTAATCTCCCTCTAAGAGTAATATAATAATAATAAATAAATGAGTTACTATATATAGACTCTCTTTATAAAGAGAAAAGTCGTCGAGACATGCCAAAAACACTTTATTCTAATAATTATATGATAAATATTGACACCCTTGAAATGCAAGTATGTAATTACCATATTCTAAAGGGGTGATGCTGCATAACAGAAACTAGATTCCAAGGCAAAATTTTTAATTTCTTTGTACTTATATGCGAAAAAGCTAACTTTAAATTACACCCTGGAAAACACACCAACACTAACACCGGCATAGAACTCAATGGGCCAATGAGGATCAAGTCACGCACATCATTTTCAGGTTCTCAAAATTTTTAAGGGGATTGAACTACAAATTTGCCCATCATGGGGCCCACTGTATAGAATACACAGAAATGCGCCATTTGGACATCAACATTCGTGCTTAATACGTACAGGTTATAATAAGTGATAAGTGACAGAAGTTTCAGTTATTAGTTTGTCTAACTCAACATGTGACTACCTTAACACGTGAGGCAAACCTGGACAAGGCTTGGACTAGAGGAGGTTGCAACTACTGGTCCTTGTTCTGGTCTATTTTTTTCTCAATTTAGTCTTAGGATAACAACTTGTCCTTTTTTTGTTCTATTTTTTCTCAATTTAGTCTTAGGATAATTCAATTTCAATTATTTTTTGTCAAATCAAATGATTACAATACTAAACATAATTTTGTAAGAAGACCTCCAAAGGTTTTTAGATAGAAAAATATTTTTTTAAAAAATATTCTATTGTAAAATAAATTGTTTTCCCAAGTCTTCTTGAATATGTTTACGTCTAACCAATCCTGGGTTTTTCACGCGTAACTTGTTTGGTGCGCGACACTTTCAAGCTTTAAAATACTCCGGTTACGTAGTTTATTCTCTGCATTATTTGCTTTTCTTAGTTGCTTTTATAGCTTTAGACTTGACTCCTATGACTAAATGCTATGCTTTTATAGCTTTAGACTTGACTCCTCCTATGACTAAAATATTTTTATTTAAATTTATGGAGGCTCGCTTCGCTCTTTGTCTTCGCAAAAAAACACTTATTGAATCGTTTTTAGAGTATTATAGCTGTTATGGTGTTTTCAATCACCTAAATGCAACACTTTGCTGACATGTGTACTTCTGCATGTAATCCCCAATCAAGTTGGCGGCCTAAGACCAACAGAGGTTCCAACTTAGCCGACTCATTTAGTTGATATTTCTTCATGTTGACTCGAAAGGCGGTACTAATCAACCCTCTTGTCGAAGACGACTCGCTACGAGCCCACTCGACCAGATATACAACGTCTTACGATGACGACTCGAAAGGCGTTACTTCTCTGCAAAACTAAAGGACTTCGACCTCGAGCTCTCCCCACTGACAACGTCGATGTCGCATTTAATGCTTGAGAGGCGCTATCATATCTCTAGCCCCGATAGTCTTCATGACTCATCGAACCATGTCGGCATCACCATACCCCCGATCACTCCTCATTTAATGTTGAGGTGATCCCTCCTCCAGTCGCCAGTCGGCACCTGTAAAGCAAGTGCTGACACAGCCGCTTGCCCATGCTTCCTCACCGCAATCCTGTACTCAGCCACAATGATGGTTTTACCCTTTCAGCATTACTATAAATACATGTACTATTCTTACATGAAGGAAGTGGACGAAACTGATCTTCTGAGAGAGATCTGCAAATTATATTGTACATACACAAGAACCCTCATAGTTCTTTACTTTCCCCACTCAAGCTCACCACCTGACTTGATCGTTGGAGGAACTACATGGGAACCAGTCCCTGTCCTATCGTGAGTTTCTATGTATGCAAACTTTTCAGCCACTCAACTCAGAATATGATATTCGGCAAAGGAGGCGGCCCGTCATCAACCTCATCCAACCACGGATTTAATTGACTGTGTGATCACTTAACATTAATTGTTTGGCGCCCACCGTAGGGTATCTTTCTTTTTTGAGAAAACATGTTATGTTCTGAGCAAGGGTTTGGTCAGCTCCACCCTATAGAACCATGCCAGAGCTATGTTACTCAAACTCAGCTTGAAAAAACAACTCAAAAGCTTTCTCAATCTCTCCAAGAGTAATTCGCTATCTTCACTAGCGAACTCCTCAGCTGGCTTCTGTAGCCACAACAAGCCACCTCAGTTATGCCTCCACCTTCTGGAGACCTACGGTTGGAGACTCACCCTCCTTCCAGAACACAGCAAGTAAACCTGCATCAGACTCCTCATGCTGCTGCCAAGCAGTTGGAGGATCCCGTTGAACACGCGAGCCCGCCACCTTGTCGGTCGACTCACCCTGGAGAGACTCGCCACTATCTTCTCTCCCATCAGGAAATCACTGGTGAGAGTCTTGGCCCTAGTCACCTTAGGGACCGCACCAGGGGAGTGGTCTCTAAGACTCTCTTCCATCACTGTGCCTCTCCATCCCCCTCTGCTATCATAGGGGCCCCTGGCTATGATCCGATGTACAGTCCAGTTGTAGAAGCCATCGGGAGGAGCACACCCCCCCTCTCTTTCACATGACCTTATGAATGCCCTATGTGAGAAGTTCAAGATGCCTCACGTGTAGAAGTATAAAGGCTAGGGAGACTCCTCCGAGCATGTTCAGAACTACTATGATATAATGAGCATGCTCCAAGCATTAAAAGCAGTTATCTGTCGATGCTTCCCCATTACACTTTCGGTGAGTGCCAAGTTCTGGTTGAACGCTCTTAAGAAGAAGTCTATCAGTAGCTTTCAATAACTCAGTAGGAAGTTCATCCACCACTTCCTAGCTGAAACCAAGTAGAAATTGCCCCCTCATATGTTGATCCAGATGATGCAAGAGCCCGGAGAGAGCCTTTGAACCTACTTTAAGAGGTTTCAAGTGAAGAGGCTGGAGGTTAACGACCCAGGGAGTGCAGTTGCTATGTCTGATATTGTGGACGACTTTAGAGCAACGAGTTGGCTGACTCACTTGCCAAGAAGTCAGTCGCCAATTATGAACAACCGATGGTCAAAGCTCATGGGTATATAAACATGAAAGATGCCCGAGCTTATAAGGTGTCAGCCAGGACTGCAGAGACTTCCACAGCCACGACTTTAGTGGCACCAGCAGTGCTAATTGCCCCATCGACTCCATCAACAACACCAACGGTGGCACCAGCACCAGAGTTGGCTAGAGGTCCCTATGTGAGACAGGAGTGGTCAAGAGACCCTCCAAGAGTCGACTCCCATCCCAATTGGTTCAACAGGAAGGACCGATAGAGGGACCTAGCACCAAAGTCTTCTCTCATAGTCTTCAACACATCCCTCACAAATGCTCTAGCCATGATCTAGAAGAAGGGACACCTCAAGGAGCCTGGTCCTCAGATGAGGTCGAATCCAAGGAACCAGGACACTCGACAGTTTTGCCACTTTTACAAGGATCACAACCATCTTATCAATAACCGTTGTATCCTAAAGAGGGACATTGAAGATCTGATCAAGAGAAGGTACTTGAAGAACCTTGTCTCTCAGAGAGGCTGCAAGGAAGCAGCCCTAACTAAGGAGGATAGGAGATCCCGCTCGTAGTCGCCTCATCCTAGGCTACGCCAAGATAGCCGACCCCCGGAGCCCAGTCATAAGGGGATCATCAACATGATCAGTAACGGTCCCATTGCTGAATGGTCGTCCAACAATGCTAGGAAGAGATATGCCAAGAGGGCATTGCTGGTCAACCAAGGTGACAAGAGTACGAAGGCAGAGGAGCCCATATCTTTTGGGGACACTGATCTACAATGCGTTAAGATGCCTCATGATGACCCTATCATCATAACTGTAACAATTGATGGCTACCAGGTGAAGCGAATCATGGTCGACACTAATCTGCAAAGACGTTTTCGATAAAGACACTTGGAGAGGCCATATAGTACCCAACTAGGAAGGCCTGTATACAGTCCTAGAGGAGCTACGACCAAGTACTTATTGACTAAGGGCCCCAAACAGGAGAGTCTTACAACATCCCTGAAACATTAAGCACTTGAGGAGATATTTTCAATAATTTTGTACAGTTTCATTCATTATAATAAAATTTTATCGAAACTGACTCCTCTCTCACACTCCCATATTGCCTAATCTATGCAGTAATTCTAAGCCATTGGTGTCTTCTCAGGGTAAACCTAAGGCACTCTCACCATATGGTCGACTCCCACATTCACCACTCGACCATCATGGCAATGATGAAAGACCCGGGCATCCACGTAAGTCTTGGGCATCCATCCTTCGGGTTATCATTTTTCTGTATTACCATCAGGGCGTCCCTTAGTAGGGCGAAGGACCTAGATGTCCTCAGTAGGACCTAGATGTCCTCAGTAGGACCTAGGCACCCAACCTTAGGATTAAGTTCTAAGCCCTTGGTTCCTTCTCAGGGTAAACCCAAGATAATTTCACCATATGGTCGACTACCACATTTACCACTCGACCATTATGGTAATGACCAAAGACCCAGGTGTTTACGTAAGTCCTAGGTACTCATCCTCAAGGTTGTCAATGGACAAAGACCTAAGCGTTTACATAAGTTCTGGGCATCCAACCTCAGGGTTATCAATAGCCAAAGACCCAGGCATCTACGTAAGTCCTGGACGCCCAACCATAGGGTTATCAATTTTTTAAAGACCCAGGCATCTACATAAGTCCTGGGCCCAACCTCGGTGTTATCAATGGCCAAAGACCCATGCGTCTATATAAGTCCTGGGCACCCAGCCTTAGAGTTGTCTATTTGCCAAAGATCCAGGCGTCTACGTAAGTCCTGGGCAACCAACCTCAGGGTTATCAATTTTCCAAAGACCTAGGCGTCTACGTGAGTCCTGGGCACCCAACCTTAATGTTGTTATTTTGCTAAAGACCCAGGCATCTACATAAGTCTTGGGCACCCAACCTCATGATTGGTGTCCTCATTAAGTCCAAGGCATGTACTCTAAGTCCTTGGTGTTATCATGAGTAAACCCAAAGAATGGAGTGCAACTGATCGGTCGTCTTCAGCAAAAAGACTTAGGCACTTCAAATTGCTAATCTTCATTAACAAAAAAATGAGCCAGTCATGTCGACCCCTCAACACTCAGGTCGACACAACACGACCGAATCACAACAATCAACACTTGTTCTCTCATTCAGAACACAACCGCAAGCAAATAATGCAAAAAAGGAATAATTGAAGGCAGACTCCAGAATGAGAGTAAAGTCAATCTTTATTCTAACATTCAAGGTTTATTCATTACAATATCCATGTCTATTTATAATAAGGCATGTCGATAATTACAAAAAAAGAAGAAGATACAATCCATCAGATCTTTAGCTAGATCCGAGAGTAGGGATTTGGAGGTCCTCAACAGGGCCCGTAGACTCAGTTGGAGCAGGAGCAACATAAGAAGAAGCAGGAGAGTCTTCTCCATGGTCATCCCTCGACTCGTCATCGTTGCCGTCATTCAATGCCAGATCCAACCCCCCTCCACTCACCTCGATCTCTTTTAGGAGGTCTAGGCAGCAAGAGATTTAGGGAGGATAGAGGCGGTCAGGCATGGGGCGAGAGGTAGGAGGGAGCAGCGAGGCTAGGTAGTCAACAACAACCTTACAAGCTAAGGCCACCTCAATTTTACCTAAGGGGCTGTGGTGTCGGTCATCGACTATCTTCACCCTATACTGCTCCGAGTCCAGGCGAGCCAGCTGACTCTCCAGGTCCTTGACAATTGTCGTGGATGCCTGATGAGTCGGCCGCTCCTCCGCATGGTCTCACCTCAGTTGCTTGACTGAGAGACGACTCGATTGAGCATCCTCCTCAGCTGCCTCCTTGAGGTGCCTCTTAGACTCAACCTCCGCCTCCAGAGCAATCAGGTGACCATCCTGCTCAGAGATTCCTTACTAGAGACGATCGACTTCCCCCTTCAGCTGGGCCACCTCTCCTTAGAGCTTCTCAATAGAAACCGTCTGCTTGACATCGTGAGTGCTAAACCCCTCAGGAGTCTTTCCTTTTAATCTAGCTCCCAGCACCAGCTAGCCTCCTTGCTGCTCAGCTCGGCCTCCAAAGTAGCGGCCCTCTTCTTTGCTTCCTCCCTGGCCGACCTCTCCCTGGCGAAGTCCTCCCGCCACTCCGAATGGGATTTGTGCATGTAGGTGAGCTAATCATACAACTCTTGCTCTACCAATGCCCCCCGGACCAAGTAGGCATTGAGGGCCAAATGTAAGGTGACGCTTGATATCTCATGTAAAAACCCCTCATCCTTTTGGAGGGTGAACTGCTGAACTACTAGGATTGGATCAGTCTAGAACCCTAAGATCAAGGCCTCTGTGTCAAGAGGTGCCACCACAACGAACCGCTTGCTCTCAAGGGGTTCCCTCCTAGGCGAACAGGGGCCCAACGACACTCCAAGCAACATGGCCTTCGCCATCTCCCAGATCTAAGGGTTAAGCTCCAAGCTCTAGTGACAGAAAGGCCATCCAAAGTTTCCCTCTTGCTCCCTGTCGACCTCGCCTGCCAAAGGCTCGGGAGGGAGCATTGCTTTCTCTTCAGCCCCTCCCAAAATATCGTCAGGCTCCTTGCCTGGCTGGCGTGATGGTTTGGGTATGGAGCTCGGGCCAGTCGCTTCCTCAATAGTAGCCCCAACTTCAGCAGCCCCGACTGCTGGGGCCACCTCCTCTGGCCTAGGAAAGGGAGAGTTGTCAACCACAACTACCTCATCCGACCGGCCGGTTGGAATGGTCGGCTGCTGCTCTTTGGTTGACGGTTGTTCTTCACACGAGTCGACCCGAACCTGCCCCGTTAGCCTGCTGGGGCCTTGGTCATTCTTGGCCTTTACCTTCTCTGCCTTCACCCTCTGCCAGTTGGGCAGCAATCTCGCCCACCTTCGACCTTGCCAACCTCCTCGGGGTCGAGGTTTCCCCTCAACCTCTTCTAGGGCCTTAAGGCCGATCCTGACTCCTCGCCCCTCGAATTCCTCTTAGGGATTTTCAAGGGAAAGGGGCAGCAGACTCACCCTCACCTTGTCAGCCTCAGTGAGGAGAACCATCGAGATGCCCGCCACCCAGAGAGATGCCGTATCGAATAGATTGCCTCTCTCCAAGACCCAACATAAGAGAATATTCTCTAATTATCACCTCCCCTTAGTAGTAAGGATTCACGGCTTCAGCGTGTCCTTGGTCACTTTAGGTCAATCGGGGCAAGAGAGGATGTCATCGGCGCCAAAGACCCACACAAAATGCTCCTTCCAGTCCCTGTTGGACTCTGGAGAATTTAAGATGAGCTTGTCGCCTCCACTGTAGTGGCAGAAGTAGTGGAGGTTCCTCTTCATTGACTTGATGCCTACTAAATGCCCTAAGAGACACATGCTCGGCAGGATGCTAACCTGGTGGCAAATCACAATGAAGCCCACCAGAACCCCAATTGCATTCAGAGTGAATTGAGAGGTGGAAACCACCAGAGCAACACATACATCCCTAATGAAGGGATGGAGTGGCAACCAAATCCCATACTCGAGATGGGCAAGATACAACAATGTTTTATTTTAGCCATGGAAGTACACCAGCTCGTCCTCACTTGGCGTTGCAAGTGTAAAAGCCTTGGGGATATCATAGAGCTCGTAGTATTGTTCGAGTTCTCCGGTGCAGACCTTCGAGCGGATCAGCCGAATAAAATCATTTCTCTCCTCATTACGGCTGGTGGTGGAAGTCTGAGAAGCCATTTGAAGATTTTGGGTTGTAAAAGATTTGGGAAAGTCAAGAGAGACAAGTGCCAGAGATTTACAGTAAGAGTTTGCAAAGAAGACTCTTCTGCATCCCCAATGGGCTATTTATAGTATTCAAAAGGAACACATGGATTAATCTGGATGTTTGTCTCATTTTGAAATGAATGGACGAGATTCACCTCGAAATCATGTTATTTCAAATAGTAACGTCTCTCCTGCTTAATAAAGGTTTCTAGAAACTCACTAAATGATGTCTATTTGGTGAGCAGTCAACTAGACCCAGTCGACCCTCAATAGCTGACAACAAACTTTAAAAAGTATCTTTCAGGCACTCACCTCAAGAAACTCAGACGCTAACTAGCAAAAATAGTCAACCAAATTGATTCCATACTTAGACAAAATACAAACGCATTGGATATAACTGATTGAGTTCGAGACGGGCCTTCTAGACAAAGGACTAGTCTCCTCAAGTCAGCAGTTCAAGTCTATATTAGAGTTAAGTCATCCAGAAGACATAAATCGAGATGGTACAACACAGAAAAAACAATATTAGGTCCAAAAATATTTCTTTATTCATTATAAGGAATATTTACAAGATACAATGTATAAATCTATACAGCACAGAGATGAGAGATAAGAGAGTTTTGAGAAGACTAAACCTGCTCCAGGAGTTAAGGACAGGGAGTTGCTGGGAGCAGTTAGCGAAGGAGTCAAGCAGTCTCCTCCTTAATCCGACTCCCCCTCTTCGTCACCGAGATCAAATCCCCCTCCAAGTGCTTCCACCTCCACTAGTTTGTCCAGAAAATTAGCCACAAGGGGAGGGTAGTGGAAACGATCAGGTGAGTTCCTCATCTTGGCTGGAAGCTGCACCGATAGATAGTCGTACCCAGCCTTACAGGCGATCACCACTTTAGTCTTCCCAGTTAAGCTTTGACGATACCCCTCAATGATCTCTTGGCTGTGAGGTTCTAACTAAAGATGACATTGCGGTTTTGGGCCGCTGTTAGCAACTCCCGTAGATGGGGACCTCCTCTTGAAGCTTGATAAGCGTTGCATTCTCCTTGTCCAGCCGACGCCTCGCATGTATCGCCGCCTCCCTCTCTATTTTGACCAGTTTGATAGCACAGTCCCTCTTCTGGAGAGCCTCCTCCATTCTCCTGGCCTTCCTCTGGATCTCCTCCAGCTCTGCCTGAGCCTGTTGACCTTAAAAGCGTCTGAGGCAGGCGTCTCCGTAGACCATTCTGAGTCGACCCCTCTGCCAGCCCTCAGGGAAGCAACCTCCCCCAAAAGCTTGAGATAAGAAGTCTGGATGTGGTCCATCCGGCTGTACATCTCCTGCTCCACCAAAGAGCCTCGAACCAAGTAGCTACGAAGACTTAAGTGGAGACCGATATTGGGAACCCCCTTTAAGAACTCGTCATATCGAGGAAGCTAAAATTACTCGACCGCCCTCGACTAAGCCACCCAAGAGCCGAGGATGGTCCCCCTGACATCAAGATGATGAGCACGATGCTCCAGGTCGGGCTCCCGTACATATCGAAGGCTGACCCCTAAAGTCCTAATGAGGTACTCCCTCATCTTGTCTCATTCTTCTTCTCTGATCTCATCAACACGATGGGGGAAGAGATACTCCATTACAGCAAGAGGTGCCGACTCCTCAGCTAGCTCTTTTCTACGATGGGACAACTCGTCGCAATGAGCAGATGACCCCGCTTTGTCGGCATGGACTCTAGCCTTGGCTCTAAACTCTTCTTGATGAGCCTTAGCCTCTTCTTCTAGAGCTAACTCATCTAGATGGGTGACGTTAGTCCCAGCTGTCTCAGCCACCACCTGTACCTCCTGTTCCTCATCTTCCTCTCAGGTCTGCCTCCTCCGTCTATGGTCGAGGGTAGGAGCCGGCTCCTCCTCGGCTATCTCTGCCTTTATTGGAGGAATGTTCCAATAAATATGCTTCATGGGCCTAGCAGATGACCCCTCCTGGGGAGCAGTGAAAGGAACAGTAGGTACCATAGCAACTTCTATTGTTCCTAAGATAAGGGCCGAAGCCTTCTTATGATCCTAGGTAGTAGGAGGCACGATTGATATACCTACAACCTGCAAGACCGAGTTGTCGAGCAGATGGTTGACTCAACGAGAGCCAGTATACGCCTTGATCTGGTCAAGCGCGTCTCTCTCGGCGATGAACAACTCGCCCTCCATGAATGCCTCCCTCCTTATTTCGGGCCAGGTGGAGTAGCCCAACTCCTAGTTGTCCCCCACGACCCAGACGAACATCTCTTTTCAATTCTTGTGTGAGTCAGGGAGGCCGGTGATGAGCCTAAACTTCCCCACTGTCTAGAGTGGAAGTGGGGTTCAGTCTGGTTCACCTTCACAACCACCAACTGGCCTAAGACCTGCAAGGATGGCTTTATCCCCAACCAATAGCAGATCACCATGAACCCCACATGGATAGCAATGGTATTCGGCTTCATTTGTGCCGGTGATAACCCTAGCACCGTGAATACTTGCTTAAAGAAAGGGTACAGGGGCAGTCTCAGACCAAACTCTAAATGCCTCAAGTACAGAGGAGCTCGTTCTGGTCCATGATCGTGAATGGCCTTTGACCTCATCAGAGCCATTAGATCGTACTCCCGTGGGATATCAAACCTCCCAGGGTGTGTCCTCATCTAGGACTGTGTCACTTTGGAGTGGATCCCCACTAGAAGATCTTGTCGATCAACATGATCAGAGGCCATTGAAGGTTACAAAGATGATCGCTAGAAGAGGTGAGTAGAAAAGTTCTGAGTTCTCTAAAGGGAATTTCAAAAGGCAATAACCGCCACCTTTGTGGCCATGGTTCTATATATAGGATGCTGACTTTACAATTGTAAAAATCTGAGCCGTCGGATCAAATTCTGGCCAACGGCCGAGATCAACTATCAGAATTCAAAGTGGCCTCTCAGAGATTGAGGCGCAGCCCACCCACCTCGAATAACCCATAATCTGCCAAAAAGCAGAGATGTGGCAGTCAAAAAGATTGTGCAGCGACGTCAGCCACACCAATCTGAAGGGACTTTTTAGTTCTCGCATTTAATGCACACACGTTCGTCTAAAGCAACTTTCATTTCACTTGGACCTGGCTCAAGCCGATTCCAAGTGAAAGGGGCTAACTATTATTGTGTTCTCAATCACCTAAGTATAACTATTTGCTAGCAACGGATATGTGTACTTCTGCATGCAATGCTCCTATCAAGTTGGAGGCCCAAGACTAGTAGAGGTTTCAACTTAGCTGACTTGTCAAGTCGACATTCTTTCATATTGATTAGAAAGATGGTACTAGTCGACCCTCTTGTCGAAGACGACTCGCAACAAGCCCACTCGACCAGATATACGATGCCTCATGATGATGACCCTAAAGGTGTTACTTCTCAGCGAAGCTAAATGATTTCAACCTCGAACTCTCCCTACAAACAACGTCGACGTTGCATTTAATGATTATCAGGCGCCATCATACCTGTAGCCCCTATAGTCTTCATGACTCATCGAACTACGTTGGCATCACCATGTCCCCGATCACTCCTTATTTAATGTTGATATGATCCATCCTCCAATCACCAGCTGACACCTATAAAGTAAGTGCTGATGCAGCCGCCAGCCCTTGCTTCTTCACCGTCATCCTGTGCTCGGCCATAATATTAGTTTTACCCTTTTGGTATTACTATAAATATATGTATTATTCTAACATGAAGGAGGTGGACAAATCTGATTTTCTGAGAGAGATCTACAAATTATACTGCACACACAAGAACTCTCATAGTTCTTTACTTTCTCCACTCAAGTTCGCCAGTGGACTTGATCGTCGAAGGAATCATGGAGGAACCAGTCCCCGTCCTCTCGTGAGTTTCTATATGTGCAAACTTTTTAGCCACTCAACTCAGAATTGGATATTCGAGAAAGGAAGCGACCCTTCATCAACCTCATCCAATCACAGATTTAATTGACTGTGTGATCACTTAACATCAACAATAGCATTATAGAAAAGTTATCTTTATTTGTTGAATCTAGCATGCTCTTACAATTTATAATAATTTTAAAATACTTTAAAATAAAATGAATATTCGATCATTTTCCTTGTTCTCCTCTACAACTATATTGACTTTTGGTTAACTCTCGAACCCTAAATCTTAAATCAATATGCAACAAAAAATTATGTGTTAAAGAGATTATGAATAAGATGGGAAAGAAAAAAAATAATAATCTATTCAATTTCTCTACTTATCCTTCAACTGTTTTAAAAAAAATATTTAGCCCAAAAGAGAATTGTCCAAAATTATGAATTATAGATAAGAGAGGACATAAATAAAGATCATAACAAAATAATTATCCAAGTTAATCATATATTAAATTATATTAATTATCATAAAAGTGATTGAGAAATCAAGGATGGAAATAAAAAAAAGCGTTCATTTACCAACGAAACAATAAGGAAAAGAGAAAAGATATGAGGTTTACCGAGCATGGACTATCTTTCATGGTAGTAATTGATTTCTTTTTTTAGTAGATAGAACCCCTATGTGAAGACGAGGAAGACGATAAATGAAGAGGTAGAAGACAACACCTCTGAGATAGTCAAAGTGAAAATGATAGAATTTTTATACAGGAAAAATTATCACATATATAGAACCTTTTTTGATTATTTTGAGTTAAAAATTTTAGTTGATTAAGACTATATATTATATTAATAAATGGAATCTCTTCTCACATATTACATTATTTCCATTTTGGGTTAATAGATACGCTATTTTCTCATGCAAGATATGCTATTTTTCATAAAAAATAGCAAAAATGCGTATCTTATAAAGATATAGTAGTTTGATGCACATCTGACATGTTGGATAACATGTTCCTAATATGTTTCCTAATTTGTTTTGGTAACAGATTATTAGGATTTCTAATCTATTTTGGTAACAGGATTCCAAATATGTTTTGGTAACAGGTTATTAGGATTCCTAATCTGTTTTGTTTTTGGTTTTAGAATTCCTAGTATGTTTTTGGTTTTAGGATTTCTATATATATGGAAACAATTGGAAGATAGAATAGAGTAGCGAATTGGGGATATTTGGAGCACAGAAAAGAGGTATTTTCTGAGCTATTGGTTAGTGTTTTATTTGGAGAGAATTAGAGATTTGTTGGTGAGATTAATTAGTGAGTTCGAGTGATTTATAATCTCAGTTTGTACTCTTCTTCTCTATTAGTGAAAACACTATCTCCTTCTTGCCCCATGGATGTAGGAAACTTGCCGAACCATGTTAAAATTAGTTGTTTGTATTTGTGCCGTTATTTTGATTTGGTTGGCCTTTATCTCGGCGTTTATTTTGGTTTCTCGAAGCACATCAGTTTGGTTTTGGCTTCCGCTGTACATAACAAGTGGTATCAGAGCTCGGACTACGCTTGGGCTATTTGGAGGAGTAGATCGTTTTGAAAGCTTGTCTAGGGCTTCGTTTGGTGGTAAATGTGGGATCTTTTTGGTAAAGACTCTATCTTTTTTAGGTTGGATCTATTCTTCGTTTGTTCCGTATTGGTTTGTTGGTGCTTTGAGATAGATGGTAGAGAAAGAAGAAGTTAAGGTTGGGATATTGGATTATTGAGAAGTGCCTTGACCTGTATATTGAAGTCCTTTAAGCACATTGGTATGAGCAAGGAGACCAAGATGAAATTTGGCACTTCTATTCAACGATTGATAGGTCTTCTAGGTGGTGTACATTTAGGCATTTAGGGACCTTCCAAGGAGGCATTATTGGGAGGTAAGCGGTATTTAGTTTCTATAGTTAGGGACTGTTATAGGCATTAGTAGGTTGTAACCAAGTCCCGTTGGTTTGAAGTCCTAGAAGTCAACAACAAATGGAGCAAGTGTATTGGCAGAAAGGTGATCCGTTGTTTTGATTTTGGTAGGGGTCCTTTCTTGCGTTTGTGCTGAGCTCTTGATAGTTTGAGATACTTCACTGGAGAGGAAACATTAGGACGACGAGATGAGATGATAGTTTTGATGGATCATTCCTTACTGGAGGAGGATCGGCGTTTGATGTCGAGCATTGGTTTTGGTGTTCGGGCTTCGATTTATTTGGGTCATCTTAGTCATATATTACCGACTACTGTGTTTGGAGTTATTGGATCTGGTAGAGCTGCTTTAGATTTTAGGTTACATCGGATGTTTGGTAGCCTAATATTTGGTCACATCGAGGATGCGAGATTTGATCCGATTGCACATCTGGAATTCAGAGACTCGTTTGGTTATCAGTTAGGAGACTCTGATTTTATTCTGAGCAGGTATGTCATATTTGACTCTCGGTAGGTGGAGAGTGTTTATCAGATCATTAGGATATAACAACGGATGGAGGGTGATGCTACTTCATATTGGGTGGAGATTACTTTACATACTCCAGATCATACTGCATCGTTTGGGATTCTAGCTGAGGTGATACAGTTTAGGGATCATATTGATGTGGATGCAGATGATGAGTTGGTTGATTCGAGTGCAGCTAGTGGACATAGTTTGGATTTGGATATGGCCGTTGGTTCACCTCAGATAGAGGTGTTTGGTTTGTTTCACTTTGGGGCCATTGGGAGAGCTATCGGCCGCAGATTTGTTGATGATGTTGGAGAAGGGTTGTGAACTCTTCTAGTTGATTGAGGACCTTTGGAGGCTATTTGATGAACTACATGAAGGCTTGATTCCTTGGACAAGAGGATACGTAGATAGTCATTTATGATGTAGCCGGTTTGGTAAGTTGATACCGACATTTGGAGTTTGTTCGCATTCTTGTTTAGGTTCTTGATTTATTGTAGATTGAGTTCGTTATCGTGGATTTGTTCCACTTTGTACTGGACACAACAAGTGAGATGTTTGGTTGATATTTGTGTTGGACCCTAGAGGGGGGGTGATTATGGTCTTATGCTAATCTAATCCGATTAAATGCCAATTAAAAATACTTAACAAATATATTCTTGCAAGATGATATATAATTACTTATGAGCAAGAATATGCAATATACACAAAGTGATATATCCTATGATGAGATATATAGCAAAAGATATATGCAAGGATATATAAACTAGCACAAGATAATATATCCTAACAAAGAGATATACAATAAGATATGTGCAAGGATATACAAACTAACACAAGGGTAAACAATATGAACTAGATAGTGGATCATATAAATAATGAGCTAATGACAATGGCGACAAGAAATATAAACACAAGTATGAATAAACACCAAAGCACACTCAAACACAAGATATGATCACGGAGTTCGGACCTTCCGTCCTACATCTCCGCTCCCCACTCCCGGGGAGAAATCCACTATCACAACCGGGTTTTCTACGCTCACCCGAACAACGTTTACACCTCACAGTATCGGTTTTCAACGCTCACCGATCAACGTCACTCCTCACACTCGGTTTTCTAGTTCACCGAAAACTTCACACCACACTCGGTTTTCTAGCTCACCGAAAACCTTACAACACTCACAATGTAACAAATATAAATTTGTTCTCTACAATAGATGAGAACACAATTAAAGCACAACTCAATGTTACAATCTCTCACAACCCTAATATACTATGTATGCAAATACAATAAGCTCAAATGGGTGTGTGTAACAATAAGATTCAATAAATCAAAATAACTAAACTCATATATAATCTAGCATGTAGAAATTATGAATAAAACAATAAATTGCTAGAAATAGAGTTTAGGAATTCTTCTCTGAAAATCAAGTTGGAGAGGAGGATTGAAATGAAGTTCAAACACTGTAGATGATCTTCTCCACTTGTAAAACAAACACTGCTTTAAACCAAACCCTTAAACAAGCTTAAATAAGCTTAAACCCTTTTTAAAACCCTTGTTTAAAAACTTCTTGATTAACTTGAAAAGACATCAGCAATGGGTATATATACCCATTCAAGATCTCAACAAAAACCCAAGTAAAAAGACAGAAATAGCCCCAGCAAACAGCTCAGAAAATAGCCGTTAAAAAACCAACGGTCACATTATCGGTCGACCGGAAATTTTATCGGTCGACCGCTATGCAGGTCGAAAACGAGAAAAACGAGCTGGAACTGCTTCGGTCGACCGACGGAATTTTCGGTCGACTGATGGGAGCTCTCGGTCGACCGGACCGGTCGACCGACAGACTCTCTGTCGCCCAGTGAACATATAAACTCAGGTTCGGTCGACCGGTGCGGTCGACCGAAATCTGACATATCAGAAAACTGTTTTGCTGATTTTAAAACGCTGTTTAAAAATATCAAATAAATTCCAAAAATGTAAAACTTTGGGGAATGATTGTAGACATGATAATAAACATACTATAATGACTGGTTTCGAAAAAGGACTTCTCAAATGAAAAATATCATTATTTTACAAAATAGTCCAAAACATGAAAATATGAGATACTTGAATTTTGATGTTTTGACATAAACCAACTTTTGAAACTTTGTGAAATGTTTTTATAGACTTAGTAAAACATGTATAAACTGATATTGAAGTCTACAAACTAAGAATACAATATTTTCACAAAATTGCATATTCTATGCAATGTTTTCAAAAACACAATAGTAAATATGAAACATATGATTATATATATGAATGTAAATTTGTTTCATATCTATATAGCTAAACCAAAACACAATAATAAATATGAAATATGTGATTTCATATTATAAACATAAAAACTCAAAAACACATGTATGTATATATATGAAACTATATATATGCATAAAAACCAAAACTTGTGTATATATATATTCATGAAACCAATATAATGTGTGTGTATAATATTAAGCTTAAGGTATTTAACACACATAATATAAAACCTAAACTTAATTACCCAAGCTAGATCTTGATCTTCAATAAGCTCAACTTGGTACACGTTGCGGATGAAGCTTGAACTTGATCTTTAACTTTGAATTGCAATGCTTCAACCCGACATTCCGCCAACCTCCTTTAGATATGTTCGTTTAAGCACAATTCCATCCATCCTCCAACAACGTTGTTTGTCTACAATAAATACGAAAACATAAATACTAGACAAACAACATTAGAAGTAAATTGTTTGTTAAACATCATCAAAACAAGAAGGCCAACAATTTGTGCCAGCTCAGTTTTGGGAAAACTTTACTGAGGTGGAGAATTGTTTGATAGCATGTTCTTCTAATTTGTTTTGGTAACAAGTTATTAGGATTCCTAATCTATTTTGGTAACATGATTCTAAATTTGTTTTTAGTTTTAGAATTCCTAGTATATTTTTGGTTTTAGGATCTCTATATATATGAAAATAATTAGAATATAGAATAGAGTAGTGAATTGGGGATATTTGGAGCACAGAAAAGAGATATTTTTTGACCTATTGATTAGGGTTTTATTTGGAGAGAATTAGAGATTTGTTGGTAAGATTAATTAGTGAGTTTGAGTAATTTGTAATCTTAGTTTGTACTCTTCTTCTCTATTAGTGAAAACCTCATCCCCTTCTTACCCCGTGGACGTAGACAACTTGTCGAACCACGTTAAAATTGGTTGTTTGTGTTTGTGCCGTTATTTTGATTTGGTTGGCCTTTATCTCGGCGTTTGTTTATTCATCAGAGAAGCATATTGTAGTTTTGTGAATGGTTTATTATTAGCTCTTCCAATTTTTCTCAAAAAAAATCTTTCAATTTCCCTTTTAGATTAAAATTACAACATTTAATAAATGTGAATTAGTATATTTATATTTCCTACTAATTATATATCAATGAAGGCCGTATCGACTCTATTTATATATGACAATTTGTTGTGCTACATATTAATAAACGATCAAGTTAATCATATAATTCCTAATCAAACCAAAGTCGATCAATAAAGTAATCATTTTTCATAATTTCTTTAAATGGACAAAATTTTGTATAAACTAGTGATAATTATCGTCACAATTAGATATTATACCAAACAAAAATGCAAACGTACAATGATCTCTTTTGCTCTTTTCTCGGAATGGATAAGTTTAACTAAACTTATTTTTCAAGCTACTTCTACACTACTACACATAAAGTGAGAGTCTTGCTATATAGATTGCCATCAAAATTGATGAATAAGCAAGGTCAATATATATAATTAATTGCATGACATAGTAGTTTGGGAGAAGTTTTAAAAGTATGTTCTAGTCATGACTACACATAGTAGTTTGGGAGACGTTTTAAAAGTTTTAAAAGCAAGGACAATAGTTATAATTATGCAAATATTTCATTCATGGTTTACATATATCACTTAAGTCCAATAACACCGTGTTAGGCGCATGGTATGGCAGTAAAAAAAAGTAGCCTATCAAATCACTGGATAGAGCTTTAAAGGGAAATTGGTTTCATATGGAAAAGCATCAAATGCAAATGTTATAGTCAAATATTTATTTTCATCGTTTGGTTAGGAAAAATAGGTAAAATTTACATTAGATATGTATTTTATAGGAAAATTATACCATTCGTTGCAACCAATAGCGAGGACCATGTAGCAAATGATACAAGTCCTACAATTAAATTAAAAAAACCTCACACCAACATGTTAGAGAATTCTAGCTCAAAATGCAAGTTATTTTATAATTAAAATTAAACAAAGAATTAATTTTCACTGAATACAATTTTCACTAATTTGCAATGAATACAATTTTCACAGCATAATGAAAATCCAATAGTTTATACAACAAACAAACATCAAATCTAGACTTAAAATTTATTTTTTGATAATAAACTCCTTCTGATGTAACTTGTAATCTATCGCCTCACATATAATAAAATCACGCTCTCTCTTTCTGCCCGTGGATGTAGCTAACACAATGTTAGTGAACCACGTAAATCTGTATCTTCAATCTTCACTTTCTTATTATTTTTCTTACATCCGTACCAACAATTAGCTATCAGAGCTCGGTTCCGAATCCGGCGAGAAAGATGTCTGGTGCTTTGGACGTGAAGATCAATAAGTTCAATAGGAGAAACGGTTTCAGTTTATGGCAGATCAAGATGTGTGCTTTGCTAAAACAGCAAGGCCTCTGAGCACTGCTTTTGAAGGAAAAATCGAAAGCAATTAATGATAATGAGATGGTCATTCTCAAGGAGAAGGTGCACTCAACCATCATGCGGATGTTATCTGATGAAGTCATCACGAAAGTTACTGATGAGGATACTGTCGCTGGTGTGGTTGAAGTTGGAGAGTCTTTACATGATGAAATATTTAACCAATAAGTTGTTTCTGAAACAATACGTTTGTTCAGTCTCCGTATGCAAGAAGGTACACCCCTTAAGGATCACTTAGATGAATTGAATACGATTTTACTCAAATTGTAAAATATCAATGTTAAAATTGAGGGTTGATTCTGTTGGTATCCTTGCCCTTGTCATATGAGAATTTGTGCAATCTTTTATTGTTGGGAAAGATTCCATCTCCCTAGAAGAAGTTAGGTCATCGCTTTATTCTAGAGAATTACGCCAAAAGGCTATTGGCGGAGTTACAGATCAATCTGCTGGGTTAGTGGCTACTGCTGGAAAAGGTCAGGGAAAATCTGACAAAAAGAAAAATAAGAAAAATTCAAAATCAAAGAGTCCTAAGCCCAGAGATATCTATAACTACCATAAGGAACTTAGACACTAGAAGAATAATTGCCCTAAGAAGAAGAAACAGCAGGAAAAGAAACAAGCTTCTGCTACTGTTGCACAAGACACTAATTTGGAGGATGATCTGGCCTTGGTTGCTGAAGAATAGTTACATCCAGTCAATAATTAGGTTCTGGATTCTGGATGCTCATACCACATATGTCCAAGCAAAGAGTGGTTTGCAACTTATCAAAAGCTAGATGGAGAAAATGTTATTATGAGTAATGACGCTGTTTGCAAAATAGTTAGAATCGGCTCTATCAAGATCAGGGCACATGATGGTGTACTTCATACACTTACTGATGTCAGACATGTTCCAGAGATGAAGAAAAATCTGATATCACTTAATGTTCTAGACAAAAAGGATATCAGTTCCGAGGTGAAGGTGGAGTTTTATGTGTCTGTAAGGGTGATTTAGTGATACTGAAAGGTATCAAGTAAGGTACATTATAAGTCCTACAGGGTTCGACAGTGACCGATTCTGTTGCTATAGACAGTGACTGATTCTGTTGCTGTAGCATCTTCTTTAGAAAATCGCCAATCTGACATAGCCAAGTTGTGTCACATGCAACTTAGCCATATGGGTGAAAGGGGAATACAGATTCTGTCCAAGAGGGATCTTCTTCAAGGCCACAAGATTAAAAATCTTGAGTTCTGAGCACTGTGTCTTCGGGAAACAACATCACAACAAGTTTGGCAGGGTAGTTCACAGGACTAATAACACTCTTGATTACATCCACTCTGATTGTTGGGGTCCATCCTGTGTTGAGTCCTTGGGAGATAGCATGTATTTCTTATATGTGATTGATGATTATTCAAGGATGACTTGGATTTTCATGATGAAGCATAAAGAACGAGGCTTTCAAGAACTTCAAGCAGTGGGTGACTTTGGTAGAAATCAGATAGGGAAGAAGATCAAAAGGCCACAAACTGATAATGGTCTGGAATTTCATTCATTTGAGTTCGATGAGTGTTGCAGAGATAAAGGGATTGCGAGGCACCACACAGTCAGAAATACACTATAACAGAATGGTGTAGCAGAACGCATGAATCAGACATTGCTAGAGAGAGCTCGTTGCATGCTCTCTAACGCTGGATTGAGTAGACGTTTTTGGACTGAGGTTGTTACTACAACATGTTATTTGATCAACCACGGGCCTCACATAGGTATTGATTGTAATACACCTTATGATGTATGGTCTTGAAAGCTTGTTGATTACTCTAATCTAAAAGTTTTTGGTTGTCCTACTTATTATTATGTTAGTGAGGGTAAGCTAGAACTGAGAGAAAAGAAGAGAGTATTTGTAGGCTATGATGATGGGGTGAAAGGGTATAGAATTTAGTCTCCATATGAGAAGAAAGTTATACTCAGTAGGAGTGTGACCTTTGATGAGGATTCTATGCTTAACCCATCTGTGAAGTCTTCTGTTGCAGTTGAAAATAACAATGCCCAAAATCAGGTAGAGCTTGAAGTGTCACAGAATATAGATGAGCCAAGGCAGACACTTCAAGATCATCAACAACATCTAGAAATAGAAACTCAACATTCAGAAGCTCGACCATACAGTATAGCTGTTGATCGACCAAGAAGAACTGAAGTTGGTCCTCCGAAGAGATATGGGTTTGAGGATATGGCTGTTAGGTCTCATATTTATGAGCCTACTATCTAACCTAGTTTTGATGATTAAAAATAATTTCTAATAATGTTTGTTGAGTGTTTATATTTAATTATTAAGTATTCTACACAAAAATCCTTAGTTAGAGGTTGGTTGGACTTACGCCTACACGATTACATCCTGTTAGAGGTTGGATGGATTGCGCCTTAACGATATCATTCAATGGAGGTTGGAAGGATATATGAATGAAGCCATCACAATTCAAGTCAAGATTCATCATTGCTTCATCTGCAAACTAAGATAGCTATTAAAGATCATTTTCCTTGGGTATATTAGTTTTTAGTTTATACTTTTTGTGTTAATGCTTAAAGCTCATATCATACACATACACATTATTTTGTTTTGTTATATTATATGATTTTTTGAGAAAATAACTCACTCTTGTTTTATTGACTTTATGATACAGTTTTACATCTTTTATAAAGTTTATAAATCCATTATAAAAAATCTCAAAGTTTGCTTGAAAAAATTTCATCAAAAAACAAGTGTTTAGAGATTTTGTATTTTGAATAATTTGCAAAATACATGATTTTTCACAATTGAGAAATGAAATTAAAAAATTTCTTCTCTAACATGTTTATTGTTATATATACAAATATTTTCCCAAGTTTTATTAATTTTGGAGTGTTTTGTTATTTTAAATTGAATTTACAAAAATAAGTTTTTAGTAGTTTTCAGAATCTTTGATATCTATTTTAAAATAGTGATTTATCACAAATAGAAAATAATATTTCATAAATTCTTTCTCTAACATGTTTATCTACAAGTTTAGAAAATGTTTTTTAAAATTTCACAATTTTTGGAGTTGATTTGCTATTTTTAATTAATTTTATAAATTCAGCTATGCAGATTTTCATGTTTCAGATTCTATGAACAGTGTCAGTGAACAGTGCAGTCGACCGAACACTGTTCATCAGTCGACCGAATAATAATCCATTGCAATAATGACTAGTTTTTGGTATTTTTCTTAGGTTTTGGTCTATTGTTTTGAGCAACTATAAATACCCTTCAGTCCTCAACACTAAGAACTATCCAATAAAAGTTTTAAAATAACTTATATTTATATTGTTGTTGATTATCTTTTCATTAAGCTAGATTTTATATTAAGTTTAACTTGATTATTGCTTATTATTTCATACACTACCATTGAGCTTGAGTATTTTCATATATTATATAATTTGGGTTGTGGGTGTGATTGAGTGAGCTTACACGTAGTTCTCATTTTTGTAATGGAGAACAAACCATTTTTACGGTGCTTAATTATGAGATCACATTGTAATACACAAGGACATCGAGAGAAGCGGTTAGGAGACACGGGATCAATTCTAAGAGGAGTGACGTTGGTAGTAAAGCCTAGAGAGAGGTGGTAAATCCAAGCACTTAAGGAAGGTGACACGGGCTAGGCCAACACTTAGAGGGTGTATTGTAAATATTTACCAGTGAGCATTAAAAATCGATTGTGTAGCCATTTATGAAGATAGTGGAGATTCTCCTCGAGGGTGAGGAGAGAAGACGTAGGTCGATGGTGACCGAACTCCGTGATCATATTGTGTGTTTGCGTTTGGAAAGCTGTTAAATGGTTTTAATTTGACATTAATATCGGATTAGATTAGAATATACCCTATTTACCCCCGTCTAGGGTATTTTTATTTGGTATCAGAGCTTGGTGCCCTTTGATTTGTGGCTTAATCACCTAGAGTCAAAGATCCTCGTTTTGTATTATTGCTAATCTAGTTTTATGATTATTCATCTTACTTGCATATATTTATTATGAACATGAATAGTACACCTAGTTTAGGTTATGCTATTAACAATGCTCCTAAATTAAATGATTTTCTCTATGATCAACGGTTTGTTAGATTAAACTCTTTGTTAGATCTAAATATTTTGATTTATGGAAAATTATTGATTGTGCTTATGTTGTAACCACGTTGGAGAAATCCAAGTGGAGCAAAAATGAGAAGAAAATATTTACAATGAATAAGCTTTTGTTAGAATTTTTATTTAATATTATTTATTTATTTATATCTAACAAGCTTGATTATTTTAATAGTTCTTACAAATTATGGACATTTATAGAAGCACATCAAGAAAACTTGGAGGAGATCCGACGAAGTTTGGCAGATTCTACTTCAAGTACTATTAGAGCTTCATTGTGCACACAGCCACTAGATGATAGTCCTAGTGAGGTATGCGAGTCCGATTCTGATAATGATTTATCTATTCATGAACTCACTTGTGCATATGAATGTTTAATGCATGCCTATAACAAATTTCATCTTAACTTTAAAAATTTGCAAAGCAAACATGTAAATTTGAAATCCGATCATGAATCACTAGCATCTAAATTTGATACTATTGCTAAAGAAAATGTGATCCTTAAAGAAAATAATAAAAAATTAAAATTAGATCATATTGCCTTGACCTCTAAAGTTGCTAGTTTAACTCATGAAAAAAATAATGTTATGATAGAAGTAGAAGCAATTAGAAATGAATTTACATCATTTAAGAATAATCATGTTTGCTCTACTTTCATTGTCAATGATGTTGTGCCTAATGATGAGTTGAATAATATTAAAAATCACATTTTTCCTTAGACTCAACTCTAACAACATGTCTTGACAATAATAAGAAATTTATGAATATGTGTGGTAAGTCTTGTACAAATGATTCTAAATCTCATACACACTATGCACACATGTATAGCAAAGTTTATAAATGTACCATTTATGACTGTAAAAGCCACCTTGTAAAATTTTACTATGATGCACAAAAATATACTAAATCTAATATTAATGCTCCTTGTGCATCTCATAAAATTTCTTCATCTCACACTTATACACATTGTCATTCACATGCACCAAATATTAATCATAAGCATGAGAATGTGTTTAAATGTGATTATTGTGGTAGGTTTGGCTTTTAGCCAAATTTCGTTTTGATTTGAGAAAAGTTTCACATTTACAAAATAATTTTAAAAGACCATCTTTGATTGCAAACGATTCTCGTGCACAAATAAATGGCCAACAAAATTAAATGCATCCATTTCATTGCACGTATTGCAAGAGAATGGGTCATTTGCATACTTATTGTTATGACCGTATCCGTGCACAAAATACGCCCAAATAGGTTTATAACTCAAGGGCATTAGATTTAAATGGTAGGGGTCATGTCCCTAAACTTTCCGGCACCAAGAGTGTTTGGGTGCCTAAATAAGTTTGATTTTAAAATTAAGATTTTTAGTTTTTTATTTCTTGTTTTTGGAAAAACCTATTTGAAAACTTTTAAAGATATATATTGATCGAATTTTTATTCAAATGATTGTTTATTTTGATCAAGCAACATCTTTGAAAATTTATTTTATTTTTTTCATTTCATATTATTATTATTTGTTGGTTTTGACTTTGAAAGCATTGATTATGACAAATACTTTGCATAGTTGTAAGGATAGAGTCAAATTATTGTATGTTTTTAGCATTTGCAAGTTTTAAAATTTCAAACTATTTCAAATGCATGTTATAAATGCTTTTCAAAATGTTTTTTAAATAAAAAGTTTATGTTTGAGAAACCCTCCTGGATTTATTGATCTTCTTTTCCATATTATGTATATCGAGTGTAAAAAGTTTATAAATGGGTTGATACAAGATCCAAGAGCTTGGCATGATTGCTTATCTAGTTTTTCTTGTCAAAAATAATATTATTGATATTAATTGTTTTATCCTAAGCAAATTTTTTATCTTTGTGGATGAAACACATAAATATTTCGACAATTATTTTTTTGTGATCATGTAGATAGAAAAAGATACGCCCCTTATTTATATTGATACAAAATCTCATAAAGTGGACATATTTTTTAAGCTCTTTACTTTATTATTTAAAAGAGGTAAATTGAGCATGTTTTTTGAATCGTGTTTGCATTCATATGGAAATATCTTTTCATGATTTATGACATTTGGCTTTCATGAATTTGTGAATTTTCATGATTTTCCATCATGGAGTTTCATAAATACTTTCACAAATATTTTTAATGCTTTCATGATTTCTTCTTCATTTGGATTTCCTTTCGTATCATTTTTGACTTCTCATGGATTTTTTCTTCATAAATATTTTGGGATATCGCCTTTGGATCCTCGTTTTGTAACTATTAAAACTTTATTAGTACTATTATTTTTAGGATTATTTTCTAGTATGCTTTTTATTAAGATATCTACATTTGAGACTTTTATAAAATATTTCATGATGATAAATATATCTTTATGTATGTTTGCCTTATTCTTTCATTGATATATGCTTTAAGGCTTTTTGATAGGGGGAGCCTTCCCTATTTCTTTTCTTGTTCATACTCACCGTGCCTTTTTGATAGGGGGAGCTTTTGCTCTCATTCATTCTTATTGTTTTCCCCATTGTGATGTTGACAAAGAGGGAGAAACAAGTTAATTATGAGTATATCATTCTATTGGTTTTATGTATGAGGATTATAATTTGTATATTCATTTGATATCATGCATATTTTATATACTATTTGTGTAGATTGTTTGTCATCATGAAAAGGGGGAGATTGTTGGGTCTCATATTTATGAGCGTATTATCTAATCTAGTTTTGATCATTAACAAACAATTTCTAACAACGTTTGTCAAGTGTTTATATTTGATTGTTAGTTATTCTATATAAAGATCCTCTGTCAGAGGTTGGTTGGACTTACGCCTACACGATCACATCCTGTTGGAGGTTGGATGGATCGTGCCTTAATGATGACATACAATGAAGGTTGGAAGGATATCGGAATGAAGCCATCACAATTCAAGTCAAGATACATCATCACTTCATATACAAACCAAGATGACCTATTGAATATCATTTGCCTTGGGTATATTAGTTTTTAGTTTATACTTTATGTGTTAATGCTTAAAGCTCATATCATACACATACACATTATTTTGTTTTGTTACATTATACGCTTCTTTGAGAAAATAACTCACTCTTATTTTATTGACTTTATGATACAATTTTACATCTTTTATAAAGTCTATAAATCCATTAGAAAGAATCTCAAAGTTTTTTTGAAAGAATTTAATCAAAAAGCAAGTGTTTAGAGATTTCGTATTTTGAACAGTTTGTAAAATACATAAGTTTTCACAATTAGGAAATTAAATTTAAAAAAATTTCTTCTCTAAGATGTTCATCATCATATATACAAACATTTCCCCAAATTTTATTAATTTTGGAGTTGTTTTGTTATTTTAAATTAAATTTACAAAAATAAGTTTTTAGTAGTTTTTAGAATCTTGGATATTTGTTTTAAGATAGTAATTTATCACAAATGGAAAGCGATATTTCATAAATTCTTTCTCTAACATATTTAGAAACATCTCTCAAAAGTTCACGATTTTTGGAGTTGATTTGCTATTTTAATTAATTTTATAAAGTCAGCTACGAAGAATTTTAGGTTTTAGATTCTATGAACAGTGTCGGTGAACAGTACGGTCGACCGAACACTGTTCATCGGTTGTCTGAACAGCAATCTATTGCAATAACTGCTAGTTTTTTCGGATTTTGATTTTTGGTATTTTTCTTGGGTTTTGGGCTATTGTTTTGAGCAACTATAAATACCCTTCAGTCCTCAATACTAAGAACTATGCAAAAAAGTTTTAAAAAAAGTTTACAAGGGTTTAGATTTGTTTAATTGTGTTTTCCAAGTGTTTATGTGAAGAGGTTTTCACAATAGGAAGAAGAGATTATTCTTTTCGTGTTGGGCTTCTATCTCAATCTCTCTCACTCTTGTTTTCAGAGAAGTTTTACTAAACTTAATTTCTAGCTTATATTTATATTTGTTGTTGATTATCTTTTTTATTAAGCTAGATTTTATATTAACTTTAGCTTTATTATTACTTATTATTTCACACACAACTACTGAGCTTTAGTATTTTCATATATTGTATAATTTGGATTGTGAGTGTGATTGAGTGAGCTTACACTTAGTTCTCATCTTTGTAATAGAGAACAAACCATTTTTATTGTGCTTAATTGTGAGATCACATTGTAATACACATGGACACTGAGAGAAGTGATTGGGAGAGACGATGCTAATTCTAAGAGGAGTGGCATTGGTAGTAAAGCCTAGGGAGGTCGGTAAATCCAAGCACTTGAGGAAGATGACATGGGCTAGACCAACACTTAGAGGGCGTATTGTGTGATTACAATTGTGTGTGTTATAAACGTTTATCGGTGAGCGTTGAAAACGTTTATCGAGGGTGACCGAACTCCATGATCATATGTGTGTTTGCGTTTGGTTATTGGCGTACTCTTTTATTTTGCTCGTATTGCTCATATCTCATACTCATTGTTTATATCTCCTACTATCTCATATCCTAGCTCATATAACTTATTGTATTCTATACTTGCTAGGAAAATTGTTAAATAGTTTTAATTTGGCATTAATATCGGATTAGATTAGCATATATCCTATTCACCTCCCTCTAGGGTACTTTCAATGGTGGGTTATGCACTACTGGCTACTGAAGAGGTTGATCAAGAGCCCTCCACCTACGAAGAAGCCATATCTACTCTTGATTCTGAGCAATGGATTATAACCATGGGTGAGGAGATGGAATCGCTACATAAGAACAAGACTTGGGAGTTAGTGCAGCGACCGCTAGGGAGAAAATTAGTTAGTTGCAAGTGGGTCTTTAAGAAAAAGGAAAGAATCTCATATGCGGAAGCTATTAAGTTTAAAGCCCGTCTAGATGCAAGAGGGTTTGATCAGAGAAAAGGAGTTGACTACAATGAGATTTTCTCACCAGTGGTCAGTTATACTTCTACCAGGGTACTGTTAGCAATAGTGGAAAATCAGGATCTTGAGCTTGAGAAATTGGATGTCAAGACAACTTTTCTTCATGGAGAGCTGGAAGAGGAAATTTTTATGAGTCAGCCTGAGGGGTTCCAAGTTTCTGGGAAAGAAGACTATGTTTGCAGGTTGAAGAAGTCCTTGTATGGGCTCAAGCAATCTCTTAGGCTGTGGTACGAGAGTTTCAATAACAGGAGTTCACATGATTGTTATGTTTACATCAACAAGATGAGAGATGGTTCATACATCTATCTAGTCCTGTATGTAGATGATATACTCATAGCTGCCAAAGACAAATTAGATATTCAGAAGTCGAAGACTTTTCTCAGTATAGAGTTCGAGATGAAGAATCTAGGTGTAGCATAGAAAATCGTGGGTATGGAGATTTTTAGAGATCGAGTTCAGAAGAACCTTTTCTTGTCACAAAAGGGCTACATTCAGAAGCCATTGTCTAGATTTATGATGAGTAAGGCTAAGCCTTTAAATACTCCTACAGCTACAAATTATCGTTTTTCAGCTGCATTTGCTCCTCAATCAGATGTTGAGAAGGAGTATATGTCTCGGGTACCATATGCTAGTGCAGTAGGAAGCTTGATGTATGCCATGGTCTACACTAGGCCTGACATTGCGCATGCTGATAGTGTTGTTAGCAGGTTTATGGCTAATCCTAGCAAGGAACACTAGCAGGCAGTGAAGCGAATCTTTTGCTATCTTAGGGGTACATCTGATGTTGGTCTCATTTATAGGAGTGGCACACAGTGTTTGGTAGCTGGTTATTCAGACTCTGATTATGATGGGGATGTGGACACTATATGCACGGGAAATTGCAAGAAACTCGAGAATCGAATATGTATTATTCTCTCTAACTGACTTAGAAAAAGAATGATTATAATCCTCTCAATATAACTTCTTTCTAACTGACTTAGAAAAAGAAACTACAATTCTCTTTATCGGTTCCCCAATTTACAAAAGAGGGCAGGATGAAACCCTCCCTTTGTTTAAAATTGAGTTCTTTCTTTATGGCAATAAGAGTTTGAATCTTGTATCCCATTGATAATCCGAACACTTCAATATTGTGGGTTGTTGGTCTTCTCTTCTTGACTTGACGCCTTGAGAGAACTTGCGAGGTAAGTTTATAACTCCAGCTGAGTTTTGAGAACTCTCTGTAAGAGTGTTAGAACTTGCAAGACAAGTTCAGAACTCTACACGAGTTTGGGGAAACTTGTTTGTACAAGTTGGAAACTCTCTGTAAGAGAGTTGAGAACTCTAGGCGAGTTTGAATGAAACTTGTTTGAACAAGTTAGAAACTCTCTGTAAGAGAGTTTACAACTCTAGCTGAGTTTGAATCCCCAAAAGGGGTTGATTTTAGAGAGGAGATGAAACTCTAAGAGAACTAACCCAAATGGGTTTAAAGAGCAAACTAAGAGCTCTAAGAATGGCCTAAGAAACCTCTCCAAGAAGCCCTTCTTCTTCTTCTCTGTTTTCTCTCTTTTTCTCTTATTTTTGGCCCCCTTTTTCTCCTCTTTATCCAGCCCTTTTCTTGCTGGAGATCCAGCCATATATATAGAGCAATCAGGGGGGGTAAGGTACCCCTTAACTGGCCCTTAACCGTGCCCATACCTTGATAGGACAGTTTTAAAAACTGTTCCTGAGTAAAAAACGCAAGGGTCACGTTTTGGAGAGAAAACGCGAGTGAACTTTATGTCTGGCGACCTCTGCATTTGAGCTTGGCAATACGGGGCGAACTCTGCATTTGGTCTTGGCAACACGGGGCGAACTCTGCGTTTGGTCTTGGCAACACGGGGTGAACTCTGCGTTTGGGATCTGGAATGCATGGTGACCTCTGCATTTGAGCTTGGCAACGTGGGGTGACCCATGCGTTTAGGATCTGGAACGCATGGCGATCTCTGTGTTTGAGCTTGGCAATGTAGGGTGACCCTTATGTTTGGGATCTGGAATGCATGGCAACCTCTGTGTTTGAGCTTAGCAACATGGGGTGACCCTTGCGTTTAGGATCTGGAACGCATGATGACCTCTGCGTTTGAGCTTGGCAACACGGGGTGACCTCTACGTTTGAGATCTGGAAGCGTAGGGCGACCCCTGCGTTTGACTTTGGCAACACGGGGTGACCTTTGCGTTTTGCCTTGGAAGTGCAGGGTGACCCCTGCGTTTGAGCTTCTGGGATGCGAAAGAGGGTTTCCGCGTTTGGATTTGTAGAGATCGTCAATTGTAATATCTTTTCTTTGACTTTTGTGCGGATTATCATCTTGTAATCTTTACACTTGGCCCTTGTGGAATGTGAGAGTCGTTAATTTGTAACTCTCGCACGTTACTGTGAAAGTCTTCACATTGTAACTTTCATTGACTATTGCGAAGGTTGTCAGATTGTAACTTCCGCTTGTTGATGTGAAGGATGTCAGATTGTATCTTTCATCATCTGTTGTTTTTTGGGGATCGACTATCTACAATAATTTTTAGACAACCTACAGAACCCCCTCCAAAGTTTTTGAAAGTTCGCGGTTCACTGGAACGAATTTTCGGAATACTTTGGATCCCAAAATGATTTTCATGGTTCTGCATACAATTGGATTTTTAGCAAACCCTCAGCCATCAACAGATTTGATAAGCCTTTATCAACTACTGTTTGAGTCGAGCTAGCATGTGGATTGTCTAAGTTCGTTCCACATGTAATGTTGTGCTAAAAGAATAAACTCTCTTAGACTTAGTGCTATGATACCGAATACATAGACTTTGCCACTGCTTCTTCCTGTGTTATGTTTTTATTTGAAACACTGAAAGAAAGTTAAAAGTGCTAGAGGTGTAGTATTAACTTGGCATAAATTTTTACTTAGAGTAAAATTCAGAAATTTTCTTCATTATCACTAGGATAACTCTAGAAAATCTCTGATCCGCTGGGGATTCTATAATGAAGACTTGCTATGGACCTAACAAGTTCATTGGGGGTTTGACGGTTAGAGGTGTGATGTTAACTTAATAGTATTTTATAGGCCTATCACTCTATTGAAAAGAGTTGATAAACTGGTTTGGTCGTCAGAGGTGTGATATTAACTTGACGGGTTTGTACTTGTGATTTGAACAAGATTTTGAAGACTTAGTGTCTCGCTGGGGGAGATTATAATTTAAGCAATTTTGAGAACCTATCAATCACCCTATTGACAAGGATTGATAAGTTAATTGTCAGAGGTGTAATGTTAACATGACAGAAGTTTTGTTGTGATTTGAACAACTTTATGGACCTATCATCCTATTGGAGATGATTGATAAGTTGATTGTCAGAGGTGTAGTGTTAACATGACAGGAATTTTGTTGTGATTTGAACAACTTTGGGGACCTATCATGCTATTGGAGATGATTGATAAGTTGATTGTCAGAGGTGTAGTGTTAACTTGACAGGAATTTTGTTATGATCTGAACAATTTTGTGGACCTATCATCCTATTGGAGAGGATTGATAAGTTTACTGTCAGAGGTGTAGTGTTAACATGACAAGAAGTTTGTTGTGATCTGAATAACTTTGTGGACCTATCATCCTATTGGAGAGGATTGATAAGCTGACTGTCAGAGGTGTAATGTTAACATGACAGGAATTTTATTATGATTTGAACAATTTTGTGGACCTATCATCCTATTAGAGAGGATTGATAAGTTGACTGTCAGAGGTGTAGTATTAACATGAAAGGAATTTTGTCATCAGAGAAGATTGTCATATTAAATATGAAACAAACTAAAGTTATACTCCATGGGGATGGCGATCATCAGAAGTGTAATGTTAACTTGACGATGTGAAAGATTTGTTACTCTTAATCCGGTGGATTCCAAGCAACCAACTCCTAGTCTAAGTGAGTTAAGTTTCTCTTTTTAGACTCAGCTGGGGGGAGGAAATGGGGTCCCACGATTCTCTATGGATAATATTTCTTAAGAAATTTCTCATTGATTGGCATCATGAGCCTATCACCTTTTCGATTGATGAGACGATAGGCTCCATTCGAGTAGACTGACTCAACCACGAAGGGTCCTTCCCATTTGGGATTGAACTTCCCTTTCGTCTTGTGCGTCATGACCATGGGTCGTCTGACTGCTAAGACAAGATCGTCTTTCTTAAAGATCCTTTCTTTGACCTTTTTGTTGTAGGTTTTGGAGATTCGAGCTTGATATAACTCGATCTGTTATTGAGCATGAAGTTGCTTATCATCCAACACTTCTAATTCTTGAAGGCATAGTCGATGACAATCCTCATCTTTCATCCTGGTCGCAAGGGCAACTCTCAGGGATGGGATTTGTATTTCTAATGATAGTACAGCCTCACAGCCATACACCAAAGATAAGGGAGTAGCTTTTGTCGGGGTCCTCACCATGGTGCGGTAGGCCCATAGACATTCACCGAGTTGTTCATCCCAGTCGCGTCGGCTTTTGGAGACGAACTTCTTGAGAAGCTTTACGATTGTCTTGTTAAAAGCTTCCGCAAGGCTATTAGCTGATGGATAATATGCTATTGAGCAATGTTTGGATTTTAAACTTATTGCAGAATCTCTAAAAACTATAGCTGACAAATTAGGCTCTATGGTCATGAACTATTCGCCTTGGTACTCCAAAACGGTAGACGGCATGGTGTTTGATGAACTTGACCATGTCCGAAGCCTTAACTTCTTTCAAAGGAACTGCTTCTACCCATTTAGAGCAGTAATCGGTTATTACCAAGATAAACTGATGCCCTTTGGATGTTGGAGGAAAAATGGGTCCAACAATATCCATTCCCCACATCTCGAATGACCAAGACGGAGATGTTGGATGCAAATTCCCTGGTGCTTGATGAATGAAATCACCATGGACCTGGCACGCGTGACATATTTTAGCATAATTAACGGTGTCAATGATCATTTTAGGTCAGTAATAGATGAGCCTATGGAGTCAATCCCCTAGTTTAGCTCCAGATTGATGAGCTACACACATTCCGCCATGAGCTTCTCTGAGAGCTTCTTGTGCCTCTTTTCTAAAAAGGCAGCGAAGCAAGATTCCATTATGCGATTTTTAATATAAAGTTTGAGATACCGCATCATAATAGAATTGAACGGCCTTCCGTTTGACAGCGTCCGCTTCTTTAGATCATCGGGTAGTATGCCGTATAAGACATAGTCAATGAATGAGAATCGCCAATCTCTTAGATCAAGACATGTGGAAGCTTCGCAAACGATCTATGCTGTTGCCTCTTTTGAGCAATTTCTTAGAGGGAACTTGGGGTGATACAAATCATGACCTGCCACGAGTAACTTTATTTCTGCCTTTGATGGCAATGCCAGTGAAGTTGCTAGCAAAGCTAAGGCATCTGCATAGGCGTTACGGGCTCGTGGAACATGTCCGATAAAGAAGCCCTCAAAATTTTGAGCTAACTTTAGCGCCGCAAAGTGGTATAGGACCAAATCCTCATTACACACTTCATATTCTCCTCGAACTTGATTTACGATGAGTTGAGAATCACCGTAGGCTTCAAGGTATTGGATGTTGAGTTCCTCGGCTAGCTGCATTCCTAGTAGTAAAGCATTATACTCTGCTACATTGTTAGTGCACGGCTCGATTAAGGAAAATCCTCTTGGGATCACCTGACCAGTTGGGGATACGAGCACAACTCCCACACCGGCTATGATTCCTCCATGAGGACTTGCTTTGGATGCACCGTCGAAGAACAATTTCCACACTTGCATGACTCCTTGAGTTGTGTAAGCCTCTACAACTTCGTTTGGTAAGTCTTCATATAATCTAGTAGAATAAGGCACCGGATGGTTAGCTAAGAAATCTACCAAGGCTTGGCTTTTAACAGCCTTCTGAGGCATGAACTGCATTGCATAATACGACAGAAGTATCGCCCATTTTGTGAGACAGCAATTTAGCGAAGAAGGCTTCGTCATGAGAACTCTCAAAGGGTTCACTTTGGAGATAACGTGAATGGTCTGTCCCATTAAATAATGCCGCATTTTTTGAATGACAAAAACCAAGGCAAGGCATTCTTTTTCCACCGGATTGTACCGGTGTTCAACTCCAATCATGGTTCTACTGAGGTAGTAGATTGCCTGCTCATGGCCCTCATCATTGTTCTGAGCTAATAAAGCTCCCAGAGAATGTTTCATGGCCCTCACATATAACAGGAATGGTTTCTGTCACCGGGATCACTAGAACGGGCTGTTGAGTAAGATATTGCTTGATTTTCTCAAATGCCTTTTGGCAGTCTCCATCCCAAACAAAGGAGACTGCCAATCTGTCCTGCAGGCCTCTGAGTTGGTAGCGTCCTGAGAGGTTTGATATGGATGTAAGCCAATATGTCCTGCAGGCTTCTGAGTTCCTTGATATTCTTCAGAGACTACATTTCTTAGATAGCCCGAACCTTTTCTGACCGAGGGAAATACCTTTAGAGGTGACTATGAATCCAAGGAATTTACTGCTGGATATCCCTAAGAAAGATTTGGTGGGGGTTCATCTACAGTTGATGTACTCGCATGATGTCAAACATCATCTTCAAGTCTGAGAGATGGTCGCCTTTCTTCTGGCTCTTCACTATGATGTCATCTATGTAGCACTCTACTTTCTTAAGAAGATGTTCATGGAAGATCATGCTCATGGCATGCTGGTAGGTTACACCAGCATTCTTCAGTCCAAACGGCATTACTGTATAATAGTACACCCCTAGTGGTGTTCTAAAAGCTGTGTGCTTTTCATCTTCAGTGTGCATTTTGATTTGATTATACCCTGAGATTCTGTCCATGAAAGACATCCTTTCATACCCACAAGTATTGTCAATCATGACGTTCGTGATGGGAAGGGGGAACTCATCCTTCGAACATGCGGCATTTAAGTTACAGAACTCAATGCAAATCATGACTTTCTTATTTTTCTTGGTTACAGGGACAATGTTAGCGACCCAGTCTGGGTGTTGTTCCTCTCTGATGAAGCCAGAATCGATAAGCTTTTTAACTTCTGATTCAATTGCTTCCGTGATCTCTGGACGGAACTGACGTTGTTGTTATTTAATGGGTTTCGCATCCGGATTAATGTTGAGATGATGCACGACTACTTTTGGTTCAAGACCAGGTATGTCTTTATAGTTCCAAGCAAAGACATCTACATATTCTTAGATGAGAGATATAAGGTCCTCTTTCTCGGATGATGATAAACTTTCACTTATAAAAATGGGCTTAGGATCGGTTTCATCTCCCATATTTATCTGGATCACTTTATCTTCCATGGGTGGTTCGCATTGCTCAAAATGTATATCCTATAGAATGTTAAGATGTTTGATCCATGGATCGCCAGTCGATTTAATCAACCCTTCATCATCCTCTTCGTCATCGTCTGGATGACTAGATGAGGTCATATTCACAGACAAGCCCTTAAAGATTGCACCAATGCTAACGTCTAAGTCCTATGATGATGTTCCGGATGAGTAGTCCTAACATAGACATTCATTTTCTAAATAAGGAGCGTTGAAATGTAGACTAATCCTCTTCTAGTTTTATGATAATAATCATGGGGTTTTCCTTCTGGGGTGAAAGACCGAATTGGTACTCGTCTTCCTTTCTCGAAGTTAAAACCTTTCGGGTTATTAAAGTCATAACCCATCTTCTTCATCATACTGAGGGACTTAGGCCCATAATGATGGAATTGTGGGATTCCAAGGTCTTCCTCTGAGCTTCCCTGATTAGGCTGCTCAGGATTGACTTTCCCAAAATAGATTAGCCTTTGGCCTCTCTTCTTGGTTGGGACTGTGAAGAAGGCTCTCTGGGTGTCTTCCATCTCTTTGAATGTAGTGAAAGATGATTTGAGCGGCAGACTATCGATGCTTCAGTATACAATGCATGCCATGGATCTGTTCCTACGTCTACATTAGAGGATACATCAGACGAGTAAGCTAAGTTGAAATCTTTATTAATGTAACACTCGCCCTCACTAGATACATCATTGTTGTACGAGTAAGCTAAGTTGAAATCTTTATTAATGTAACACTCACCCTCACTAGATACATCATTGTTGTTGAGCTCATTCTGGCTCATTACATTCAAATCTAATTCCTACAGACATTCTTCCTCAGCTTTAGGCTCGGTTTCGTCATCTGCTTCGTTGTCGCTATCAGAATCTTCTTTTGGCTGCTCCGGTTCTTAGGAGTCCAGGTAGAAAATTGAATCAGTATGGTAGTTTTCCACACCTTTGAATGGTTGTCCCTAGGCTATCAGGGTTCTGATTTCTCCCTTGTCATCGAAATACTTCATCACTTGATGGAGGGTAGATGGGAAAATACGATTTGCATGAATCTAAGGTTGTCCCAACAATAGATTGTAGGACGTATCTGCATCTATGATGTAGCAGGTCACTTCTGATCTGAGATTCCCAATTTGGCATTTGAGTTTGATCTTGCCCATGGGTCGTGTGCTATTAGCGTTGAAGTCGAAGATTGTGGTCTGTGTTAAGTTTAGTCGGTGCAGAGGAATACCCAATAACTGCATAACTCTATATAGCATAATACTGAGGGCGGATCTCGGGTCGACTTGGACACGGTTGATCTCTGAAGACCTGATATACCCTGTGTAGTATAAGGGTCAGTCATGTTTGTGTTTGATTTGCATATCTTCCTGGGTGAACGATATGCACGATAGACTTCTTGTAGCTTGTAAGCATTGTGTGCGAGAAGATCCTTTCGTAGCTTCTGGGATGACAGACACTTGAGCAATAAAGCTCTCTATATCCGTTAAAGTTTCAACCAGAGCCCTTCCCGTGGACTTGGACAGCCTTAAAAGCTCATAAAGTGATCCTGGTAGGGATATTAGCCACATTGAAGAGAAAGGGAGCGCTTGACCCTCCTGCCTCTGGTTGGAGGAGGTTCTTATTATAACAAACTTCTTTCGGCTTCCCTTTATCAGTTGGCTTCTTGGGAATGGAACCCCCAGCCTCCTCAGCTAACTTTTCTGGTTCTTCAGCAGTTTGATCATATCTCTTCAAGTATGTCTTTCCTGACATGGTGCCTGCTCCAGGGTTTGCTCCTTGCTCGGCTGCCAGGGCAATTTTCTCTTCCTCCGAGTCATTGAGTGGAGCAAGATGTGCATCATCCTCATTTAGGGAGGGGCTAATTATATTAGAAGCTTTAGGCATGTTTCTCTTCTTCTTCCCTGATACTCCAGTCCACTGCCGGTCATCAAGCATACCAGGATGGACCCACATTATCTCTCCTTTTTGGATAGTAAGGGGTACCAATCCTTTGTCCTTTTGACCATGTGGGTTAATGTTTCTCATGTGTAACTCTCCTTTAGGGATAGGAATAACACCATCCGGAGCTGCAACAGGTGGGAAATCTCTGAATTGAACTGATATCATGTTAGTAGACACAGTCTTCTGTTCTGGCCTTAATTTAAGAACTTCGGCATCAATCAAAGCTTGTAGGATATCCTCAAAGATATAACATCTCTTCGTTGGATGTCCCAGCATTCTATGGTACAGGTAGTTAGGGTCTTCCACCTTTCCTGCTTCTTCAGGTTTCTTAACTTCAGGAAGTTTCAACTTGTTATTCTTCTAAAGTAGCTTGAAAAAAGTGATCACATGATCCTCTTTGAAGGACTACTGCTTGGATGTTCTTGGCTGGCTCGATGCCTTGCCCTGCTTAGCAGGTAGCGCTCGAGTGTTAGCTTCAGCGGCCAGAATATCTTTCCCCTTGGACCGGGGAGCATTATTTTGGCCACGTTGCATAGGTTGTCTTTGCTTGCCTTCCTCTTCAGCTTTAACTCTAGCGATGATTTCCTTAGCTTATTTTCCTTGAGAGACTAGTTGCTTCCGTGAACGACATTCTGTGACCCCATCTGGGCTAAGAGACCGGTCTGTAAGTTGTGTCGATAGGTTTCCACCAGAGTTGCTTGCGTCATACCGGTTGGGCATCGGAGAGCTATGCTTCGAAATCTTTCGACAAAGACTTTTATGAGTTCTCTTCTCCTTTGCTTGGTGCCAAGAAGAGAAGAGACCAAAACTTCTGAGCTGTCTTCAAAGAATCTGGCCAGAAATAATCACTCTAGGTCTGCCCACTTCTGGATAGATCTCGCAGGCAGTTTCATGAATCATTCAAAGGCAATCCTCTTGAGAGTACTAATGAACAAATGAGTCAACACCACATCATTTTCTATCAAGTAATAGATATGACAATTAGGGGATCCCGTGCCATCAAAAGCTTGTAGGATCGGGACCTTGAACTTTGAAGGATACGTGGCAGCATCCCATTCGGCAGGATAAGGCCTAACAACCCCCTCCTCTTGAAGTTCGCTTCTATTTGTAATGGCATTGAGGTAGGCTTCCAATTCCTCTATCTTTGTAGATTGAGGGTTTTGCTCATTTTTAGTTTCCTCCTTTTTTTTCAGAGGAAGAACCTGTGTTGTGGGTTTCTTGGTCGGAAGTAGTATTATCAATCACCTTTTTCTTCCCCGGCCCTTTGATGAAGATGACCTTTCCTTTTGGAAAGTCTTATGCCTGGGTGGGGAGTTTGCCCTTTGGGATTTAGTTTTGTTTGCAACCAATTGGGCCATCATGTTTCGAAGTTCATTGATGGTCTCTTGTTGTGATCTGAGCATGACTTGCTTCTCATCAAGTCTCTTTGTGAGATCCACATAAGTGGAACTCTCATGTTCTACGGAGGATCTAGAAGATTGAGACTCTACGATAGCTAAATGTTCGTCATCAGACTTCATCCCTCTATCTGGTCTTTGGTAGTTAACAGGGAGTATGACTCCTTTCCGCATCCGAGTACGTCAAAAAATTCTATCAGATCTGTTCAAAGCCTCTTTCAAGCCATGGGGTTGATCCTCCTCTGACTCGTCAGAGCTAGGGATTGGTGACCTCCTCACTCCGATCACATTAGAAGTGGCACCAAGGTACTCATCCTCCAAAGCCTTCTTCCTATGAGAGCATCGTTACTTGTATGACCTCAACGAGGAAACATTTGTTAATCGGTCGAACACCGATGGCTTGGTTGCATGTGAGCAGCATCAACATCCTGAGAGGACCATGAAAATCAATCATTCGCATTGATATAAATGCGTGACTAATTGAACCGGTCTTTCTCTCGATAACAACTCTCTCAAATCTGTTACATAGCTCTGAGAAGAGTTACTCATTGAAGGAGAGACTTGGATCGGCACCCCCCGCCTATGGTTAGATGAGGTAGGCTCTTGACGTACATGGATCTTGAATCCATGTTGATCTCCTTGAATGCGATGACTCACATTGCGTTTAACATTAGAAACGTGAGGGTCATGTTTTAACATTGAAACACATGGGTCACGTTTTGGAGAAGAAACGTGAAGGTCGCATTGAGGAGAGGAAACACGAAGGTCGCATTTTGGAGAGGAAATGCTAAGGTCGCGTTTTGGAGAGGAAACACAAAGGTCGCGTTTTGGAGAGGAAACGCAAAGGTCGCGTTTTGGAGAGGAAATGCAAAGGTCATGTTTTGGTTGAGCTATGTGGAGCTGATGATCACGCTCAACACGGAGCTGGCTTCTGTGCTCAGGCTGGGCAACGCGAGGGCCACACTCTTCGTGGTCATGAGATTTGCGCTCCAACTGGGCAACATAGTCTTGAGGTCTATGTTCGGTGCAATCTTGAGACCCACGTCTTGACTGTAAATGCGCCACTAAGGGCTGCGTTCGGTCTGGCTTCGACGAAGCTTGTGTTTGGGCACAAAAATGTGAAGCTCGAGTTCTGAAGCAGAAACGCGAAGCTCAAGGCTGCGTTTGGGCCCACAAACACGAGGTTCACTTTGATTAGAGAGTTAGCTTGCTTGGAGTTGTGCTCATCGTTGGGATCTTCTTCTTCGACGAGCTGCGTTCTTCTTGGCATATCTTAAGGCTTTTACATCGGCATCTTCCTCCGTAGAGATCAATTTTGCTGCTTCAATAGGCCTTTTACGACCCAACACCCATGGTTTGGGCATAGATGTAGGATCTTCAACTTGATTGACGAGTTCCATTGGAGCTAAGTCTTCTCCTTCAAAGGAGGGACTGTCAGAACAGTCTAACCTAAGGGAGAGACTCTCCTTTGGTGGGTCGGCTATGGGTAGAGCTTTAGTCTCTTTAGAGACTTTACGGGCCTTGCGCATAGCCTTAGAGCTAAGGAACCTAGAGGAGAGAAACTTCTCATACTTGGCTTGGTCAAACTCTACGGTTAGAGTTTTAATAGTAGTCCACGCAAGTTGGGTGTCAGATTGCGCCACTACTTCTTCATCGGTGACAGAGCTCATCCCCAACGGAGTCACCATCTTTTGTATGTGTGGGAAATTACGAGAAACTCGAGAATTTAATCTGTATTATTCTCTCTAACTGACTTAGAAAAAGAATAATTACAATCCTCTCAATATAACTTCTCTCTAACTGACTTAGAAAAAGAAATTATAATTCTCTTTATCAGTTCCCGGATTTACAAAAGAGGGAATGATGAAACCCTCCCTTTGTTTAAAACCGGATTCTTTCTTTATGGTGATGGGAGTTTGAATCTTGTATCCCATTAACAATCCGAACACTTCAACTTCATGGGCTATTGGTCTTCTCTCATTGACTTGACGCCTTGAGAGAACTTACGAGGTAAGTTTATAACTCTAGTCGAGTTTTGAGAACTCTCTGTAAGAGTGTTAGAACTTGCAAGACAAGTCCGGAACTCTACACGAGGTTTGGGAAACTTGTTTGAACAAGTTGGAAACTCTCTGTAAGAGAGTTGAGAACTCTAGGCGAGTTTGAATGAAACTTGTTTGAACAAGTTAGAAACTCTCTGTAAGAGAGTTGATAACTCTAGCCGAGTTTGAATCCCCAAGAGGGGTTGATTTTAGAGAGGGGATGAACCTCTAAGAGAACTAACTCAAATGGGTTTAAAGAGCAAGCCAAGAGCTCTAAGAATGGCCTAATAAACCTCTCCAAGAAGCCCTTCTTCTTCTCTTTTTTCTCTCTTTTTCTCTTATTTTTGACCCCCTTTTCTCCTCTTTGTCCAGCCCTTTTCTTTCTGGAGATCCAGCCCTATATATAGGGCAATTAAGGGGTAAGGTACCCCTTAACTGGCCCTTAACTGTGCCCATACCATAATGAGATGGTTTTGTAAACTGTTACTGAGTCAAAAACGCAAGGGTGACATTCTGGAGAGAAAACACGAGTGAACTCTGCGTCTGGCGACCTCTGCATTTGAATTTGGTAACACGGGGTGAACTTTGCGTTTGGTCTTGGCAATACAAAGCGACCTCTGCGTTTGAGCTTAACAACATGGGATGACCCCTACGTTTGGGATCTGGAACACATGGTGACCTCTGCGTTTGAGTTTGGCAGCACGGGATGACCCCTACATTTAGGATCTGGAACACATAGCGACCTCTGCGTTTGAGCCTGGCAACACGGGGTGACCTATGCGTTTGAGATCTGGAAGAGTAGGGCGACCCCTGCGTTTGAGTTTGGCAACACAGGGTGACCTCTGTGTTTTACCTTGGAAGTGCAGGGCGACCCCTACGTTTGAGCTTCTGGGACGTGGGAGAGGGTTTTCGCGTTTGGGTTTGTAGAGATCGTCAATTGTAATCTCTTTTCTTTAACTTTTGTGTAGATTGTCATCTTGTAATCTTTACACTTGGCCCTTGTGGAATGTGAGAGTCGTCAATTTGTAACTCTCGCACGTTGCTGTGAAAGTCTTCACATTGTAACTTTCATCGATTATTGCGAAGGTCGTCAGATTGTAACTTCTGCTTGTTGATGTGAAGGACGTTAGATTGTATCTTTCAACATTTGTTGTTTTGTGAGGATCGGCTATCTGCAGTAATTTTTAGACAGCCTACACACACCAGGAAGTCGATGATTGGTTATGTCTTCATTCTTGGTGGTTCCGTTGTTAGCTGGAAGGAGAATATGCAATCTTCAGTGAATTTGTCTACTATAGAAGCGGAGTACGTGGCGTTGACAGAAGCTGCTAAAGTGGGAATCTGGTTGAAAGGAATAGTCAGTGATCTTGGTCTACATCATGATCCAGATACTGTGTTTTGTGATAGTTTGAGTGTAATATGCTTAGCCAATGATCAAGTTCATCATGAAAGGGCTAAGCATATAGATGTTCAGTATCACTTCCTGTGCACTGAGAAGCGGATCAAGGTGGAGAAGGTTGGTACAGATGATAATCCTACTGATATGTTTACCAAGTCAGTTCCTCACAGCAAGTTCCAACTTTGTTTGGACTTGCTGAATGTTGCTAGTTGTAAGTAGCCTCTTTGGGGTATTTCTAAGGCAGAGGAGTCATGGTACGTATGGCACCTTTAGGTGCATCTGGTACATCTATTTATGTGAGAGGATTCAAGTCAAGGTGGAGATTTGTTGAGATGTCTTGAATCCATGGACTTCTTATGTCAGCCCATCAGTCTAGTCGCGCTACGAATAACCCAGCACAGGGGTCTCACTGCCTGGTCAGTGAGCCAGGGCTCCTGGGTAGGGAGGTCCGGGGGGAGAAGTCGACTCCTAGGCGGGATTCGGGGCAGCACCCCAAAAGTCCACAATATACATCAGGTTCTGTATTGGGATTTATTACTTGGGCCAAAATCTGTTATTTAGCACCTAGGTCTGGAGTGCTATATAAACTCCTTCTGATGTAACTTGCAATCTATCGCCTCACATATAATAAAATTGCTCTCTCTCTTTTTGCCCGTGGATGTAGCTAACACAACGTTAGTGAACCACGTAAATCTGTGTCTTCAATCTTCACTTTCTTGTTATTTTTTTGTCATCCGTACCAACAGATGCATATAATGTTGCAGCTAACTAAATTTTTTTTGTCATCCGTACCAACAGATGACACTTACTAAATTTATAGTTGCAGCTAACTAAATGACCTGGAGACCCAATCATGGAAAATAACATAGTACAGATGCCTTAAGATTAGTTAGCGGGTGGCAGGTTTGAACATGTAGTAATTAGATTGCAATTAAACTCGTCCTCTGTTAGATTTCCAACCCATAGTATGTAGACCGAGCTTGAACATCAAGTTCATTTGCTGATTAAAGAGCGCTTCCTCTATGTCAATGTACCACCAAGCTCCAATCATCAACTCGTCTAAAAGACCCATTTTTAGCTCTGTGTGCCAGGATTGTCTGTTCTTTAACAGCGCGATCGATGGAGTCGCTCTTCTTTCTAGTACCACCTAAGAACTGATGGACGAAAAGATAAGAAAGCCGTTGGAAGGTGCTCTTGACAGGGGGCTGTAACATACCTTTGCTTGCCCTGATGTGCTTGGAAAGGCTCTGCACAACACGGAATCTGGTGTTCGTTGAACCTTCATGGAGATGTTACCTAGTTCTACATATGTTCCACAGGATTACCCTTTGCTTGAACTTCGACTGGGAGTCTGCCATGGTGTTGTTAGTAAACGGTGTAAATTTGAATTGCATTCACCGACCACTCATGTGTTAGATCCTACCTCACATGCATGACCACTATTGTGCAGCCTCTAGTAGGCTCAGGGGTGACGCTCTAACAATTAGCATCAACTTATGAATGTTAGTTTGTCGAAGACACTCTCTTCATAATTGACTCCATCACACGTGGTCCTGTGCTAAGACATAGGGAGTATTAGTAGAAGATGACGATTATTGCTGCGGTGGTCTAACCATCTTAACATGAAGAAGACCATGACAGGATGGATCTCCAACTTTCTTGTTGACAGACTTGAGAATTTTTTTTTTCATTTCCCCCTTTTTCTACACGTCAAATGAATTGTTAGAGGTGTCAGGGATGGTTTCTTTAGCATGCCCTTCGATGGCGAAATCAGTATCCTTCTCCGAGATGAATAAAGTAATAGATGATGACTAAATATTTGGAAAAATTTTCTTCAAGTTGAAGCTATTATCTAACCATTAGAACCTTATATATCAATTCTTACCAGAGCTTCTTATCGTAACCTCATTGCTCCTTATTCTGATCTTATTAATTGCTCATAGAACCACCTGTCAGTTTGTTCTGAGTCTTTAAAGGGTTTGTTGTTCACTGATCAAAGTGGATGAGCTCCAAGGCATGTAGCACTACCTTTTCGGTTCCTCTTCTTAGGACATTGTCCATATAGTATCTCTTGTTTGAGTAATAACAAGCTCTCATTTAGTATTAGTATTGGTTTGGGATATTGTAATACAGGTAAATATACGTATGGGATGTGTACAAGCTGAAACGACGTGAAAATCAGCTCAAAAGCTAATTTCAACACTACTACCATCGATGGTAAGTCATTGACCATAGATGGTGAGTGATGACCATTGATGATACTATGACACAATGATGGTGTGAAGGTCTAGAGACATAAATATCATCGATGAGCTTCTCAGCCATCTGTGGTCTCTCGACACCATCGATGTGTTGATTTTAGGAGTGTAGAACCAAACCTGGAATCGAAAATCACAAACAACACAAAAATCCTCTTATCGGTCGACCGACACAAGCTCATCGGTCAACCGATGTGAAGCCAAGAACACTACAGGAGTTTCGGATGGTCGACCGATGGGCTTGCCTCGGTCGACTGAAAGCGTGCACGAGAAATCCTATAGAAAACATGGTTCTGGTCGGTCGACCGATGCTAATGTATCGGTCGACTTATATCGGGTCAGACACTTTTCTAGTTCGGCTTGGAATCTGTTTTGGGATGCTTTTATATATATACCTTAAACATTTTTTAGGGTTATAATAATGACGTTTTGAGAGGGTTTTTGATGGCACTTTTGAGATCAGAGATCTTAGAGAGAGAGAGAAATCTATTGTGAGCATTGTAATTTTCTTGAATTAATCAAAGAATTTCTTGTGTGGCTCCCGATGACGTAGGCACATTTGCCGAACCTCGTTAAATCTAGTGTTTTCTTTTTTGTTCATTCTTTCTTGCAAGTTTTTCTTCTTGCCTACTTTCGATACAAGATCCGAAAGGGCATGGGTTATCGTGTGTTCAACCACAACAACTGGTATCAGAGCTTCGTTCGGCAAAGTTTGTGTGTGAAAGAGATGGTAGAAGAAAGCAAATCGAATATTAAGAAGTTTGACGGATTAGACTTCGCATACTAGAAGTCACAGATGGAGGACTATCTGTACTAGAAGGATCTTTACCGTCCGTTGATGGGAAAAGCTAAAGGAAAGAAGAAATAGGAATCAGGTGAGGAATAGGAAATACTGGATCGGGAGGCTCTAGGGTAGGTCTAGTTGTCGCTCTCCAAATCAGTCACCCATAAAATATTGAAGGAAAAGACAATGGCGGGGCTTATGGAAGTGTTTATAAAGATGTACGAGCAACCATCAGCCGTAAACAATGTGCATCTTGTCAAGACACTCATCAACCTCAAGATGGTAGAAGGATACTTCTTCATGTTGCATCTCAGCGAGTTCAACACTATCATTGATCAACTTATCTCCATCGACATCACGTTTGATGATGAAGTATAGGTCATATTGATTCTATCACAGTTGTTGGATTGTTGGGCAGGATGCATGGCCGCAATTAGCAACTCGTCGGGGAAGGAGAAGTTGAAGCTGAACGAGGTTGTTAGCATAATTCTATCGGAGGAGGTTAGAAGAAAATTGTTCAAATCAGAAGGTTCAGTTTTAGCCCTAAATCTAGAGTAGAGAGGCCAAAGCCTGAAGAAGGGTAACCAGAACAGGAATCGGTCAAAGTCGAAGAAGAAAAGGCCGAACTCGAAGGTGAGGCCTATCAAAGGGAAGTGTTGGAACTGCATCCAGGAGGGCAATATGTCTTCAGCCTATAAAGAACCAAAGAAGGATGTGAATGAGTAGAAGACTCATATTGTGCAAGATGCCTTGATCCTTGCTATGGACAGTGACTCCGACTCATGAGTTATTGATTCAGAAGCCTCATTCTATGCCACTGCTAATAGGAAGCTTCTCCAGAACTATGTAGCAGGGGACTTGAGAAAGTGTTCTTGGGGGACAACGAGCCTTATAGTATTGTTGAAAGAGGTGATGTACAGATTTAGATGAAGGGCTCTAAGTGAAATCTGAAGAACATCAAACAAGTACCAAAATTGAAGAGTAATCTTATTACGGTGGGCCAACTTGGAGTGGAATGCTATATTTCAGCATTCACTTGGGATTCGTGGAAGATCTCCAATGGTACTATGGTGGTTGCCCGTAGCAACAAAACATGAACTCTCTATCTTACTTTACATGTGAGTGGAACCCTCACAGTTACAGCTGACAAGAAGAGTGCAGATCTATGGCACAATAGGTTGGGATACATGAGTAAGAAAGGTATGAAAATTCAACACTCTTAAGGAAAGCTATCCGGTATCAATTCAGTTAAAGTTAGTGTTTACGAGAATTGCATCTACGGGAAACAGAAGAGGGTCAGCTTTCAGAAGAGTGGAAGACCACCTAAAGCTTAGAAGCTAGAGCTTGTTCATACAGACATTTATGGTCCAGCTAGCGTGTCTTCTCTTAGCGGCTCGGCGTACTATGCCACCTTTATCGACGATCACTCGAGGAAGGTGTGGGTATACTTTATGAAGCACAAGTCAGAGGTGTTTAGGATCTTTAAAAAGTGGAAAGCTATGGTAGATAACGAGACAGATCTGAAGGTGAAGTGTCTGAGATCGGACAATGATGGAGAATACGAGCTGAAGGAGTTCAAAAAATTCTATGCTCTAAATGAGATTCGTTTGGAGAGGACTACTCCAGGGACACCATAATAGAATGGCATTGCAGAGAGGATGAACAGGGCATTGACAGAGCATGCGAGGAGCATGCGGTTACATACAGGTCTACCTAAGATGTTTTGGGCGGACGCGGTACATACAACAATTTATTTGATTAATCATGGGCCGTCGGTTCTATTAAACTTTAGAATTTCAAAAGAGGCTTGGAGTGACAAGACAATAAATCTCTCACACTTGCGAGTATTTGGTTGCGTGACATATGTTCATATTAGTGACCATGTTAGGGACAAGCTAGAAGCTAAGTCACATAAATGTACATTCATTGGATACGACTTTGATAAGTTTGCATATCGTCTGTAGGATGAGAAGAACAGGAAACAAAACAGGAGCAAAGACGCCATATTCAATGAGGAGGTGATGTACAAAGATAGTGACAATGACAGGGATAGCTAAAGCAGTGGGAGCAACACCAAGGATGCATGTGGATCTGAGTACATGGATTTGGAGGAACTTCTAGATAGGAGAAACAATATTAGTTCTGACTAAAGAATGGAGGAGATTCCAAGTACAGAGATTACTACCCAGGGCGTGAAGCTTAGGAGGTCATTCAAGGTACCCAAAACGAATCCCATATATTTTGCATCACTTGATTACTTGCTTTTGATAGATAGCAGGGAACTAGAGTGCTATGAGAAGGCTATGCAAGTTAGTAATGCTCAGTAGTGGGAGCATGGAATGCAAGAAGAGATGGATTCTCTACACTCGAACGAGATATGAGAGTTAGGCCAGGTACCTGCACAAAAGAAAGCCTTACATAATAAGTGAGTCTACCAAGTAAAGCAGAAGAGTGATGGAAGCAAAATATACAAGGCCAGATTAGTTATGAAAGGATTCCAATAGTAGGAAGGAGTGTACTATACCAAGATATTTCTCCCCGTTGTGAAGCTTACAACCGTCAGAGTGGTGTTGAGCTTAGTAGCTGCTAAAAATTTCTACCTTGAGCAGTTGGATGTAAAGACTGTCTTTTTTAATGGTGACTTGGATAAATAAATCTACGTGAAGTAACCTGTTAGCTTTATAGAAGAAGAAAAGGAAGAGATGGTGTGTAGGCTCAAGAAGAGCTTGTATGATTTGAAACAGGCTCCGAGATAGTGGTACAAGAAGTTCGATAACTTCATGTAGAGCAGTGGCTATGGAAGATGTAATTCAGATCATTGTTGCTACTTCAAGAGATTCGTGTCCATCTATATCATGTTATTATTGCATATTGACGACATGTTAGTTGTAGGATCGTGTTTAGATGAGATAAACAAGTTGAAGAAGCAATTAGCGAAGGAGTTTTCTATGAAGGATTTGGGTTTAGCAAAGCAAATTCTTAGGAGGTGAATCAGTCGAGATGAAGCTGAAGGGACGTTAAAGTTTAGTCAGGCTGAATACATCGAGAAGGTACTTTAGAGATTCAACATGGAGAATGCACATGCCCCTTGAAAGTCAATTCAAGTTATCTAAGTAGTAATCGCCCAATACAGATGCAGAGAAGGGGCACATGAGCAGAGTGGCATATTCATCAGCCATTGGTAGTCTTATCTAGGTGATGGTTTGCATGAGGCCAGATATCGCCCATGCAGTAGGACTTATGAGAATATTTGCAAGCAATCCAAGGAAGCAACATTAGGAGGCCATGAAGTGGATATTGCAATACTTGAGAGGGACTACATATATGGCAATGTGTTTGAGGAGGAAGAAATTAGTAGTGCAATGATACATGGATGCAGATTTTGCTGGTGATCATGATACGAGGTGAAGTACCACATGGTATGTTTATACCTTAGCATCGACACTATTTAGCTGAGTCTCACATTTGCAGAAGATAGTAATATCGTCTACGACTGAGGCAGAGTATGTCGTAGTGACTGAAGCCAGCAAGGAGATGATTTGGTTGACCGGGTGTTTGGAAGAACTGGGGTTGAAGCAGAGGAACAATGTTCTTAATTGTGATAGCTAGAGTGCTATACACCTTGCCTAGAATCTAGTATATCATGCCAGAATAAAGCACATAGACGTACATTACCACTTCATACGCTCGCTGGTAGAGGATGGGAAGTTATAATTGGAGATGATTTTAGGGAGACAAAATCATGTAGATATTTTAATGAAAGCAGTGACTATCGACAAACTGACGTTGTGCACAACTTAAGTTGGCCTTCACGCATAGAAGACGAAGGCATAACCACACTAAGAGGATAGGCAGGATCGCCAAGATGATATTGATTAAAGAAAGGAGCCTCTGCATGATCCAGGAGGGACTGTTTGAAGCCATTGTAGGTTCCTATGCCAAGACCGACAAGGAAAATTACCTGCTTCACAGCATTCTCGAACTCTTCAAGGTGAGCCTGAAGGGACAAGGAATCTGAGGAAACAGGCTCTTGACCCGGAGCGAGCGCCGTGATGGGTAGAACCTCGAGACAAGGTTCGGCCCCAGGCTGAGGAACGGAGCCTGAGGCGGAGGAAGTTATAGTACCATCACATTCATCATCGGAAATTAAAATGGACCCGGCCGCATGCTCTTCGGCAGTCGGCACTTCTCCTCGAACTGTGTAACACAACAACAACACAGGAAAAAGTTAAGCGAGAAGTACCTGCTCGACCCACGACTACTTGGAAATCGGGACAAAAGGATACCTTCAGCGGCAGCGGCCTCGACGGCACCCGAAGAGGACGCCTCCTTCCTCTTCTTCGAGGCAACTCTTTTCACCTTCGGTGCCATTCTGAGTGCAACGAAAAGAAAATTTGGACTTCCTCTAAAGAAGACAAGAAGGAAACTACAACCCCTCTTAACAAGGGGGAGGGGTATTAAATACTCTAATCCTAGACGGTTATCCACCGCTCGATTGGACCTTTCAGGGCCAAACAGTCGAGAGTAAGGCCGAACAACTTGGATCTCACATGAACGGCCAGGATCTGGCAGTTTCTGGATACGATCTTCAGCCAACGGCCCAAATCGGGCGCAGAGGACGAAGAGGCCCGCTACGCCGTATTTAATGAGAAATGACGTGCCTACGTCTTCTTAACTGACGTGCGCGTGGATTAACATGTAGCCCACTGAAAGCGGAGCCCGCCCAGAGATAAATTCGTCGTTTGAACTCCCACGAGTCAGGCCCAATCGGACTCGCATACCACTCTGGAATTCGAGTCACTTCCAAATTCGCATGCGGACAAAATCCGCCTGCAGGTGAGATAAGCTTGCAGCTGAAATTTGCTGACAGCTAGAATCACCCTGCAGCTAGGATTCTCTTGCAGCCAAACTCTGACTAATGCATGTTAAAAAAAATGGAGCGCGCATGAAGGTGATAGTGGCCAGAAACAAAAGGATAATTTCATTCATAAAAAGAAATTCTATTACAACGAGGAACCAAAGGCAAATTATAATGCTCTCAACTGCAACTCCGCCTCACGGATCTCCCCAGCATGGCGAAGCTCGAGCCTCCTCAGGATCTCTCGGCGGAGATCTTCCTCAGTACGCGAGACCAAGTCTTGGACGACATCTTTGGCTTCCTTAAGGGCTCGGTCCTTTTCCTCAACGGAACCAGCGACTAGCTGCTGACGAGATTCGATATCCTCCAACTCCTTTATCAATTATTCGCGATCCTTCTCTTGAATGGCTAGAGAGGCCCGCGCATTAGCAATAACTTGCTTCAGCTTCACTATCTCCGAAGACAGGCGAGAAAGGCGGTTATCAGCCTTCTGTTGCTCGTAGGTTACTCGTTCATTCTCAGCCTTGACCTGCTCTAATTCTGCTGACAACCTTGCCTCCAACAACATGGTCTCATTCAATCTGCGATCGCGCTCTTCCACTGTTGCTCGAACCTCACCGGACGCGAGGTCAACGATCTCGGAACTCTTCGCGTGAAGGGTAAGCAACTGTCGAATAGCCTGCTCCACCTCTTCCAAACGTTGAAAATACGGCTTAGCCACAGTGACGCCAAGCTTCTTGATCAAGAAAACCATGTCATGATCGAGGTCCTCCTTGAACTCCTCAAAGGGATAGCTCTCTTCCAACGCAAGCTTGATGCAATCAGATAAAGTGTCTTGGAAGTTAGCCAGGGTTCGAGCCACCTTCCTTTTACACGAACGCTCCAAGGGAGAGAGGGTAGCCTCATCCGCCGCGGAGGAAGTTACGATCGAGGTACCGATAGTCATGACTGCGGAAGTAGTGATAGGCGCTGCCAAAACCAACATGCCTGCCGACGCCACCGGAGTAGCGGCCGCGACGTCGATAGTCACCAAGGACGAAGAAGTGGTGACTAGCCGAGCGAGGGTCTCCCTTTGGAGCGAGGACTCCTGCGCTGATGGTCTACCCTAAACCAACGCTTCCTTAGGAATCGGGATTTCCCCTTGTTGTCCTGACACATCTTCATGGGCCGACGCCTCCTCTTCGCTCGATAGCACCTCATGAATCGAGACGTCATCATCCGCCTATGATTCACCCATCTCTCCGGCCGAATGGCCCGCCCAAGAGGGGGGATCCTCTTTGCCAGTAGCTTCATGGGATAGGTCAGCTGCGAATGCAAGAAGAGGGTTAGTAAATGCCCCTCGAGAGGAGCCCTATTGACAGTACAGTATGCTTGGGTTAGCGACGCTAGATCCAATCCTTACCTGAGCCACCAAGCTCCTCTTCATCCCCAGTTCCCTTCTCCTCATCGGAAGGGATGGAAATCACCTTCTCAACCATACCTACATAAAGTCAACATAAGCGTCAGAAGGTGCGGATTTGACATTACACTTGAGAATATGGTATTAAGGACAACCTCCTGATATGGTCGTAGGGGTCGTGGAGGCTCCTGCCTGCGGTCTCACATCAGACTATGGAAGAGTGTCCTCCAAAGTCCCAGGGATTACCCCCGGTACGACAGAGGGAGCGGATGAGACAACCCCAGTCCCAGAGGCGATAACTCCGGGAATGATCACCTGAGCAGGGTCATCTCGGCCTTCCGTCGAGCTGGCAACCTTAACCGTCTCTTCACGACGGGCCTTCTTGGCCGTCTCCACTCGGGAGCTTTCGGCTGCTGCCTCCCGCTGACGTTTAGAAAGAAGCGAGCTACTCGGAGACAGGAGGGGCATCCCCATCCTCCCAGCTATCATGCTCCGGGCTTGTTCCGGACGCTCGCCTGCTCGGATTAACTCGTCAGATTCTCTCTGCTCGCTGGGGGGATCCAACGGAAGACTGGGGAGGAAGCATGAGCCTCGGACGCCTCGGGTTCATCTAGACCCGCATCAAAACCCTCGGTGTCTTCAGCTGGATCTTCTGTAAACCACTCCTAGCAGTTTGGCGGCCCCTCCACCTCGAAGTACGAGGAGCTCCTCTGGGGCGACGTCCGTGTTCCATCAAGCAGGAACTCTGGAAACAAAAGCCCTCAGGATTAGCGCTGGCACCCCGATACCACCGACAGTACAGGAGCATATGGTGCAAATCTCGATCCTTCGCAGGTAGCTCTAAACGGGCATGGGTACCGCCAGCATGAGTCTAGAACCATCCCCGAGCGCATCCACTAATCCTCCCTCGAAGTACAAGTGGGGATTGATGTTTCCCACGTATAGTTGGTCGTACCCGAACTGGCAGGCAAACCTGCAAGGGAGGTACGGCTCGAGGTAGCACACAGAGCCTGTCCGTAGGATGTGATACCCCAATCGAATATTCACCAACCATCGAAAAGCGTCGCAGGAGAGAACAGTGTGATGATCCACCGTTGATACATCCCTAAGAGACTCCCCGTATCCTCCTCCACTGAAGTAGGGAAGAACCAGCGAAAGTTATAGTAGCCGAAATGGGAGAGCATCTTCCGTGCGTCGGGGATGTCCTTACACTTCCACGAGCACCTCTCTAAGCGTTGGACGAACGGAACGAACCGGTCTCCTTGAAGAGTCGCTGGAGCGCTCATCAAGCACTCGCAGTGGTAGACAAACCACGCCATCAAGTAAGTGTATGGTAACCCCACTCTAGGATTGGGGGTTCTGATGACCTCCCCTTCCCCTTCGTCGACAGTCAACACACGACAAAATTGGGCCGTTAGTGTGTGGAGTCCCTGATAGATACATGCCACCATCGCCGACACTAAGGCGTAGGATTTCTCGTGAGCCAAGCAAATCGCATGGTACACGACCTCCACCGGAAGCGCCTCAAAAGAATGAGTGGGGACCACACACCTCTTCAGCCACAACATGAGGTACCCCGCGAGCAGAGCCTTTCCAGATATAGGGGACTTGGCCTGATGATGGAACGAGTGTAGAACCGTCCTGAACCTGAATCTACCCTCGTCATGCTCAACAGTCACGATGGCTCCCCCTTCCGCCGTCCTCCTTTTGCACTTCGGCCTGGTCACACTCCCCCAACGCCAGAGTAGGCCTCCCTCTGATGTCATTCTCCGGGAATAAATAATCAGCCTAGTTCTTATGGCTGATCCCTAGAGCCCTCTTCTTCTTCCCTTTGTGATCTACCGCCCCAAGGTATTGAGGCATATATGGTAATGGCAGAGCAACTCCCATAGAGTCTCAACCACCAAGGGGGAGCGGTCGGAAAGCTGGTCGATCTCATCTTGGCTCGGGATGTACTCCTCATAGGGGAATTTTTCCAAGAGCAGCCCTGACACGTCGTACATCTCGTGAAGGGTTATGCCGAGTTCGCCGTTGGAGGTGAAAAACATGCCACTGTCCGCGCAATACAGTTCCAAGACGCTTTGGAACTGAGGAGCGTTGATTTTCAGACCATGTTGAGTGGCCCAAATGGCCACAAAAAACTCTGAGTCCATGAGGTCAGAATTCTCGGCCAAAACATAGTCAGTAATCTTGGACTACCAGGTGCTGCTACCAGGCACGGAGTAGATCCACCCTGGGGCTCTGAAGTCCTTTAGAGGAAATCTCCCACCAACTTGGAAGAAACAATGATGGAAGGTCTCCGCGACCGCTGTCGTTTCCCCAGCAGGCAACTCGTTAAACGGTAAGCCAGGACGTAGGGCGGTCACGCGTTTGCAGGAGCTTTCAACCCTATACCCGGCCGTGGAGCCCGTAAAGACACTGCAAGTCACCACGTCATGAGTTGGGGTCAAATCCCAGTTCATCACTCTTGGGACTGCGAGAGACTACAACTCGACAATTGAAAACCCTCTCGGCATACTAGGAAGATAGTAAGGGACCCCATTCACCGCACGGAGCCACCTGCTTTCATTGATCAACAGGGCTGAAGGATCGGTCACGGCATCGCCAAACAAAAACTGAGGCTTTCTAAGCTCTGTTCTCGCCTAGTCTGTCAACACCACGTCAGTGGTCAACTCACGTAGCGTCAAATGGTGCCCGTCGGTGAATCTCTTTGTCAGGCCCTCCGGCTTATCGGCGGCAAACACGGGTACCGGATCCAGGAAAGGGAATCGGGAAGGCGCCGTGTAGCCAGTACCTCCGGCGAGACCAATGGCCACGCCCTTCGGAAGAGCTTCGTCAGAAAAAGTCGTTGCAAGACAAAACCAAAGAGTCAGGACGGGGTCCGCCCTAGGGGAAAATCCGCCTATCAAGCCAAGGCGAGCGAATGTAAATCCGCCTGTCAGGAAGTGAAATCTGCTTGACGAGAACGAGATATGCCTGTATAGGCGGTATTCGCCTTTACCAGAGAAAAGTCGAACTCGCCTGTCAAAAACGAGTTCGCCTTCACCCAATAAAGGTTAATTTTGCCTGTAAAGACAGAGATCATCCTTTGCGAATAAATGTAAAATCCGCCTGAAAAGGGACGATTTTATCCAAATCAGGGAAATTATGAAAAGACGACAGAATCCACCGGGGAAGACGAGCGATGCTCATCCTCCCAACCCAACGTCTGTAACCAACACAAGGTCGTCAGACGAACCTCTTGACTTACCCAAGTGCGTCTCAGGCACGCTGGCGGGCGCACCGGTGGCGAGGCAGTCAGAATAGCGTCCAGGACCTCTTCCTTTTGCAACGTATTTCTTAGATTTCGGCCCCATTGGGGACAAAACTGGAATTCTCTCTCTTTAGAAAATTTTCAAGATTCCTGAGCACGGTAGCTCTCAAAGGTAGGGAACAAAGCCTATTTAAAGGCGGAGTTGCTTACGTGGCCACACTCACCCTTAAGAGGCGAAACGCTGGCGGATGAGAGACGTGGCCACGATCGAAATCAACGGTCTAGATGGCTCCCAACAGTTCGAAGGAACCGTCGAAGCGGGAAATGGGCCGATCGAAACCCGGAACCCGAGCCGAAATCGGCGGCTGGATCTGACGGTTGGATTCGAAAACCATAGCCACGATTCGAACGAAGCGCACGAAGCTAACGTCAGACTGTCGAATCACGATCGATGTGACCTAACGGACCCGCGCCGCCTTAGCTGGAAAGCACAAAGCCCCACCGACGAACACATGGTTAACCTCCTATCAGGTCCAATTCCGCCCAAAGGAAGGGTCTCGCTTGCGAAAACTTAGCTCGAACCCGCAAGTCATGCAAAATTTCGCCTCCAAAGACGAATTTCACCTGAACAATTCATTCGCCTTTGGAGACAAATTACGAATAATGCGACTTGTCCAAAGCCTTGAACCGCCAATAAAATGGCCTCACTTAAATCCACGCCTCAGACGGCTAAGGGTTATAGTAGAAACCTTAGCATTAAGCCTAAGGGAAACTATTCGACAACTCATCATACTGAGGGGAATAGTATGGCTAGCCCGATTCTAACGGTAATCGGTAAAGGCAAATCAAACCTGTTGATAGCTGAGGGTTTGCTAAAAATCCTAAAGAAGGCCAAATACACCTGACTCGCCAGGGACTTCTTTATTCAAAGTATTCCAGACCACACGCAAATTAGTTTGGGTATGAAAACTTTGAAGGGGGTCTTGTAGACGGTAAAATTATCGTCGCGAACTTATACATAAATTCGCCCGTGAGTCGGAACCGTCCACTCGGATTAAGGGCGGGCCTCACCTACGGTTTGGGCTCAATAGCACGAACCCAAACCGCACAAGCCCCAAACTCACCTACATAAGTCAAGGTCATCCTGATCCACCGGTATGGTCGGCTCGCCCTCATAAGTCAAAGTCATCCAGACTCGCCTGAATGGTCGACTCGGCCACATGAGTCAAGATCATCCAGATTCGCCTGCTTACTCGACTCGCCTGCACGAGTCGAGAGCCAAATTCGTACCTGACAGCCGCTATATTGCGTACAAGGATGGACATTCCCACTTCTCGTGATGTGAAGGGAGGGAGAACAGTACTCCAAGCCCATCAAGTAGCCGCTCGTAGTACGAGTAGCCAGTCAAATCCATGCAGTCACCAAATCCTCCTACACGCTCACAATCGAAGCTCGCCTCGCCTGCATGAGTTAAAAGCTGAATTCGCCTGTGAACAATAAGCTGACTAGGCGCCCTTCAGTACTTGGCAGCCGCTACACTGTGTACAAGGATGGGCCTCCCCGCTTCCCGCAAGCCGCTACACTACGTACAGGGATGGGCCTTCCCCGCTTCCCGCGCGATGTGAAGGGAAGGAGTACATTACTCCAAACCCCTCAAGTAGCCGCTCACAGTATGAGTGACCAGTTAATCGTCAAATCCGCTAGCAGGAAGCTCGCCTCGCCTGCACGAGTCGAGAGCTGAATCCGCCCACAAACAGGCAAGCTGGCTCAACCCACTCAAGTACCGGGCAGCCGCTATCTCACATATAAGGAGGGGTCATCCCACTCCTCATGATGTGAAGAGAAGGAGTACAGTACTCCGAACCTGTCAAGCAGCCGCTCACAGTACAACCCAAGGCATGATACCTCCTGACGATACATGGTCATATCCTATGATTTAAGGAGCGACCACGCTGTCTCTCCTCTATTTAAGAACTTCTTCCAGCCACAGTGAAGGGGTTCAGCCAGTTAAGCAGTTGGGCGATTCAGAGTTCAACAGTTTGCTTATAGCTAACTGATTAATTCAATCGGCCAATCAAACCGCTAGCTCTCGACCCCTAAAGGAGTCGACGACAAGCTCTTAAGCATCTCCTCCCAGTTCCAGGCCCTAATCGCCACTGAACTTAGAGATTCGAACTCTATCAACTCGAGATTCTGCTGCGCACTGAAGCTCAATAGCAACCTCGGTCGGACCGTCCAAGGGAAGCAGACTCAGTGTGAGAATCGAGCGAAGCGTCCTATAGCTACCGAAAGTCCCCACGTTAAACAAGGAGGGCATTCCCTCCGCTTCTGTTGTAATTTTTGATTCATTAGTTTATAATAAGCTATTTTTATAAATACAAATGAAGTTCTCTATTTTCGGGAAGATCAAAATTTACACCTACAGGCGGTCGACTGCAAACTGATATATGAAAAAAGATAGGTTTGAAACAGTTTTCTGATTTTAAAACCCTGTTTAAAAATATCATACAAATTTTAAAAAATATAAAACTTTGGGAAATAATTATAGACATGATAATAAACATGCTACAAAGACTGGTTTTTAAAAAGGACATCCCAAATGAAAAATATTATTATTTTGCAAAATAGTCCAAAACATAAAAATGTGAACATATGAGTTTTGACATTTTAGCTTAACCATGTTTTGAAACAATACAAAATGATTTTATAGACTTGAAGAAAGATGTAAACTATTGTTATGAAGTCTATAAAAAATGAATATAGTATTTTCACAAATACAATAGCATATGAAACATATGAGTATGAATTAAGAAATGAATTTTCAATTGTATTCAATTGTTTCATATTAAAATTTGAAAACTCAAAACCATGTATGTATACATATAACTAAATATACATAGAAACCAAAACTTAACTTATGCATATATATATATATATATATATATATATATATATATATATATATATATACAAAGAAACCAATAAAATGTGTATGCATATTATATTGAGCTTAAAGTACCAACACACATAATATAACACCTAAAACTAAATTTACTCAAGCTTGTGATCTTCAACGAAGCTCTATCTTGGTACACTTGTGGATGAAGCTTGAACTTGGATCTTTAACTTGAAATGCAAGGCTTCACTCCACAATTCCGCCAATCTCCATTGGATATGATCGTTGAAGAGCAATCCATCCAACCTCTAACTTGTTGTTTGTCTACAACAAATAAATAAACACAAAAACTTGACAAACAACATTAGTGGTAAATTATTTGTTAAACATCATTAAAATAAGAAGGCCAATAACTACAAGATATAATAAGTAGCTAAATAGACAGCTAAGAAGTCCCATCAACCTGTGACTCTTCGTGCGCCGGACTCACTACCTGAAAGAGGGGAAACGACGAGCGTCAAAGCGCTAGTGAGATTATCACTACTTCTCTCCAAGGAAAGGGGTAGGAGTATATAAGAAAATAGAGCCAGTACTTACATATATCAAATTATTCATATAGCTCTCTATGAAAAACAAATAGTTAAGGAAACATACTCAAATCTCCAACATAAAAAATAAATACATCATCTCGAATTACATCCGAGTAGCCTTCTCTAATATAAGAGGATGTCAACCAAACCAAAACGAATATAATGGCCGTTCATAATGGGTGTGCCAAAATCTCAAAAGAAATACTCTACTCGCAGGTAATCTATCATGGAAGTAAAACTTACAACTGATCAAATACCTATGTGTGCATCATCTTGTGCTATAGCGATATTCTTACTCAATCGCTCTGTGGCAATAGGGTTTATCACCTCCCTATTCCGGATACATGTAATAACAATACTATTATAATACTCTTACTCAATCGTTCTGCGGCAAATAGATTTCATCTCCCTATTTCCGGGTACATATATAACAACACTATTCATATGTGTTTATCAGTTTAACTTGTGTCAAAAGTGTGTCAATCTAACATAATCTAAACATACATGCATAAATCTCGGTGTGCCTGTCCACATCTAAAGTTCATCATTATCTCAGGTGTTCAACAACTCTTAACATTGTAGTCTATCAGCACAAAGTTGAGAGAATCGCTCGAAAACCAAATAAAATCCAAATGAAACATGCACGACCATCATCAGACTGATGGTCGACCGCGACGGGCTCCAGAGACTACCCAAGTCTCTGTCCTGTACGCGATCAACTGTGGCGGTCGACCGTGGAAACACGCGGTCGACCGTGACGGTCGACCGTGACCCAGATTTCCAGCTTCTTAGATTTTTAATATGTGTCGTGTTCACGTCGTATTTTTGTGATTTAAATATGGTAAAAACTTTATAAATCTTGCATACAAATATGTTACAGCAGATAAAAATATCTGGAAACAAAATCAACATATATAACCATGATTTTATGCATTATATTTATATTCAAAACCCTAAAACATGCATAAAAGCTCAAAACGATGAATCAAACTTCTTTCTTTAGATTAACCACATTTTAAAATCATCTTCAGATCTTAAATACATTTGTAAAATTTGTTCTTAACATTTTTAGCATGAAAAGACCTAATATTTATACATATAATACAAAAGAGTTATCTTTTATTCGCCTGAGATGATATTCGCCCGAGCATGAAAAGACCTAATGAAAAGACCTTTTTAGCATGAAAAGACAAAACATGTTTAAATCTCTTTAAAAACATTTTGAAAATTGGGAGGGGGATTAGCAGAGATGATACTCGCCTGAGATTGTCGTAAAACGTTTTAAAAGTAAGGTTGAAAGAGATCTCCACTCCAAAAGCCAAAAACCGATAAAAAATCCCGCTCGAAAGTCTCCAATATTCTCCAAGAAATCAAACTAGGGTTTGGGGGTTTTGGTGGCTGTTAGGGTTCTTAGAAAAACTAAGAAAAACGTGAAAAACTCATATATATCAGGGAAAACGAATATGGGTTTAGAAATATGAAACCAACGCAAAACAGGTTAAAAACTCTCTGCAGGTTTCGCGATCGACCGTGACGGTCGACCGGGTTGCGGTCGACCGCAGCAGTCGATCGGACTGGGATTTACTAGTTTTTCATGAGTTTGGCCATTGTGCATGTTTCGACTCTTTTCTCTCTCATGTATGAACTCGTTCATACTCAAAACACATGGTATTATACTCATATACCATTTAATAATATTTATCATACTAAATATCCATATATAATAATTAATCTCATATTAATATATCATTAAAAAATTATCGGGGTTTTATAGTTGAGGTACATGAGAAGATAGTTTAATATGGTATGATCATATTTCTTAATAGGTTCAAACTAAAAGAAATTAATACTCAGAGGGTGTTTGAAAATGCTTATTTTTTAAAGCTTATAAGTTATGCTGGCTTTTAATAGCTTTTAGCTTTTTTGATAAAAATACTATAAAATTGTTTGAGTTGAACAAAAATTTGTTTGGTCAAAAAATTTGTTTGGTCAAACCTATCTTTTTAAAGTGAGCTTATAAGCTAGTTTTTCAAAAGCTGGGGTATACTAGCTTTTTAAAACAAGACTTATAAACTAACTTACTTAACATTTTACCACACAGACAGAAATAAAAAAAGCTAGCTTAAAAGCTAGTTTGACTAAAAAATAAGCCTTCGCAAACACCCTCTAAAGCTAAAGATTTTAGATTTCTTTTTCATTCTTTTTTCCAAGGCACATAAAAAAAAAATAAAAAACAAAAAAATAAAGATAGAAAAACAAGCAAGGGAAAAAAACAATTCATATCACATACTAAATTCTTATTGAATGCAGTGATAACTACACTTATATTTCTACGCTCCTTCCAAAAGATACATCATCTCAAAGAGTACAGTTATAACAGGCCAAAGCTTATTGCCCTGGCTACTTTGAACATTGTGGATTTACTCTAATTTAAGTTCTAACTCAAGGTTAACCAATTTAAGTTCTTACTCAAGATTAACCAAATCTCGCAAAAATTTAGGGATTTCATCCTAATTTATTGCTTCATATTTTTTCAATTCACGTTTCCTAATTTGTACTGCAAGATGTAAATTTTGACAACTGCTGCAGGAAAAATGCATTCCATTTGTTTGTAACAATGTCTTTTTTTATTTTAATTTTTTTATAAACACCTAGTAAAGGAAACTTTTACCCTTGTTTATTTAAAGAACGTACAACACATGGCCAAGTTAAACGAAAGCAGTATAACATGCGAAAAGAAGGCTTTGTACTTTAATTTGTAATAGCTATTTAAATTTATCAAACATTGTGCACTATCCAAAAAAAAATATTTTTGGGTAAATTCACATACTCCTCCTCGTCCATTTAGTCAGGGGCTGTTTGGTTGCTTTCCTCCTTTTTCCAAGTCTAGTTTTTTTTTTTCAATTTTTGGTGTTTTCTTCATTTCCGTATGGAATATTATTTTTCTTGTGTTTGTTTTGTCAAAAATATGAAAAATAATTGTTTTCCACCACTGTTATTTGTTTGGTTCAACATGAAAAGAGAAGAAAGTAGTTGATGTATGGATAGATACCATCATTTTCTAATGTTTGTTTCAAACTAAAAAAATAAAGAAAATTTGATTGTGGTCACCATGGTGTGATTACCACGCATATAAGACAAGTTCATTGGCAATAAAAAATGAGGGGTCAACTTTCTTTCCATCATACAAAAATGTGAATATTTGAGGGAGAAATTTCAAATCATTTAAAAACATGAGGGAGTAATTTGCAAAAATATTTAAAGATTTGAGGTTGAAAGAACCCTAATGCCACTAGGAAGGAACCCTAGAGGGGGGGGGGGGGGGGGTGAATAGGGTTTATGCTAATCTAATCCGATTTATGCCAATTTAAACTTATCGATAAATATATCCTAGCACAAGAGATATGACAAGATATATATGCAAGGATATACAACTAATACAAGGGTGAAACAAACAACATAAGATAGTGGGAATATAAACAAAGTGTAATTGACAAAGGCAATATGAATAATAAGCACGAATATAAAAGTGCGCCAATGCAATCACAAACAAAACGATATGTTCACGAGGTTCGGTCCGCCTGACCTACGTCCCCGCTCCTCACCTCGAGGAGATCTCCACTATCACACCCGGTTTGGAAGCCGGAACTTCTCTACACACTCGGTTTTCTAGCTAACCGAAAACTCTACAACACTCACAATGTAACTACACTAACCACAACCTCAAGTGTTGGTCTCTAGCCCGTGTCTCCCTCAAGTGCTCGGAATTATCACCTCTCTCTAGGCTACCGACACCACTACTCTTGGGACAACCCCGTCTCTCACCACACACTCCTATTGGTGTACTAGTGTAATACAAGTGATCTCACAATGAAAGCTCACAACAAAGGATTTGTTCTCTAATACAAGGCGAGAACTCAATTAAGCACACTCTCAATGTCACAAACCCACAACCCCAAATTATACTAAGTATGAAAATACAATAAGCTCAATAGGTTGTGTGTGAACAAAGAGATAAATAAAATCAACTAAACTCAATATAAACACTAGCTTAATAAAATGATAATTACACAATAAAATGTAAAGCTAGATTGAGTTTAGAAAACTTCTCCAATAAATGACAAGAGTGAGAGAGAGATGATTTGAAGCCCAAACACCAAAGATTATCTCCTCAAGCCCTTGTGAAATTATCTTCACAAACCAAACTCTTAAACACACTTAGAAACCTTAAACAAACTTGTAAAAACTTCTTTAAAACTTTTCTCTTGGTTAATGGGAGAGTTGAATACAATGGGGTATTTATAACAACCCAAAACATCAGCCAAAAACACCCCAAAACAAAAACTAGCCGTTTATAGCCGTTTATAGCCGTTATAGGGTGAAAAGACCAAAGTACCCCAAAATCCAGCATTCTGGAAACTTGCGTATCTGGCTTTGTAAAATCAATTAAAAATAGTAAAACAGCTCCAAAAATTATGACATTTTGTGGGAAGGTTCTAAACATGTATACGGACATGTTAGAGAAAGAATTTATGAAAAATCATTTCCTAGTTGAGAGAAATAAATGTTTGAACACAGACATACAGTTTCCGAAATCTGTTGACATACACGATTTTGTAAAATCAATTGGGCATAGTAAAACAACTCCAAAAATCGTGAAATTTTTAGGAATGTTTCTAAACATGTATATGAACATTTTAGAAAAAGAATTTCTTAAATACAATTTCCCATTTGAGAGAAATAATTTATTTTGTAAACTGGTCGAAAATACATAACTGTGCAACACTTCATAAGTCGACTTGTATTCGACTTATCATAAGTCGACTTGCATTCGACTTATCATAAGTCGACTTGTGTTCGTGAATAAGTCGACTCAGCAGAAAAGAAATGCACTTTCCAGAGGAGTTCATAAGTCGACTTGTCAGGGTTTATAAGTCGACTTATAAACGTGCACAGGCACTGTTCATGTTGAAAAACTAATTTTAAATGTGCCTTTAAAAATAACAAATAAATTCTAAAAATTATGAAACTTTGGAAAATGTTTATAAACATGATAATAAACATGTTACAAAAAGAATTTTTAGAATTATATTCCCCAATAGTGAAAACTCATCATTTTTCAAATATGTTCAAAAACATGAAAAGGAAACATACATGTTTTTGACATTTGATTTAAACAAACTTTTGAAACTCTACAAAATGATTTTATGAACTTTATAAACTATGTATAAACTGATATTAAAGTCTATAAACTAATAAAACAATGTTTTCACAAAAACACCTATATTTTGATAAAATCAACAAATACGTGTGTGTGAATAATATGAGCTTAAAGTATTAACACACAAGTATAAAAACCTAAACTAAATATACCCAAGCTTGTGATCTTCAACGAAGCTCTATCTTGGTACACTTGCGGATGAAGCTTGACTTTGATCTTTAACATGAATTGCAAGGCTTCAACCACTACTCCGCCAACCTCCATTGGATATGATCGTGAATGCGTAATTCCATCCATCCTCTAACACATTGTTTGTCTAGAATACCTAATAAGAAACATAAACGCTAGACAAACAATATTAGGAATTGTTTGTAATCATCAAAACAAGATTAGAAGATGTAGGCTCATAACATGAGACCTAACAGAGGTAATAGTTTTACAAAATGTCCACATATGAATATTTGAGGGAAAATTTTAAAAATTTTTAAAGACTTAGGGGACTCAAATTTAACTTTGCAGACATAACATGAGCCCTGAATTCCATAGAGGAAGGTTCCATTATTCTCAGTTTTGATCTTTATCGTCATAATATGCTTCGCCATACAATCTAAAATAGCAATGTTAGCTGCATGTATTGCCTCACCAATTGATTACTAGTATAAATTTTGGCTGCATACATTAAAAAAAGATCATCATCATAGCATAATATCACATTACCAATGT